>JAWWLZ010000025.1:13963117-14214738 GCA_035041345.1 Poliocrania exsul
GGTTTTTACTCCCCTGCTCCACACAGCCCAGGTCAGCTGTCCCACCAGTTACTGGGTGAGTGGGCAACTATCGCAATAAGCACCAGCCCTCCCAGTACACACTCCAGTAGCAGCCCAGCAAACCAGCAGAGCATCCCACTGCTCAGAGCAATATTGCTGCTCCTTCTTGCCAAATGGCAGAACATCCAGCTGATGTTTAGCCAGAGGCTTCTGAAGGATGACACTCGTCCCAGCCACTCTCAGCTGCTCTGGCAGTGTAAGCACTGAACAACCCTCAACGTGTTCACAGTGGTGGTTCAAGACAAATAGGTTTTCCTGAGGGGCTCAGGAGGAACACATAAATGCTGTTCTTGAACCCCTATTTCAGCAAAGAACCTGAATTTTATTTAACTCCAAGTACAAAATTAGTCCTATAAGGGTGGCCTTAAACATTTGCACAAAAGAAGAGGAAAATGAACTGTCCATTATTTTCTTGACATTTTGGCAGCACCTGAATGGTGAAAGAAACTTAAATAAAAAATGTGAATTAAAACCTTTGTAAGCACTAGTGCAACAATGTGATCATGCTTCTAAGTCATTCAGTGTTGGTCATCCAAATGGTTTCTGAGCTGAAAAATAAGATCATTTCTATACAGTCAGACTGAAACTCATCTGTTATTTCCTTTTAACATCATTTATTCAGATTTTATTTCCAATTTATCTCTTATTGTCATAAGTTATATATGTCCCTCCTCAAGAATGGATTGAGCACACTTTGTATCTCACAATGATTACTCTGGGTTTTTTTATTCAAAAGGAACCACTTCCATGACCACACAGTATCTTGCATGTTATGTGAAACTTTTTGAAAACAAAAGGCCACAGAGCCCAAAAGTAATATATAGGTTTTAGTAGTGGTTTTAATTTTTTTTGTTGCTATACCATATATATATATTTACTTATACATACTTGCCTCTAATAATTTCTAAAAATAAAATGAACATGAACACCAATTAGGTTCATAAAAGAAGGTTGAAGGAAGGGATATTAAATGAAAGGGTAAATTTAAAAAAACAATGCTAGAAAATTTTTTACTGCCAAAATATATGTTGCTCTGAGGTGGTTCATTTCTGGAGCTGACCACTGATCCAGTCCTTGAGTATGTTGAGCAATCCTGTAAGATGCTTAATACATTAAACACCAACTTCCACAAGCACTAAAAATGTTCAAACCACAGTAGTTTCCTGGATTATGTGCAAATGAATGGCAGGTTACTGGATCAGAAGAATCAGCCTCAGGGCAGCATATACATTAGTAAATGTTAAAGAAAGAAAATAAACAAAAGAGATGATATATTTCCAGAACTGAATACTGAAATCAAGGTGATAGATAACTGGACAGTCCAACCCATTCTCTTGAAAAAAATGGGTCAGGACTTGCTGGCCTTTGCAATGGATCTAAGTCCACACAGCCAGGCCATAGCAATGATGCTGAGCTGTTTGCACAGCATGAGGCAATTCTGTATGTAACCCTAAAAGAATGCTTAGTTCATATTGAGCACATTAAGTATTCACATTCTTTCAAGTCTTCTTTTACGTTGACCAATTCAGATGGTTGTGCTCATGCAATTAGAACTGCAACAAGATCTGAGTTGATGCCAGTGCTGTCACTGACCAGCCCCCAAACAAGGCTGAGTTTCCTCAGTTTAAGAAGTTTTATCTTGGGAATTTTCACTGGTACTATTTCAACCATGCTTGAAACCCCACCAAAAACAAAGTCCTGTCAGCATCTTAGCAGAGCTGTAGATTTCCCAGGACCACTGTCAGTGTCAGATAACAAACACAGGTGGAATGGCACAATCAGAAAGCCAAAAAACACTTAGGAAAAGATTCTAAAATATCAAAATTGAACTACAGAAATTTACACAGAACTAATCAAGTAAGAATAATTCAGTAGAATCAATACAATAAAATAAACAAAAATCTAAGAAATTTCCCTGGATACTCAGCAGTATTAACTCTTTCATGTTGAAAATGGGAAATCAAGCCCAAAACCACACTGAAAATACATTACTGACTCGAACAAAGAAAGCACAGAAAAGTGGAAAGACCAGAAACAGACAATACTTAGTACACAAACAGTCTGCCGTGCAAAACTAAAGAAATCAAAGATGAGCCCTTTTCCCCCAGTGAGTATTGCATGAAAACCGAGAAAAAACACTGCTAGTTGTTGGCTGTGTGTGTACTTATCCTGACGATCACTACTTGATCTCCAGAATATTTTCAAGACAACTGTGAGGATTACTAAAATGCCAGTGTTCTTCCCAGCTGGAAGCTCAGCAGTGATCAGTTACAAGTAATGCTGTCAAATTAACACTGTCCACACAGTGACAAATGCAGGGACATCTGCCTTGCTCATGGGAGTACATTTGAGTTCTCTTTCAATCTCTTCATAACCAAATGTATCATGCAGTTATTAGGAAAAGGTATTCTAAATGCCTGGACTTTCTACTCTCCCCAAATACTATGCTAATCTGCACTACTGTGAAGGGAAATAGTGGGTAAATTGTAAACACTTGAGCTGAAAGTCTAAGTCTAAACTTTTCAGAGGAAAAATAAACCCTAAACAAACCCAAAGGGAAAAACACAAATAAAAATTAATTAAAGGCAACCTGAAAAAAAATCTAGTCAAGGAAGAGTAATTATACTTTAAAAAATGTCTCAATGACACCAGTTCTGTGCTGACTGACCCTCCCTGTCAGCTCAAGTTCCTTCAGTTCACAAAGAGATCCACCATCCCCTGAGAACTGAGCAAAATCCGTCTGAAATCTAAAAGTCAGGCTTAGGTTCTCCTGCTCCCATGGTATCTCATCACTACTTTGTTTTCTTTCCAGTAATGCCATCAGTCATGAGATTCTCACACTTTAACACAAGATCAGGAAACCATTTTAAGGTGAATCTCTTGTCCAAACACCTGTATGTGTAATGGCCATCAGTGAAAATTTGGGGGAAAGAAAGAGTTTTCCTAGTACTTTAAGGATAATTCAAACTACAAAGCACTTCCTGCAGGATTGGAAAAGCAAAAGGAATAGGAGAAAAATAAACATTCTGTTTTCCACAGCATGGAAAAGCCTTACTTTGTAATGTGCCCTTCTTCTGCTACCTCATGACACTCAAATGTTAACACCACTCTAGAATCCAAACCTCCCACAGGAAAAGAAATCATTTGTTAAACTGAAGCACTGAAACAACTTACAGAATCTTGAATTATCTTAGTCAAGTTACACACAAAAATCACTGGGCTTCAAGTAAAATAGTAACAGAAGCTTAACTTCTACTTAGTACATAAATTTTTTAAATATTTTCTGCACATATATAGAAAAACATAATTTTTGTTGTCTCACTATGCTGTGTACATGTGCAACTATACAGGTTTACAAATAAATAATAACAGCTTGTACAAACATCTATATCAATGTTTAGTCTTTGATTCCAGGATTAAACATACTTTTCTAAAAAAGGATTTTGGGGGCAGTTAAATTTACATTTTTTGTATTTCTTGATGACAGCAATTACTTTTTAGTGCATGAACAGTTGCTACTTACATTAACTTCTGTTATAGCAATATCAACGACGCTACCAACAACAATTAAGGCATCAAAAGTGTTCCATGCATCAGTGAAATAGTGCTGTTAGGACAAGCATTCAGCAGAAAGAGAGCAAGAGAAAAACACAAACAGAAAAAGAGAAGAAAAGGACAGTGTTATAACACAGAAACACTCTAGGCTTCTCTGACGTACCACTATACAATCTAAACTTTCCCTTTCATAGTTCAAAAAAATTGGTAGAAAAAAAAGGCTATTTATTTCCCATATCAACATAATTGACCTATGACTGGTCTGTACTCAAACTTTAGAAACATCAGATCAAAATCTGTGACTTGTCCAGATGATGGAAATAGTGGGGAGACAGAGAAAGAGAAGTAGGGACTGGGGAAAGTAAGCTGGGATATACTCACATCAGCTTCACTGAGAACGACGTCTACTATGCTGCCAATAACGATGAGGGAGTCAAACGTATTCCAGGCATCACTAAAATAGCCCTGAACAGAGCAGGCAGGGTGCAAACGTTTGTGATTACACATGAAATGTCAAATATTTGCATACTTCTGTTTAGTTTTGCATAAACAGAAATTAGTTAAACAAAACCTGTGGTCTAATGAGAAAACAAAACAAAAATAAAACAATATTGCCTACTGAAGGAAAAGCAACATATATGTGCATGTGTGTGTATATATATACTTTATATATATACATGTACAGACACACACACACAGACACACACACACTACACATGCATAATACATCACTGGAGAAGCACAACGTTGGCAAGCAAGCCATCAACCAAAACTGGTTTTGGACTTCCAGGGCTGAAAAATTCTAACATACATACCCTAGTGAGCACAACAAGACCCCTTTTAAAATATTTCTGCAAGACCAAGCCAACTGAAGCCTCCTGAATATTTAGGATTTTGTGATAGTCCTATCTAAGTGACTGGTAAAAATATTCAAAGGGTCAAAGCTCATCACTGGATAAACATGCACAATCATTAATGTGAAACTGTGCATAAATATTAGATAACTGACAATTGTCTATTCATAAACCAGGTTTAATATAGGAACTCATACTACATTTGCAGTCAGAGCCTGATTGTATATCCAGTGAAGGATCTAGGAACAATAGCAACCTGAACAATTTCTTAATGCTTATGATGCAGCCAGTCCAAGTCTGAAATACATTTTCATAAATTGCTTAATCAACCTTCTGACATTTTATATTTTTAAACATATATTCCCTACATGTACATTACTGGGACATTGCTGCAAAGAGTTATACAAAGTGCTATCATATAATTAGCTGACTACTGGCACCAAAACTGCATTTTTGAGCAAAAAGGTACTTCAGAAGAAACCTTGAGGTAATTCCAGGGTCTATCTGTCACTGGGAACAAATCAAGGTGTATTATGCTCCTGAAGACAACTCTATGGAGTCATGAGATGTAGGTTTTCTGCAATGTGTGGATTTTCCAGAATTGCAAAACTTTCTGAACTTGCCCTTTACCACACTCAGATACATCAATTTATCAGCCAACCACGACTAAGGAATGTGCATTAGGTGACCAAAGAAGAAATGTACATTTTGTATATGTACATTCTGCTTTCTTGGTAATTAATTTTAAAATAGTAACTTGTCAGCCACTACTAAAGCTCTAAAATAATAAATTTAGCAAGAAGCTTAAAATTACAAATGTGCTATTTACACTTATTATTGCACTTAACTATAAGTCAATGTTTTAGCTGAGTAGTTTGTGTAATTACATTTGTTGTTAGCACAGAAAAGCAAAATCTGTTCCAAAATATTTCAGAATTGGACCGATATTTTCCTCAATATTTTAAACTTCAAGAATCCAGTAACTTTCCAGTTTAAACTGTAAAAAAATCTCATCTTTTCTGGAAATTTGCTTTTGGAGGCTATGAGAGAGCTGCTACAGTAGACAACAGCTCTCCAGCCTATTCTAGGAGAGGAAGCAGCAAGAAGAGTCAGGAAAGGCTCATCATGTTTCTAATGCTACTCTCTTCTAGCCCTTTAAAACACAAATTGCCATAATCATTCCTTTATTTAAAGAAGGGGCTGTAAGAGGAAATAGATGAGAGTACAATTATCTCTCCAGCCCTTGGAATCACGTGCTCTGGTTCTATGGGACTAACCAGCAATTCCCCTCTTGGGGCAAAAGCAAGTGTTCATGGATTTGGCCTCCTGAAAAACTCCTCTTCTGAGAGCTCCTTCACAAGTCCCTGTCACTCCTTCCTCACTCATCCTGCTTCAGGAGAACAAGCCATTCCCAAAGTTTTGCTGAACATTCTGCTGAACCACCTCAACAATAAGGAAATTTATAATCCTATGAGATTAGCAGCTGCCAACTAAAGAAAGGGAGCTACTCTCATAATATCCTTCCTGATAATTCACAGTCCTTGTTTCTTTATATATATACACACACAAAATAAGAGACTATTGGCAAACAGCAAACACATAATCAGCACAATCCTGAGGTGTGCTATCCATCTGCCTCTAAAATGGGAACCAAAAAAGGTCCTCCAAATAAAGGTGAATTTCAGCTATTGAAAAAGTGACTTCACTAGACATGCTACAATATAAAGCACTGGAAAAAAAATCACATTTTGATTCGATACAGCTAAAACACTTTTCAGCTAATACACTCTATACATTTATTTATTTAATGAAACCTTTTCCATCAGTATAGACAAATATTGTTCAAAATAATACATAAAGCAAAAGCATACAAATAAACAAAAAACTAAGAGAAAATAAAGATGGTTTTGGAAAAGGGAGGAATGGACAAGTCACAGCAAATAAACATCATGCAAATAAGTTGTTTTCACCACTGCAATGACCCAAGATCAATTCACTTACTAGCCATCTTTCCTTTTTTCTTACAAAAATCTGATGTAAAACAACATGGAGAATCATTACAAGTTTAAGCAACAGCTGGCTATCATGAAGCTGTACAGACAGTATGTGCTTATGTATTGTTTTAGATTCCATTGCTATATTTTGGTTTGTACTGCACTGAACCAACCTAAGTACAGATTTTAGCAAATGTGAAGAACAACGTGAAGAAAAAGGCCTGTTCTTTTAATTTATATTATGAAAAATTTGTTCATTGAGAAATGCTGAAGGACAAAATCACAGATCCTGGGGAGTATAGAGGTATAGAGAATTAACACCAAAATATGTTTCTATACATCTAGCACATAAATATTTTAGTCCTTTTAGTACTCTGTTGAAAAGTTTAGGGCCTCATTCTGCAAAGTACTGTGTGATCCAATCTCCCAGTCCAGTGTGCCAGACACTCAGCATCACCTTTAACATCTGGCACTATTCAAGTTTTCCATATTTCAGAGTTGAAAGGCAGCCTGAAGTGCCTTGGTTTTAAACAACACAATGTCATAGGAGTATCAATAATTTATAGTAGCCTGAAGTTTACATGACCACTGAAATCTAAAGATCACAGTTTACATAGGATTTTTGTCAACATATTTAAGGGGACACTGTCAAGCAGATGAGATGAAAACTAACAGGTTTATGTCTATTCTTATTTCTACAGAGTAAGTAATGGAGTTTTTATTTGATTACTTGAGCATCTCAGAAATAATTTTTAAAATGCACATAATTAATATATATAAAACTGTTCATTCTGTTGTATTAGTCTAAGAGACCCACCAGTGCCACAGACATAGAAGAAATTAATCAGTCTTCCCTCATATACCCTAAAGCAAAATCTTACGTTGGATTTCAGATTGTTCCTACTATTACCAAATCTTAATATTAGTTAAAGCAATTAAATGTTCTTTTAAGCATGTACCTAGTTTAAAATTTAGGTTAAAGACATTCATATTCTGCTTCAGATTGCTAGCTGACCTGTGATTGTTAAGGAACTATGTAATATATGTTACCAAGACTTGTTTAAGGAACAACCTTAAAAATATTTAACTCTCTTCCCTTCCTGCTAATTAGTCTCTTTCAAAATTCTGATTATTGCCATGGTCTTTTAACCTTGTCCTGCTAATTAACAAGTTTAAAGTGTTCTGCAGCTATGGGAGAACAAAACTGAGGAAATGAGGACCTTCCACTGGCAGTGTCTGCCCTTCAAACTCTCAGGGTTCAGACCCAGGGAACTCTCACAGTAAAAGCACCCAATCAGAAAGCATGTTGCAACAAGTAAACTCAGATTGAACAAAGTCTCCGAGACCAGTATTAAGACATTGCATTTGGTAATGAGGAGGAAGCCCACAGTACAAATGGAGCACTGTGATTTATACACTCATGGTCAGACCACTGTTTGGCATTAGCTGCTGTTCTGACTACAGTCACAAGTGCATGGAGAACCATACAAGGATTCACAATCTTCTTTCAAAGAGCAGATGAGAAAATGCAGCAAAGTCTTCTGTGCAAAACAAGGATATAGAACAGGAGATACAGATCAGGAAACACAACCAGCAAGTCATGACACTGTGGTCCACATATCCGAGCTATCTCCTCTGGGGCCTCCTATTGCGCTGTTTTTAAGGTGAAACCCTTAGTATTTAAATAAGATAGCTGACACAAAAATACAAATAAATCCATTAGAAATGTACAGTGGACTGGACAGAGCAGAGCAAGACTACAAGAGAGTGGGTCAGCATTCACCCACCTCCCCACAGTTCACATCTCAACATCAGATCTCAAGTGATGGATCATTTGTTCACTCCTGCAGGCAACCATGAGCTCGCTTTAAATCAAGTCACTCAGGTCCACAGCTGAGCTCAATACTTTATGCAAGCTGAATAAATAGTTCTGAAAGGTTGAAAAGCAGTTACACCCCTACTCCATACTGAGCTCTGGGCAGCCATGCTAGGAGAGCATCAGAGCTGGCCGAGTTAAAGCAAGAACTGGGCTGCCCACAGAGTCCCCAGGGCACACTGCACACCACGAAAGTGCACAGCATCACCAGCTCCAGATGCAGATATCTGCTCACTTTAAAGGAAGGGCAATGGAAAAGTACCAGCCTTAGATGCTGGGATCAGTAAACTTCAAATGGCACTTCTGGGGTTTTTCAAATTCCATGTGTAGCAAGTGAACACACTTGACTTATTTACATAGATTTAAGCCCAAAATAAACAGTGATTTCTTTGTACCGAAAAAAAATTTAGTTTGTTTTTTTCATCACTAACTTGTGCACTTCATAAAGGCAGTATGAGAACTGAACAAAAAGACTGCATTAGTTGCCACAGGATAATTTATCTTTTTTTTTTTCCTATTAGTAATTACAGTTATCAGTTTCTCTGGAAAATCTACTTTTGAAAATGTGTCTGCATCATTCATATTGACAGTGTCCCTTTAAGGCAAGGAATCAACTACTCAGTGTGGGCCTTCTACCAAACATCGTGCTGAAAATACAACTGAAAACATAAAAATCCAAAAAGGCTATTGAAAATGCAAATTACTTATGTGTATGTTTGTAATACTTAGTTGTATTTTATAAAGTAAAGAAATAATTTTGCATTTTAGAATAAGAAATGTAATATACAGGTCTGTACTGGAGATTAAATTAGTGCAAAGTAATGAATGTAGAACCCAGAACAGGAGACATAATCCTTGTAATAGGAAATGATTGATCTGATTTAGAAAGGGACATTTTCATTACCTCAGAATATTCCAGATCTCATCAACCACTTTGTAAGATTATTTTCTGATATCTGCACTTCATTTCTTGGAGTTACATTTCTATTA
The DNA here is from genome assembly GCA_035041345.1 of Poliocrania exsul. Lineage (NCBI taxonomy): Eukaryota > Metazoa > Chordata > Aves > Passeriformes > Thamnophilidae > Poliocrania > Poliocrania exsul. The sequence goes on from JAWWLZ010000025.1 coordinate 13,972,447, forward strand.
TGATTTCACTGACAGATCAATATAGGAAATGTTGGTTCTTTCTGGTTTTGAACAATGCACAGCTAGTGTGAAACTCATTATACTTAATTCCTGTGGTGATGACCTAATTAAAGCATATTTTAAACTTACCTTGGGTTTGAATGCAATCAGTTTCAAAACCATTTCAACAGTGAACACTCCTGTGAAAACCATATTCATAATGTCCATCGCATCATTAAAGAGCTTAGACTGTCCATAGTGCTGTGAATGAAAAATAAAATGCTTACAAAAGGAAAGGCTTGAAAATATTAAGTGAAGGAAAGGCAGCCTAAGACAAAATTGGCAAAAATGCTGCACAGGGAAACATTTTCTAGTAAAATTTAGGAAGCACATGCATAAACACGCAAGATTAGCTGAATATCTCTAGTCAAGTATGGAATTGTTTCAATCTATTCTGTTTCAGCACTGGATGGAACAAAACTGTCATTCCTCAACATCTCAAGGGAGTCTCCAGACAGATGGATTTGAGAGGGAAACTGTTCCTTAAAAAAAAAGGAGTATTACACTCTTTTCTAATATTCACAAGTTTCGTATGCAAGATTTTAAGATAACACAACCTTATGTCACACTTGCTGAGAAAGCCTGAAGTATGTTAGTCACCAGGATACAAGTGTAAGCAAGTTCACTGAAAAAGTCAGAATGGTTTTGTAAACTGAATGGCAACCATTCTTTTTCCTATCAAAATCTGAAACATTAAGGAAAGAAAGAGACAACTAGAACATGTCACAGAAAAGTATTATGATAAAAAGTGCTTTTTTTAAAGTTTCACTTCATAAAAAAGTACAAATTGCCATAAACTAAAGCCATTACACCACCCACATCCTTCCCTGCTATTTATGCCAACTGCTTCAAGAGAGCTTCTGGTTCTCCTACCTGCATAGCCAAGCAAAGGGTGTTCAGCATGATGAGGACAAACATGATGTATTCAAATCCAGTAGAATTCACCACATACCAGAACTTGTACTGGTAAGGGTTTTTTGGAATATATCTGCGGAGAGGACGTGCCTTCAAGGCGTACTCTACACACTGACGCTGTAAAGCAAATATATAAAAAATTATCAGATTTTACCTAACATGTAATCAACTGCTAGTACAATTATTAAGTGCATATTGTTAAATAAAACTCTCAAAAACAGTCTATCCACTTGGTGTAGGGGTTGTTATTATTAAGTGTTAATATAGTAATCAGTACCAATCCTCACTTGGTGTTTCCAGCTGTACCTCACCACATACACTGCTCAGCCACATGCAAAGAATCAAACAATGACCATGAAAATTCCCAAGTGTAGCATACAGTGTAGTTGCACACAGCAATACACTATCACCTAGAGGTATGTACATGTGTATTACAAAGCATGACTATTAATAACTCAACTATTAATCATCTATAAGCCATGTTTTGTCTTTATTCCATTTTCAACCACTAGTGTGACTGCACAGCATAAAACCCTAGAGTTAGCAAAACAAGTACTAAGGAAGTGTTATTCCCAATAGTTCAATTAAATTGCCCAGCAAAGTCATGTCACATATGCAGGAACAATATGGATTCATCTCATAATTAGTGCAGGAGATCTCCATGTAGACTGGGCCTTCCACTTGTGTCCCAAGGATTGCTGACAGCACCTGACTGACAGACAGGAGGAATCCTGGCCACAGCCTCATGCCTGGCTCTGTTTAAATGAAGAGCATTACAGTCAGCCAAGAATACCTGGCAAATTGTGACTGTAACTGATGAGGATTAAACAATTAAAGGGGACAGATTTTTGTAATTTTTATCTGAATATTCCCCGTAAATTTCTAAACAAATCGGGGCAGGGAGTAGAACATTTTGAACACTTCAACTTCAAACACTTTCACGCTACTCAGAATATAAAATCTGTTTTCTGGTTCTTATTGTAAAACCTACCTATGCCTATGGATATCCTGCCAAGTGTTGTATTCTTCTTAATGTGGCACCAAAAAGGGAGACATTAAGAAGACAACAAGCTTAATGGAACATCTTTCTCAACAAAAAGACTGATAGGTTGAGCTTACAGAAACAGGAACATATAATAACTTCAATACCCAGTTGATAGTGAAGAAATTGAACTAATAAATACTAAGATAGGTGTTTGGTGCCCTCTTCTGATCCAAAGCAGAAAGCAAGCTCTTCACACACATATATAAAAAAAAGGATACTTTCAAAAGTTAACAGTTCATTATTTATTTTAACCTGATTTTTGTCCAGCTCACAGTTCTTGTACTCTTGTTCTCCCTGTTCTTGGAATGTAACAATCACAAAACCAACAAATATGTTCATCATAAAGAAAGCAATGATGATGATATAGATGATGAAAAAAATGGAGATCTCCACTCTGTAGTTGTAGACAGGTCCTACATTCTCGCCATTTGAATCAATGGCTTTGTATAGCAGCCTGAAAAAATAAACAGAATTTTGTCTTTATTATTGAAATGAGAAAACAGCAAAATATGCAGACTCAGAGGACAGGTTTCAGAAATGGTCTGTTTTTTTCTGCATACTGACAGAGCTTGCAATAGTATTGAAACCAGAAGAATCACAGCACATAATGTTATATTCTTTTCTTTCCTGAAAGAATCAAGGCAATGACCACATGGTGGTAGTGTTCATTTCTTTATTTCCCCACATACAGCTGAGACTCTTCTCACTCAGGGAAAGAGTGGCAGTTTGTTCTTCCTGCCTGAATTTTTTAGTAGAAGTTTTACTTAAAGGCCTTAAATTTTCAAATTATTATATTTAAAGGGCATCAAAGGAAAAACATCTAAAATTACTACTTCCATTAAAGCTGAGGGGTAGCTCATTATAGCAAAAACAGCTGGAAGATTGAGAATCAATATTAAAAAAATGCACATTTTCTTACTTTTCCTAAAATACAGGAAAAGTGCACAGATTCAGGATAGTAGGTTTTTCACTTCCTCCCCTAGTAACTTTTTATGCCATCACTCAAAACTGGGTTTTTGCCAAAAAATGCCTGGCAAATGATAGCAAACTGTTCTGGAAAATACAACCATCTTAACAATGCTGTGAAAACACGGAGAACCCACTCACGCTGGCCAGCCTTCGAAGGTGGACACTGTGAAAAGGGCCATCATAGCAGACAGAACATTATCAAAGTTGAAATCACTGTTTTGCCAGACCCTCTCTTTGACCATTGGACTGTCGACATCTCCATCTTTATAAACAATGTATATCCCTCTGTGGGAAAGAAACTTGTCATTAGTGAAATATTAAATTAAGCTCTGAGTTACTCAATCGACTGTTCAAAACTGTTTTTTTTTAATTCCCTCCTTATGCTGGTTTTATTTCCTTGCTAACCTGTTTTCTGGTGGGTTTAAGATGACAATTCCAATTTACACAAACCTACATGGCCTGACACATGCCTGCCCATACACAGTTTAAGTAACTCAGAATATAAAGTGCCACATTCTTAGAGCAAAGATCTTCTCACCGGCATTCCTCAGGATTCTGTTTGGCCTCATCAGTGCACTTGTAGAATTTTCCCTACACACAAAAACAAAAAGCAATGACAAAATGCAGAATATGCAAAATACACACATTTAGACTGTGATTAGTTCAGAATGGGACCAACCCAATTCCAGCAGCAAGTAACCAAGAATTCAACTCAGCTTTGCTTTTCTTGATGCAGTGTAAACTGTCCACTTACCTTGAACAGCTGCACCCCAATACAAGCAAACATGAACTGCAGCAGAGTTGTAACTATCATGATATTACCAATAGTTCTAATAGCCACAAAGACACATTGAACAACATGCTGAAAGAAAGAAAGAAAAAAATTAGTACAATTTGTCACAGAATACAAATTATAAAAGTGTGGGTTTGTATTATTTTTTAAAATTACTATTTTTATGCTGTCAGCACTATACATAACACTGTAATTAGACTTGCTTTCTAGATTGGTTTGTAAGTTTGTTGACATAGACCCATCAACATCAACAGACTAAAAATTACATAAACACTATGGATAAACAATTAAAATATTGCATTTGCATCTTCGTTCATTACAGTCAAAATCTGCTCTCAGTGGCAGTTCCTCCACATACAAACTCCTGGAACTGTGGGCAGAGCCTGGGCTGTCTAAGATCAGATTTGTGTAAGAATCAGGAACTGATTTACGTTCTTACTCTCTGAACTCCAGTAGACAAATTTTTTTGCACAAGAATTTTTAACCTGAGGCAGAACTAGGAGAATCAGACCCAGAAATATAACTTAAAAAGTAAACACCTTAAGTCCTTTGGCTCTGTTTATTGCCCTTAGAGGCCTCAATACTCTTAAAACTCTGAGGATCTTCACGACTGAGATAGCACTTGACCTAGGGGAGGAAAAAAAGAATTATTCTGTTACTTTTAAGGCAACTGTTTGTATTACATTACCAAGAATAACAATGTTCTTGCAACTTCCTTAAACATAGTATTTCAAAAAAAAATTCTCAATATATATAAAAGACTTTTTATTCTTTATTGATCCTTTACGCAAACACTAGAAAATGGCATCAATTTCATAAATAAGAACTATTTTAATTTCTGAAGTAACTTTGGAATTAACAGCTCAGAAGCTTGTCTGACCCTACAACAGAGCAAAATAATCCCCACCCCAAAGTATTTTTCAGTGTTGACAAACTCTTTCGAAGACAACTTATAAATCCTGTAAATCCTGTTATGATTACAGGAATACTTTAGTTTCAAAGTAGCTGGACATCAAAAGATCTCAAATCATTTACATTCTCTTTAAGAGGCTAGGACAGCATTTTGAGGCAATAATAGTGGACAGCCTTTGAAAGAACATACTGTGAAACCAAAAGCTTGTCCAACAAGAGTTCTGGTACCAGCAGAGTTCAAAGTGGGGAGCAATTGCCTGACACCCACCTTTGCCCTTTTCCAAGTCACTAAGGGTTTCACAGATGATTTTTAATGAGGAACAACAGCTCAGCAAATCACTAAGCACCTTTACACTCTTTTATTATGTTTAGTCTGACCCAAACAAAGCAAACAAATCTCTTCACTACCACTTACAGTCCTGGTTAAGGTGTAGCTTCTCCCCACTTCAAATACTGTCTAGTTAAATGTCCCTGTATGTCAATACTGGAAGACCAAGCCCATAAAACCAGACTGCAGATGTGGCCACAACACAAGAGAAGGTCTATAAACCTCCTGAAGCCCCAGGTAATACTTGCTGTACAATACAGTGCCATGGTGCTCTTCCTCGGTCTCTTGTTAATAGTGGGAAGTAGTAATTTCTTTCCAACTTGTATTAGTGGTGAATTACAACACTCTCCATATAAAGCCCTCCCTCTTGCCACTCCCAGCCTTGAATTCTGACACTGCACACCCACACAGTGGGGGAACAAAAGGAGCTGAAACACCAACTCCTGCATAAAACCCCAAAGCAAAAAATAAACCATTCACATTATAAGCATAGTACTTACTGAATACCAAATGATACCAGAGAAACACCCACAACCAGCAAATCCAGCAAATTAAAGTAATTCCTGCAGAAGGACCCTTTATGAAGGAATGCTCCAAAAGCTGTCATCTAAAAACAGAATTGTTACACGCTTAGTCTATATTTCAACTTATTCAAATTCACATTTAGGCTGTTTACAAGACACTTGCCTAGAGTGTGAATGCATACAATGCTACCTCACTTTCTAAAAGCAACTGAGATATAAAACAATCCTATGTACATTAAATCTTTCATTTAAATCACAAAACTTCTGTTCAAGCAACACCAACAAATATGTTAATTCTTTCTGATGTAAACAAATATTTTATTTTGTGTGAGAACTGATAAAGCTGAGGTGATTACACTGAATTGATTTGGCCTTTGTCAGAAAATTGGCTACAAAAAGCCCCATAAAATTTCCATGCTTTATAAACTAGATGGATCAGATTCTGACTCCTAATAATTTGTACTACCTTGAGAACTGAAGGACCTGAAAATGGACTGCCTATAGGGTCCATGGGGCTTACGGGTCCAGCAAACACTGAGAGTCAAATCTGACACAGAGCCAGCACAAGGCTCTCCTAAGGCAGTACTACACAGCTGTTCACCTTTGGCTCAGGGGAGACCCATTGGGATAGTGAGTGGGTAGCTTGGAATAACCTGGAACAACGCCCAGATCATTTTGTGTTATATGTGTGAACAAGGGTCTCCAAATTTTGCTGTTTTGTGAGAAATATTGAATGTTGCTCTCCCTATTGAACTTCCTCTTAATTTTTTGTTTTCTGTCCCTACATTAAGATGAAAGAAGCACACAAAGTGCATCCTTTGCAGGTTTCATTAGGAGCCAATGATAGAGGCCCTACTAATTATGGCTGCAGAGCATCTGGGCAGATGTTCTTGGGTACCTCAAAGCTGAATTTAGTTCCTAATCTATGGATTAGAGCCTTAACACAATTGCAAGTAAGTGCCAGATAAAAAATGCAGAGAGGAATCCAGTTAAGCAATTAGAAGCACAGAATCACCAGCTGAATAGAATATTTCATAGCTCATTCCATAGTTATGGATTAAGACTGAAACTAAAAACTTGCAACAAAAATAAGTGTATCTCTAAAAAATACCTAGAAGTCAGCTCAGACACATGGACTGAATTTTTATCACTCTCAAAGTCCTCTTAAAAAGAGGGCTGTATACTTAGCTACTCATTGGTTTCCATAGGTAAGAAAGCTCACTGCCAGCTAGAGAATATCCAATATTGATTGCGATTTTAAACCCTTTACTTTCTATTCTGTTCTGTTCCTCAAGGGGAGGAACAGTAAAAAGATTTTATTTCATTTCCCCTCACACCAGATTACTGCAGCTTTCAAGACTGTTCCACAACATATAACAGAGCTACAGGCAATGGGCACCTCAGTCAACTGCCATCACTGTTTGGTGTGCAGAAATTTGCAGGCCTTGTAGGTGACAAACCATCCCTGTCAGTAAAATCTGTACCTCCATAAAGGAAAGAGGCATTTTTTTGAAAGTCTTTCTCTCCTTATTCTCATGTTAAACTTTCTTTTATCATAATAAAAATAATAATATTCCTCCAAGCTATAAGAGTAAAAATGCTAAAGCTCTAAACTATGCATTGACATGAGAGATATAACGCAGTTATATTATAAAATTTCCATTAAATTCCAGGCTCTTGCACTTGCCCCTGTACAGGGCATGGCTACACTTCTTGAAATCAGTGGGAGTTTAACACTAATAAAACTCCTGAATATCAAATTTACATCTATCTACAACTACTTATTTACATTGTAGTACATTATCAGTTAGCAGCACACAAAGTATTATGTGAAGATTCCCATAAAAATAAAGTCAGTTATTGACCTAAAAGTACAGGTGAAGTATACATCTCCCCATCTGCATATGGAGAGATGGGATCACCACCAATCCCAGTGGCAGCATTTGACTCTAACTCTCCACAGCCAGTTTAAATGGGGCAGGATTAGCACAGCAAGGCAAGGTTGAAAGCGCAAGGCCCTAACCTGACCTTTGCTCTGATGTTTTCACCTTCCCCAAGCACTCCAAACAGGATTGTAAACTGGATTTCACTGTAATAAGAGGATTCTTAAATGCTTTTAAACTGGTGTTGCATCTCTTCTGTTATTCATATCCTCAACACCATGTAAGGTGAAAACCCTCATGTCTGCAGAGCAGTAAGACAGAGCACAGGGAGACTCCCCACATGCTCAGAGTTATTCTGTTTTAATTCTGGGGTTTGGACATTTACAAGTTTCTCCCCTGCAGCTGGTAGTATTGCCTCTGGTTTCCTTAATTTCAGTTTCATACACTTTTTCCCTGGAAATGAAGGAATACTGTTGTTACTGCAGATCTGCTCTTGAATCTTCTCTTGCAGAACCCACGCGGCTTCTGTACAGCTCAGAGCCTGTGGGAAGCACAGCACAAAACCCAGCCCAGGGGACATGGGGGACTCCAGCCACAAGCAAGCAAAGCCAGAGTCTGAGCCATGTTAGTAAAGCAGGCCCTGTGTACCTACAAGTGCCATGTTCTGGCTGTCCATTCCATTTTTATGGCGCAGTTTATTTTCCTTTACATAAGAATGCAGAGCAGGGCAGAGCTTCCTGGAGAACGTAGAGAAAGAAGCAGCAACATGTTTGGCTCTGCTGTGGCTTCTTGTTCCCTTGAATTGTTTTACAATGCCAGATTTCAGCAGCCCAGGCTCTAGAGCTTCCTGCTTCCCTTGCATAACTCTTCAGCTGCTCAGTGCCAAAATCTTTTGCACTTAGCAGGAATGTTGCTTTTCTTGACATATTCAGTTATGTCTCTTCATGCCATGCTTAGTAATCCTTCTAGAGAAACACGGGAACTACAGAACTTGCTGCTCAGAGCAAGGGGAAGTTTACTGACTTTCTTCAGCCACAGAAATGGTGGTAGCGAATTTTTTATGGCTTCTCAAATTCAGAATTGGCAACTAGTCTGATCTAATGCTACAGCTCTTTTCAGTGCTTTGCTCTCTCCTTTTGTTTGGCCCTTCATTAGCAGCAAAACAACTGGATATTTATTTTAGCATGCTACAAAAATTATAATAATAATCAATTCTATAGCAAGCTCCTCACTGCTGAAAATGAGAAATAAGGGGATAAACACAAATCTGTGAGAAAATTCAGAAGCATAGTCTATTACTTACAGTACAGCTTATCTTGTAAACAGCCCAAATATTGCATCAATTAGTATTAATCAAATTGCATTGTGAAGAGTATGCACAGCAATATGAGCAAAAGCTGGGAGAAGAGATTTTGTTAAGCTTAATCCTCAACTTGAAATGCGAAGTTTATGTACAGATTCTTAGCGTGCCAACAATTTTCAAGTGTATGAAACAGGGTTACTCAAAACCTCACAGTGAACAAGCACAGCATGAAATGTTTACGAATTTTGTACATCTCTGAAAGAATATTTTGCCAATTTCCAACAAAAAATTTATTTCCTTGTTCAGCATTTTGTTACATGTGAACACAATTCTCACTTAAATGGCTTCTTTGCCAGAGTAAGTCTCATATCAAGAAACTGAGTAACCGCAATGGACAGTCTTAATAATCAGTACACAAACTATGCATTAAAATGCCAATTTTTGGCTCATGCATGGGTAATACATTTAAGCAAGCATATTTATGCCTGTCTGTGTGTTTAAATGTATGCCCAAGATAAATGCAAAGTATCTCTCAGTGTATAGATAGATAAATGCAAGATATCTTGCAAGTCCTATTGCAAGAAAATAGTTATCTACTATTTCAGCTCTGTGGATATAGTTCAGCAAAAGAAATGAGAAATTACATGCTCCCTCCTTATAAGACTGATTATCTCTTTTGGAAATGCCAGAGCAAGGAGAAGGAAAAGCTCATGCGCAGTGAATTATTTTTCCCTTTTCTGACAACTGTAGGTTTAAAAAGGGTAAAAAATGAATTATTAAACTGATGTAATGATAAAAAATCAGCTTCTTCATGCACTCAATGGTAAAAAAATAACCAATCAAAACTATGAGGAACTGTCAAATAAAAAAAATCCTCTAGTTTCAAAAAGGTTTAGCTTTGATCGCTTAGAGAAAAGGCGAAGAACATTTCAAGTGCCTTTTCTTGGCAGGTGACACACAAGGAAAATCCTTTTAAACAAGCTTCCTTTAAAAACCTGTTACCTTCAAAATGATCTCAAATGTAAACATACTAGTGAAGACATAATCTGCATACCCTAGGATCTGGAAGGTAAACAAAAAGTTACAAACATTATTGCTAAAGCTGCTTTTGAGCTAACAAGGATCAATTAACAATGCATTACCTTTAACAGGATTTCAACAGTAAAGATGGCTGTGAAAGCATAGTCAAAGTAACCAAGTATCTGCAAGGTATAACACGTGCCACAGTAAGAAATCCATCTATTAATAAATTTTTACAATTTAGACCACATGTACAACAACACCTGAATTAATCTAAGTGGATAGATGGAGAATTTAGACAAAGGAAAATTCCAGATATTGTGCAATCATTTTTATTTGCTTAAAATTTCACAAATGTCCCTAGGTATTAGATTTCACCCCTAACAGGACCCAACAAGCAACATTTTCTTTCAATTCAGACTTCCCTCTATCAGCTTTCACAGATACTTTCTTCAGCTTTTATTAGAGATATAGAATCTTAAACAAAGAATAAATACTTAATAATGTCTGGTTTTTTACCAAAGTACTGAATCACAAAACAAAACTTCAGTGGATACGTCTAGACTGCATATCATTCCACATTCTGCTACATTATATCGTTCCTGTACAGGCTTGGCTTGAATGTCTCAAAGGAAATTTACAAATAACTAAAGGCCTTAAAATCAGTACTACAACCTTTTTTCCTTGAACTTGGAAGATACAGCAGTGATTTACTGTAGGAAATTTAAAAAAACCCTCAACAGTTGCACAGTGATATGCAAACTTCTAAGAGGATTGTGGATGTGGGATTGGCCTCCCTGCTGTTGACAAGTGCATGGACAAGTATTTCAGAGCATTTCAAAGTGGCCAAATCACCAGCACCGAATTTAAGGATCGACAGGAACTGCAGCAGGGGAAGAGTTTTGCTGCAAGGATGCAGCAATCCAACTGGCAAACAGCTGGGCACAGAAACATGTTGCCCATGGTTCAACAGCTAACAGAATGAGAAGGAGAAATAAAATAGACAACACACACAAAAAAGTATTAATGTTAGATCAAATAAAGGGAAGCAATTTTCCCCCCATATTCCATTCAAGATTGCATCCTTCTGCAGCTTGCTGTGGCTGAAAAAATAGGCAAATATTAGAACAATTCAACAGAGATTAATCAGTAAACAATTCATTACAGAGTTAATATAAAATATTTAAAAGCATTCCAGTTTGTAAACTTTCATTCCATTGCTGAGTTGGCTGCTGGAAGGAACATGAACACTCAAGGCAGCAAAATAGAAAAATATGCAAGTCTGGGGCATGTGAGAACACTTACAACAAGAGGGCAATGCCTCCCTGAAATCCCTCACACATTTTGTCTGTGTACCAAACAGGAATAATCATTTTAGTTACCATCACCCTTCACTTACATTTTCCTAGTACACCTTTGGTTACGAAAAGAATTATCAGCCCTGGAAGCCATTTCTGTAACAGCAATTTCAGTATTCACCATCAGTTCCCTTTTTTTTACCCATTACTGTGATTTATTCCTACGGTTACACTGGCCCAGCTCTATAGACATGGGAATCACACAGCTCTGCTGAATAGTGCCTGAAGAGTGTCTTTGTGCTCTGGCCTCTTTTTATCTCTGAAGAAAGTTTTAGCTTTTTGCTTTTTACTAAAGTTACTAAAAAAGTGTTTGGAGAATGCCAAAAAGAGGACTTTTCAGAGGCTGCAACCACACTAGCAAGAACTAGAGGGCCATAACCTCTACACCTTTCCTGTAAGGGGTGGCAGGGTTTCTCTAACTCCACAGCAACCTCTACAAGTGAATTTGTCCCTAAGATCAGAGAGGCCTGGAAGTTCCGTCAGGGTAAGCCCAGAGTCCCCACAGATTATTGCCAAGTGCATCTTCTCAGCTATTTCCTACCTAACCTAAAGCAAACACAACTCACAGAAATGTGACAGGTTTGCTTCACTGCCACAAGGGCAACAAGTCCTGCAGTCATGAGAGTGGATATGTTTTTACTTCTCTGTCTGATAACTGTGCATTTGAGTAACAGGCAAGTCTTCCAGCAGATTAAGAAATTCAAGTGGGGGATTCAGGAATTTGTTTTGGGAGGACTCACTTGTTTACTCACCACATAAAATACAATTTTCCTGAGTAATGGAGACATTTCTGAAATTAGTGTTTTTGAAAATATTTTGCTTCTACATGTATATCTAAAAAAAAGGATATAGAAACACTTCCAAATTTACGGGTGAGTGTATAGGCTGAAATGACATTTGTCTCTGAATCAAAGCAAGAGAGCTGGGCATGCTGATTCAAAATGCAAGTTTTGAAAAAAGTGTGACTTGTTTAGTTTCTGATATGCCCAGTCAGGAATCCAAGGACCTTTGAGTCCAGCATGGGGGTGCTCAAATCCCTTAGTGTGGCCACATCAGCTTCTTTGAAAGAAGAGGCAATATTGTTAAAAATTCAGGCATTCACTGCTCCAAGTGCCCCAAGACCATATAAAAGTGCCAGTGAAGGAGAAGAGAGGACAGGTCAGAGTGTATTCCCAACATGTGATAAACAGTGATAAATTTAACTGGCATTTTTAAATCAGTGTCAAACACTGAGCAGCACTAACAGTGATTCAGGAAATGCACATCAAGTACTCCAGCTGCAAAGTATGAAAAATATGAAAATTATAGATATTACACTCAGATTGAACATATCCTGGTGTTATGGGTTTAGGCAAAGGAAATACATTATGTAAATAATAAACACTTCTAATACTGATGATGTTCCATCAATAAAGTTAATTGACTTTACAGATTTATGCTTTCTAAAGAAAAAAAGAATACAAATGTATGGCTTGGAAAAGGAATGTTTTTAAACATGAAAATTAAAAACTGGGCACTAGTCCCAAAGAATTATTATCCTGTGAGGGTATTTTTATCTTCAGACGTAAAAAGGAAGGACTTACATTATTTCGAAAAGAGTGGCTGCGAATTGGATCTTCTGCTGCCAGGGAAACACTGCTCAGCATGATGAAGACAAGGATGAGATTGGTAAAGATGTGGTGATTGATAAGTCTATGGCATCCCACTCGAATTCTGAAGAAGAGATACAAAAATATATCACGTGTGCACATACAATTCAGTAGATGGTTAATATACAACACACTTGCTGTTGCTCTGCCAACAGTGACAGAACAGAGCAACAATCAGCAGCTAAAAGCAGAGAAAATGCTCAAGCTATGGGCTGGAGTTCTAAGAATATAAATAAATCCAGAAACCAATTCACCTGTAGTGACGATGCACCTGCCAAAGGAATCTGAGAGGGGTTTGTTTTCAATGGGTTATGAATGTCACTACAAGTTCCAGTGTTTGTACCACTGCACACCTACAGAAGCCAACATCAAAAATACCAGCACTAGATGAGAGGTCATTCCAGATGCTCTGTTGGATTTGATTCCTACCAAAGCTGTCAAAAATATTCATCTCTTGAGATGCAGCTTACACTGCTGATCTCACTGTGCTGCTTACAGAGAGCTCAAATTAGAATCTCCATGAAGATTTTCTCACAGAGTTACAAGACAAGTGGGAGCTGAAGACTCCTGAGCTGGGAGGTTTCAGCCACATGACATGACTGCACATATGCTTAGAGTCACTGAGCCCAAGGTTATCACAAAGACTGTTGAGAACCTTGGTAGGGAAGGTCTGGGATCAAACTGTCAAAAAGGCAGGATTGGGTTCATAACTGACTAGCACTGAAGTTCTGCTGAACAATCTGAAGGTTCTCGGGGAAAATTTGTTCTCCTGTTACTAACTACCTGATTGGAGCATAGCATATCATAATTTGGCCATTTTGGCCTGAGAACATGTAATGTTAGTTGAAGCTGAAAGCAATTTGACATGTTCAACAAATCTAGTATTCTTGCATTCAGCATGTGTTCTTAAAATTACTGGTTTAAAGAGCTTTTTCCACTTTGCAAATTCCAAAGAGTTTTAGACAACACATGCAATGGATACAAACCCACAACATTCTATCTTGACCATCACACCATCTTCTAAACTTGAGATGACCTCTGCCACTGAGGAGACAGCATTCACCCTTGCCAAGTAACTCACACTCATTTCTACGACTGCTCATAAAATTGTCACCTGTAAATGTCCCAGCTATCTTCAGTCTGTAGGAACTGAATTTAGTTCCCTTGTTCATTTCCATGTAACAGTCAATAATGACTTTTACTGACTAGTCAAGGTTGCTTTCTCCAGCACTGCAGAATCTCAAAAGCTCTGGAGTCAGACTGACAGGTGAAGACTCTAATTCTCCCAAAAATGCAACTATTATTGTTCTTGATTTTTGAAATAATTTGTCTTTGTCTTTGGTATTTGTTTGAATCTGGAAAATGCTGTTACCCTGAGAGAATATACAGAGCCTTTCTCCTTCTTTTCCCTTTTTCTATTTTCTCTTCTTCTTCCCTGTACTTCTACAAAGGTTATGATGGTTACTAGAAATTCTATTTCATGCAGAAGGTGCTCAGATCTTATATTATAGCTTTTATATCCAGTGACTAGCACAAGAAATAGATACTATACCTTAAAGGGTACTTTCCAGACATGTGCAGACTTCAGATTACATGCGCAAAATGCTATTATCTTCAACAGTGGAAGAAAATTAATGTGTTTTTCAAATTGTTTTCATTTATGAAGTAATTCCAAAAATTTTAGGAGGGAAGCCAATCTCTCTTCTGCTGAAGATACTTGATTTCTATCCCTAACCTCCCTGGAAGGAGGTCTGTTCTTTCACTGCTAAACCTTGATGGACTAAATCAGAATTTTTCAAAATTATATTTACGGATTGGTGCTGCTGAAAATGAAGAAGGCACTCCCTTCAGGGATCGGTGTGATCTTCTCTTTCATGTTCAGTTCTGATATCCTACGGGGACGCGGGCCTGCTGGGACCTCTGGTTCATCCTCCTCATCTTCTTCATCTTCACCTACTTTAAATTAAATACTTCTTTTATATTGAACTGAAAACCATTGAGGTTTCATTCATAACAATACAAAAGCATAGTTTGCATTAAAATACACATGGCTTACAGAATATATATATATATATTCATAGCATGGCTACAAAAATCCATGAATCAGAAAATGAACACCGACAGAGTTGTCACATGTTGTGGTGCATCCCTGGAGGTGTGCACTGGTGCCCTGAGGGCACTGACAGGCTTTGCTGGCCCTCACCACCCTCCTCTGGGGGCTCCACACACTCCCTGCCCGCGGCTCTGGAGCCCCAGTTCAGCCCAGCCCCTGAATGCCAGTCCATGCCTGAGCTGTGCCAGAGCTGAGCTGAGCTCTGGGCACTGCCTGGGCACTGTGTGCTCCAAATTCAGGGCAGATTTCTGTATCAGGCATCCAAGGCCATCAGGCAGAGCTGATTTTTAGATAAGTATGTTCACTGGCCTGGAAGAAAATTGACCAAACGTCAGGAGCCCTGGAATGTTCTTTTTTGCCAAATGTTTTTGAGAAGTTTAGAATTTGCTCTCACATCAGATAGTGTTACCACAACAGTCCTGGGGCTCACAGTATTAACCCTCATATGCTGTTGGAACTGTTGAGGAAGCTGCAGGAAAAGATAATACTTAGCAGCTCACAGGCCCATTTATCCACTGATAACAGAGCACAACTTCAGCGACTTCAAAGGAATTGATTCGATGCTCAGCAAGACCAAATTTAGGATATTTTAGCAAACAAACTGAAACGTGTTTGTCTTTTAGCTAGTACTCATATACCTGGTACATCACAGGGTGGATAGGGATCTTTATCCTCCTCCTCTCCCTCTCCATATTCAGCAATTGTCACCTACAGCAATAAAAGGGATGCACAGGAAGAAATTAAATTTGAATATAGCTTGGAGCATAAAGTTCAATAGAAAACAACCCAAAAAACCTCTGAAGTTAGAGAAGCGATCCCTATATTGAGTCTGAGTTTTCTGAAACAGGGTAACTCCAAGAACAGAAGACAGCTGACAGTTTATTACATATTTTTCAAAGATGATTCTCTCTATAGCATCCACATTTTTCTGGCTGCGTAGAGGATAAAACCAGAAGACTTTGATAAAAGTTACTGAAAATGTTTGAACATTCTTCTAAGAGTTTATCATTCACTAATCTCATTGGATTTATCAAGCAAAATACCAACAAGAATCCTAAAATGACATCATGTTTTTCTAATATTAACTATTGTGTTCTATAAGAGCTTCCCTTCTCAGAATAAACTGAAATCAAGATGATTTTTTGGATTAAGATATTGTGAGGATGCAAAGCATCAGAACTAAGGTTCCTTTGCCTGGAAAAAATGTAGGGATGATGAGTTCATAAAAGAGACTGTACAACGCACAATAGTCTTGAAAAGTATCCCCTAGCAAAATTAATAAAATTGCTTCTGAGGAAAGACACAAATTTTAAAATAAACACCTTACTATCCTTGGCCTTCTTTTGGTCAGCTTCTGCCTTCTCACTTTTTTTATTTTCCAGACTCTCTTTTCTACAAAACAATACAATAACAGTTACAAAGCATACCATGGAAAGACAGACAATTTTAATTGAACTATACCAATTCTATGAAAACTTAACTAAAACCTGAAACTAAAATATTTAAAATACTTTGCACAGCTTCAAGTGTTGGAGCAATAATTTGGACGAACCATTTAAAAGACTATAATCTTGAAAATAATTCTACAAGATAATCCCTAAAAAATTCAATACATGATCATTACTCCTTTCTGGAGGGATAAACTGTGCCCTTGGACTCATACAAACAACTTTCATGGCTTCAACAGGCTTGCACTGGTTTCAGAGAAAGGTTTTCTTCTTGTCTATATAAGGCTTAGAGAACTGATTCCACAGGGAGTTGTGCACTGGCAACAACAGATATGTTCTTGTGCTAATTGCACAATAAATCCTACTGTTGCAATTTTTAACTATCAGCTGGCTTATCATTTTGTCCTTAATTCATACCAACTACTACCTAAATTTTATCTTAAATCCTAGTATTTGGGTATTACTTTAGTGTCTAGGCAAACTCATTTTTTTCCCCGAGTCCAATAAATTTTGAAGATGGTAAAGACATTCATACAAAGAAAATTCTTATGAAAGGATTCAGTACCATCCTCCTCCCCTCTCCTGTTTGTCCAACATGCCCATGATATTTTACCTTGCATTCTTTTTCCTTTCCTTTTCTTCAGCTTCTTCTTTCTGAGCTGTATTTAGACTTTCAGCATCTGCCAAGTTATCCACAGCAATGGCCAAGAAGACATTTAGCAAGATATCTATTTCAAATCATTTTAAGGACACTATGCCTTACTATAATTGTTTGGTTTATTATCAGCATAAACACTGACAATGTGAGAGATATAAAACACATGTTCCCAACCCACAGCGTAGAGCTTTGTGATGCTGGAGTGTAGTGCAAATAACACTCATTTAATGGAGTACATAATACTGGCTGTAAAGTGAGCAGAGATCTGGTTGGGTCACAGATTTTGAAATAGCAGAATATTTGACATATTTTTTAAAATAAATGAAATTCAACTTGGTGCTAGCCTGAGCAAATATCAAATCTGAAATTGTCTCTTATAAGCGAAGATTGTTCAGGCATTTTGAAAAATTCATTTTTATAATGCAGTCTTCCATGTCTACAAAAATCTGTATCAAATTCTGTACTTCAGTCCACATCAGTTAAGTACAAAAGCTGATACAAATACCACACAGTACACAAAATAGAATGGTTTTGCCATTTTATCACCTCCTGACCTTTTAAGAACTTCTGTTTGTTTCTACATGGGGCCAAGGAAGTATTTCCAGCACACTTAAGGGCAGGGAAAGAGGATGTTTCAGCAGACTTAATCCCTCCACTTGTCCCAGTGCAGATTTCTCCCCTCTGGTCCCTGTACTATCCAGGCACCACTGGCTCCCCTGTCACCGTGTGACACAACAAACAGGACTCTATCAGGTGCCAGAGGATGGATGGGGCATTACTGCCCTGGAGCCCACACCACATCTGTGCATTTACAGAGGGAGAGATGTCAAAGAACAGGCAGAATAAAGCTGTGTTCCCACTGAAGAAAGAAAGAAAATCTCCTGTGCTTTCTGTCATTGTTGTGGCTGGGGATGGCCTGAACACCCCTGACTCTCCTCATTAGGGAATGAGTGTGCAGAGAAAAGTCTATTTAAAGGACTCAGCACATCCAGAAGGTGCCTGGTGCCCATGGCCATTTCCTCCCTCCTAGAGAAATCCTGCACATCTCCCTGGCACATCCCCCTTTGGACATGTCTCGGTGAGTGTAAAGGATACAGTTACCACAGATGAAGAGGATAATGAAGTATATACAGACTATCATGCCCGAGGAGGATGGACCACCATATGCCATTATGCCATCATACATAACAGCATTCCAGTCTTCACCTGTCAGGATCTGAGGAGCAGATATTAGCAGACTATTAGTAACTCAACATCAAAAAATGCAATAAACACATTTCCCCTGACCACAACACAGCAAACCTTCTGTATGCATAAAGCAATACTATATTCTGTTTTAAAATTTCAATTTAAATAAACATCTCCAGAAAGCTTAGGTTTAACTCTAGTAGCTTTTATTCTATGCTATGGCTTGGTATCACTGAACTTCGAAGGCAAAAATAATAAAAATTAAATTTTACTGAAACTTCACTCATTTTGGTGTGTGAAAGTAAGAGCCCTGGTTTTCAGTAATGCCACATAGGCAGCAATGGCAGCAAAAGTTCATCACTTAAAAATCAAGTTAGGATATGCTTTAAGATTTTTTTTTTTTTTTAAACAGTGGTCACAAATCTACACTACAATAAAAATTCTGAGTATTGCAATGCAGGCTACAGGGGCAGTTTATATATTTCTAAGTTCTTAAAAATTAGCAGTTTCATCCTGAGAAAACATGTAACACTGACCCTCCTTTCAAGCAATTAAATGGTTAAGAAAACTAAATGCATGTCAATTTCTGAAATTCATTTTTGGAGAACTAAATTTATCCAGCTGATTTTCATGGCTGTTGAGCACCCAAAGGCTGGTCGCTCCTGAGTGTGTTCTAAAACTGAAGGAAACCTCATTCCCTGGAAAACGAGGCAGCCTAAAATCTGAGTAAAATCTAACTCTGGTGAGGTGGGAAGTAGAGTCTTAACTTTTTATAGGGGTAATGTCAGGTCAAATGTGGACACTTTTCCCCTTAAGGAAATTTCTCATTAATATTTCCTTTTGTTAAAATTAAATGGAAAGATTTTTTTTCTTGCTCTGGGGAACCACCAGATGCAACTTCTACCAAAGGGTCAGGAAGTTGCCAAAAAGGTGAATCTTGCAGGGTCAGCTTTTAACTTTGGCCTGCAATGTCTGGAATGAAATACTGTAGTAAAGTGCAGAGCTGAATATGAAAATGGCTAGAAAAATGAAAGCAATTAGCCCAATTCCAGTATCCAAATTGGGGAAAAAAATTTTAAAAGCATGACAAATTAGTGAAAAGTAAACTCTGAGTATGGCCTGCCTTTTCATAAGTAACACACAAGTTGCCCTAAAATTTTAATAAAATCTGACAGTGTCTCTAAAGAAATTTAATTCTTATTTTTATATTATAATACATTATATGACCTATAAGTAAATATGCACTCTTACAAGGTTTATTATTTTTTCCTGCTTGGGAATAGCTGAACTTTTATATAGCCAATGAAGTTAAAGAAAAGAATTTGATCAAAATAAAAATAACATTCCACCTCATTTTCTAGTCATGTATTTGATGGACAAAGGAGATCTAATTTTGTGAAGTAACATGGCAGGTATGTTGCATAGATAGATCAAATAAGACATGAAACAAATGGTACAAATGGTGCAGAGTTACCAGAGTACTGAATTTCATGAGCAGAATGCTACTTAAAGTAAACTGAATAAATAGTATTCATGGTTTTACTTTCAGGCAACATGATCACTTAAACAGTTTTGTTGATCAAAGGTAAAATGCTTCCTACGGGATGAAAGAAAGTTACCTGGAATACAGTTAAAAGAGCTTGTGGAAAATTATCGAAGGTGCTCCGTTTTGTTTGAGTTTCATCAAAATTAAATTTGCCTCCAAACAGCTGCATTCCAAGCAACGAGAAGATTATGATGAAGAGGAAAAGCAGAAGCAACAGTGAAGCAATGGACTTCATTGAGTTTAACAAGGATGCTACCAAGTTGCTCAGGGATGCCCAGTGCCTATAAATTAAAATGCGTGTGTTAACACACACCAAAAAACCTCAAACAAAACAGTAAAAGAGCAGTGCATGATGAAGTATTACAAAATAATTGCTGATCACTCTTCAGCTATCCTTAGAATTAGCAGTATTAGATAATCTTACCTTGTTACTTTAAAAATACGCAGGAGACGAACACAGCGAAACACTGAAATTCCAAGGGGTGACATGATTTCCAACTCCACCAAAATGGTTTCAACAATGCCACCACAAACAACGAAGCAATCAAAGCGGTTAAAGAGAGAAACAAAATACGCCTGTAGGCCCAAGCTGTACATCTTTACTAACATTTCACAGGTGAATAAAGCCAGAAGAACTTTATTTGCGATATCTGGAACAAAATATTAAGAAAAAAGAGATTCTGAATTACCTCACAGATTCCATTTGTATGTAACAAATTACAATTATGCTTTCTACACTAGTTTGCAGCTTTTTGCTTAAAAAGGAAGTAGTGTTTTTTCATGTTGGACTGTAACTGATGTCTAAGTGGCAAAAGTTGCACAAGGATGTAGTTTCCTGCCACCTATAAACTATTCATCTTTCCAATCTGTGGTGCAGTTCACAGCTCCTCAGCTCAGAGCTTCAGTCCACACTGGAACTCGGGCAGCCAGCCCACAGCATGTGTTGCTGTGCCAGGTACCATTTCCTTCCCCATCTTTCAGGCATGGTTTCAGGATAAAAGCACAGGTATTTACAATGCAGGACTGTCAGGTCTGTGCTGGTTGCCACTAAGCTGTGTTACAGCTGTGGAAGGCAAAGACATTCAGTCATTTCTTTTTTCTCCCTTTGGCTGGGCTGAATATCCTTCAGGACAGCAAAGAACAACAGAACAGCCAAGTACAAAAGTAGCCACTGTTGAATGCAAGTACCCATAGTCAAAAGCAAGACAAACAGTTTTTGGTTGTACCTTGGATCTGGGTCAGCCAGTCAGGTTGATTGTAATGCTCTGAGGAGATTGTTAACGTGTTCAGAAAGACCAAGACAATAACAAGCCAATAAAACGTGACAGATTTTACTGCAGCTCTGCATTTCCTTCTATTAAATCGGTTCCAGCGACGCCAGCGTCGACTGAAAGTTCAAATAGAAATAGATTTATTATTATTACATAGAAGACAAATATGAACTTAATGAGAGCTTCTTCTGTGTAGAAAGCAGTGCAAGTACATCTGTGTGAACAGGTGCGTTTTCATAAATATGTGTACAATATTTCAATAGTTGTGTAAATTATTATCAGATGCAGATTAGGGACTGCTAATGTGTTATTCCTTTTTTAGATTTCCTTACAGATTTCTAAATGTAAACCACAAATTTGGAGAGTCTAATTGCCTGTGACATAATTAGATTAAGTTGCATTTAACATTTCATTGAGTAACAAAATAGATCTGTATTTACAAGGCCCCATACACTTAGTAGCAATAAATAAAAGTGAATGAATCAACTCAGAATTCAAATTAAATTTAGTCTGAAAATGTAGGCTTTGAGTTAAACCACAGACAGAATTCTGGCTGGATTAAACAAGGTAGAAATGTTGAGGTCACCTTTTAGAAATCTACCCCATAACATCAGAAATCTTATTCAGCAAATCCTAGAGATTTCTACTGATGCGCCCTGAAATTGTGTCAGTGAGCAAATGTTTGTGAAATAAATAAAACTGACAATAAAGGACAAGTAGAATACCTAGATATGAACTGGATTCACAAGTGAGGGTGTATCTTTGGACTAGAGTTCTCTGCTTCACTTCTGTGAACTATCTTCAAACATTAATTGAGTTTTCCTTATGCATCTTAAATTTGTACTTGCAATAATGAAAATTAATACTGGTTTCAGATGTCAGTACAAAAATGTTTCAAGCCTTTGCAGTATTCTAACCATAAAAAGGAAAAATATCCTGTCCTGACCTAAATCAACACGGTATTCAAGAAAGTTCTTATCTCTCCAATCCCCTGCTAGAAGGCCTGGTAATTCTTAATTTCATTTATAGCATTTCCCCTCTGCAATCATACTTGAAAAACAGAAGCTCACATTCCCAAATGCTCCTAGTAATTGAAAATAGAGCTGCAAATATCAGCAAAGCAAATCAGGAAGTTTGATTTCCAAAACTACTCCTAGATACTTTAATTTTGTATTTGCTGGAAACTGTTGGGAAGAATTTTCATGCAGTCAAATTTAAAGTACAGTAAAAAAAGCGTAATTTTATGAGATCATCATGATGTGTGAATAGTCACAGGGAAAAACTGACTATGAGAGGAAAATACTCACCTGAACTTGGATTTTGAGATGGTTTGACTAGAAGAAAAGGAAAATACCTTTTTAAGAATGTGGGAAAAGTAATTAACACAATTTCATTTTCTTTAGAATTCTGCATTGGAATTACATATACACAAAATAAGCTTTTGAAAAAATACATTAGGAATGCTGAAATTCTGTTGTCTGTGATTTCTTTTCTGAAATACCATTCCTAAAGCTTTACAAATTTTCAAAGTGAAAGGAAGGAAATCTCCATTAAAACTAAGTAAATAGGCCTTAAATAAACATGCAAAAGCTGCTTGAAAGTCATGGAAATCTGAGCAAATAGTGAGCACCTTGGGATACAGAAATAATTCCCATACAATCAGTTATTTAAAAAAAAATACTAAGTATATCTATTCTCCAGATCATGCACAATTTTGGAGAAAATGTTCCTTCTTAGATGTCATCATGAACTTCCATTCTCTTCTTATACCTCTGGACAATAATTATATTTTATAAAAGTTTTCAGGAAAACCTGACTCCACTGCAAGTTGAGTTGACTTGTTTCGTATGTTGTTACTTTGAGAATTTTAGGGGTGTTTTCATACTGTAGTAATTGCTCTAATATGAAACAACAGAAAGGCAATAAACTCTGAAGGGTCATACAAAGCTTGACTATTCCAAAGGAGTTTGTGCTAAATAAATGATGGGGAAAGAATTATTGTTTTCAATGTTGAGGTGATGGTGGGTACCTGGGAGCTGTGCCCGTACTCACCACAAGCTCCCGCAGCAGGGCGGGCTCTCCCCCTCTCCGCTCACGTTCTCCGTGTTCACAGACTCCGTCTCGCTCGTGGGCATGCTGGCTGTGGGGACAAGGACTGCTCAGACCCCGCACCACCAGGGCTTCCCACACATCATCATCTCCTGCCCTGTGTCAGCAACACCTGCACTTGGCATTCCTCGAATGAGCTTGGGAGATGTGAGGAGTGGCAGATGAAGTCAGACTCTTCATCGCTCCTCTTACAGCAAAAGAAAGCACACAGAATATCCCAGAGCATGGTGGCTTTTTTTGTTTCTTTTCAGTGATTCAACCTAACTGTTGACAAAGTAGAGGAGGTTTGTAACAAAGAGTTTACCCTTTGTAAAGAAATAAACCTGAGCTAGATTTTGTGACCTGTCATTTTCAGAAGTGTTCTGTTAACACTTCGGAGGTGCTTATCCATTGAAGTGTTATTAACACACCTGCTAATTCCAAGAAATATCATCCAACTTCTGAAAGCAGAAACTGTCACACTCTGGTCATACCGACCACTCTGCTCTTAACTGAGATAAATTATCAAGGGAAGAAGCTAGAAAGTAAGCTAGAAACTCTGCAAACACTGTGTGAGCAGCAGGAAGGAGCAATGGGCAGAATGAGGACTACAAATGATGATGAGAATTACTACTAATAAAAAGGGGATGATTACACTTGTTACACAGCGAATTACTGTACATATACTGGACCATTACTGAGTAGTTAGCAGTTATAGCTAATGGTTTTATAGACAAAACTCATTGGAAGACAGATCATTATTTATCTTCAAATCAACTGAAATACAGAGGGAGGACACCTTATGTCAAAAGGTGTTAGGAAATGATGAATAACCAAAGTTCTCAGTACTTCCTAGGTGGGAACTTGCCTGTACTGCAAGCAGAACATAAAAGAAAAGGGTAAAATTAATGCTGCTAGTCTGTACAGTAAAAATACCATAACAAGTAGGAAAAAATAAGGAAGGCAGAAGATGCACTGAAATTCCTGTAGAACAGCAAGAACAGAAGGAAAACAGAGGATTCTAAAGGTATTTTGGGGTGTACCTTCCACTGTTTTGCTGGTTTGGTTCTTTGGTTTATTTTGTTTGTTTTGCTGGGAAGGGGTTAAGCCAGTCTTTGTGCACTGACAGTATCAAAGGCAGGAGAGCTGCACTGCCTGCTCCTGGTAGGGAAGCCTCACTATTTGGTAGCCTAAAGGAGGTTCAGAGCAGGCTTCATTACATACTCCAGAATATAAGCAAGACTCAAAAATTGGGCCCCGAATTTTCTGATTTCTCTACAGATGAGGCACAAAATGGGAACTGTCAGAGTCTCTCTACACAGACTCTCTGTTGCCTCAACACCAACAAAGACACGCAGGAACAGTAAGTGTTGGTTTGGTTTCCACGCCCATCAATTCCATCCCAGCTGAGACACTGACAGGTCTGTGCAGGCCAGATGCTCAGCTACTATTTGCAACAGCTGAGAATCTGTCCTCATAAATGTAGTCACTGTTATATGAAATCTTAAACAAAGTGGCATAACAAAGAAAGATCAAAAATATCCATGCAGGTGTTTGAATAAACAAAGCTCTTCAGGCAGTAAGCACAGCAAAACTTTCTTTCCCAAGGTTCTTTTGTTTTCATGATTCTTTTAAAATATTATTGTAATTGCTTTATGTATGAAAAGTCCCTGGTCAGCACCTGCAAGTGCCTCACTTCTAATATCATGCTTCAGTTTTTAAAAAATGGATATTGCTAGTTCTAGGTGAACTTCACAGCTTACAGTCAGACTTCAAAAGCAAAGGAAAAAAATCTTTGATCTCCAAATTCAACTCTTAAAATTTCAAAGAGTTAAAGAAAAAGAATTATTTCAAACATAGTCTCAGGTCTTCAGAACTAAGAATTTTTATTTTAAAACGTCAAGGTCTTCTGCAATAAATACAAGGGGGTTCCCTTTGTAGTAAAGAACTGAACCGGTTGCCTTGTGTTGAGTGGCTTGCTTGCTGTTAAACCACGACATTACAGTCACCTAATGAGAAACATTTCAGCACTTGTGATGAGCAACTGCAAAACGTGAGTGCAGAAGTCTTGGTTTCAGGCACTGTTATTAAGAGCTGCCAGGAAAACACTTTCACAATTATTACATATGTGCAACGTGTCTCTCAGTTGTATTTCAAAATTGTCAACCCTTCCCTCACCTAAACACAGTACCTCGAATCCAGTTCCTCCTAAAGTGTCATTCAGTGTCACAAAAACTACACTTAATATTATATTTTAAATTATTTGGCATGCAAATGTGAAGTAATATAGTTTTAATTTAAGTCTACCTGGACTTGATATGTCAGCACACCGTAAGAAATACCATTCCTTTTAGAACAGGACTGCATGAAGGAAAACAAAGTGCAAAGAAAAAAAATCTTTGTCCCTATTGAAGTAGATGTCAGTTCTGCTAATTATTAAATACAGTCAGAATGTTACTGTTTCAGACACGACACGGCTGGTGCTGTAGCTCTTTGATGACTTGCAGGTGCTGTGTTACAAACAGAACAGGAGCAAAAGAACCACAGGCAGTTCAGTTCACATTAGAAACTCGGCTGTCATTATACTGTAATTTGTATGTCAAAATTAACACTCGACGGCAGTATTGAGCAAGGCACCCTGTGGAATCCCAGCCCCAGCAATGCCATTAGATCTTGAGCCAGAAGAAAAGAGCAGCAGCACTGCACGTCCACATCCACTCTGCTAATGCAAGCAACCTGCCAAGTCTCCAAAAGACTCTGTTTCATGGCTCAGCTTCTTAAGGGCAGGTGGTGCTCATCAGGCAAATCAGGGAACTTTTGGAAGGCTGTGATCTCAGCATGGGCAGCTTGGAGACCTTTAAACTGGCACCCCAGTATTCCAAATGAAGATACCAAATTTACTCTATTCTTTATTCACCTTTTGCCCTTATTTTACTGGCATTCTTCTGGAAAGATTATGTAGATTTCTAGATCTAATAATCTCTTCAATTTAGCTAACTCACTTCAAACAAAGGCGTGCTTGCATTAGGCAATATAAGCAACCCATACAGCATGCAGCTTAATACTTTCCTGAGTACACAGAAAACAGGTCAAATACATCAACTACTACATTTTATTTCTGTGGATAAGAATATAACATGAGAAAAACAATCTGTTATGTTCACTATTTACTCAAAAGAGTTTTCAGACTTTGGAGGAGGGATTTCAATCTGCACTCCAGGATGTAACATAACCAATGTACAGCGAAGGGCAAGCCCATGTCCATCAGCAGTGATGTGTCCTTAGCCAGCAGGGTTAAAAGAAATAAATTCCATAATCCTGCAGTATGACCATTTAGTGTCACCGCAGAATCCAGAATCACCTGAACTACTGAATTGAGCTGTCAAGTATTATTGTTAGAAATATTTTCCTCTAGAACATATATAATTAATATTTTAATCTGCTTCAAATTCACTCTCACTCTTTATGGGCAGCCCATGGAAAAGCCATGTAAGGTTGAATGGCTGCACAGCAGTGGGAGGAGAGTAAAATAATCAGTCTTCATTACAGTGGCATCACTGAACCAACCCTTGTAGCCTGAAGGCTGACACTATGAACCTTGGGAATGTTGCACACTCTACAGATGTGGTGCTTTTAATGGCAACAGAGGTAAAACAACAGAAATATTTAGGGTGGTATTTCTAATCCAGTGACAGTCTAAGGGTGAGCTACTCAGGTCAGCAGAATAGTCTCACAGACACAGAAAGGAACCAACTTAGGTGACTGATTTGCACTTTGAAAAAAACCTCACTCACCGAAGTTATGCCTGCCCTGCAAGACAGAAGGAAACAAAGCAGTGCACATGGGCTGGGGATGCCTCTGGCCAGCAAGGGCAGGCACGAGCAGTGAGACAGCAGTGGCCACCAGCAGGTGACACCAAGTGTTCAGCCAGTTCCAGGCTGCCTTATGAGAGCCATCAGAACCTGAACCCGCTCATTTAAAGGCTCTGTTGAAATATGTGTCCAAAGTAAAGCTGCAACCATCTTTCCACAATTTTTATGGCAAAACTATTTCAGCCTGTAAAGCTGTGCAAGCTATTAGACAATAATATAACAGTTGCACAAATAAGTTCAAGCAGACTCAGTCTTTGCACAAAATGGGTCCATTGGGTCCTAATAAATTCTGACTTAACATCCTGCACTCTCTAAAGTAACTGGATCAGATTTTTTCAGCCTCAGTCTGGGCCACAATATTGATTCTTAAGACAGAAAGGAAGTCAGTTGCTCAAATAACTTTGCTGCTGACAGGATTAAAACTAGATCTCCTAACTACTGCAACTGAGATTATTGCAAAACCATACATTTGCCAGTATTAAGAGAGTAAAGATTTGAAAATAACTATCATATTCTAAAGCTCCTGTCCATCTCCAGTGTGGGCGAGAAAACAATGAATACACAAGAAATTACAGAAACAAAACCATCAATAACAAAAGACACAGTAAAAGTTTATGTTTTGCTAGATTCGACATCGTAAGTATTAAAAAGAAATAGTAAATACTGTCATCATACTGTTCTAAGATTCCACTATGATCCATTACAAAGCTTGCCAAATACCTTTATGAATTTCTTCACACCTAAATGTAAAATGCATTTTTATCTCGTTTACTTGACTTCTGAAAAAGAAAACCTATGCTTCAACAAGAAAGTCACAGAGCAAGACACTTCAGAGGAAACCTGAAGGGATCAAGCACTGCTTTAGGGAGGCTGAGCAACACCTCATTGCAGACATGCACTTCACCCAGCAGGAGGGGCCGCATGCACGGGGGTCAGTCACATGCTCAGGGGAACAGCCCCGGGCACGGGAACGCAACCAAGATGTGCTCCCAAAAGCGAACACATCCAATGCAGTACTGGCACAAAGGAAATTCAACTGCAAATCAGAACGCGTTTTACCATGTTTATTGGAAGAACGGCCAAAGCAGCTAAGTCTGCTTTTCTTCTTGTCTTCCATTAAGTCGGCCAGTGTAACCCCTGGGTAAGCACATGTAATCCCAGCAGTGACACGGGAGGAGGCAGCAGTCGCAACGCAAAAAATAAAAACGTGTCCGTACACACAACACAGGCAAGGTTAGGCAAAACAAACTGAAATCACCGGCAGCACAACTCATCAGAGCTAAATCCCTCTCCGCTCACGGATTTTCGCATTTTGAGCTGAATGCTTTGAAGGCAACCAAAGCTTTTTCGGTGACTTTGGGGTAAACAGCTCATAATAAAGACTTCCAACTTTTACTAAAGGCTTATTTCCAATTCTAGTAGTTAAAAGGTATTTCATTATTTAACAGCATTGAATACCTGTCCAATATCAGCAACAGAGATGCATAAATATATAGGGCTACTAAATGATTTAATGACTTCCCTGGTTAGAATTTTTAAATGTTGGGGGGTTGCAGGAACCTCAACTACGATTTTAAAGGATTATGTGAGAAACCATTAATCACTGACTTAACAGCCTTTGAAATCTCTGCCTTTTCCTGCCACAGAGATCTTCTGTACCCTAAATCCAGAGCTCTTCCACATCGTTGAAGGGCACTATGGTAATCTTTATCACCATAAATCAGCAGTAATCTTGATCACCCAGAGGTTTAGATATTCAAAGCAGGAACATAGTTGCCTAGAAGCCTGTGAATTCCGGCTGCCTTGGGACCCAGCTCTATCTCATCCTTCAAAGACAGCTGAAGAAAAACAGTATATTTGGACTAAATTTATTTCCTAGGCTTATTCCTCATGCCTTGAATGCAAGGAGGAGGAACAACTCAGAAACCCTTCCTCCTTTAACAGCCCATTGTAGCTCACATTAAAAATGAAAATCCAAGTCACATGTTTGAGCACACATGCACAAACTCAGGAATGCTAGGAGATTGCCTACTCACTGGAAATTTCCACTTAAAACACATATGCATGCCTGAAATTAAATTCTTGGTATTTCTCAAAGTTCTTTTACTCACTTTCCTTCTATTTTCACTCTGCAAGCCTTCTACAACCCTTAACTGAGTCTAAAATTATGCCTAAATTAAGAGTTTAGATTTAAAAGCTCTTTCAAACTCAGCAACTATTCAAACAAGTATTTTTTCTCTATATGACTAGGAGCTTGGTTCAAGGAATGCTGGAGCAAATGTATTTTTTGCAGCCTATTAGCAAACATCCAATTTGAACAGGATGCAGAAAGTTCCCAGGATTTCATCTGTAAATCAAGTCCCCTGGCAGCATAGCTGACAGCACCCTTGTCCCTGCTCTGTGGGAATTTGGCATCACCTGCAATTCTGTACCACCTACAGCTCTGCACAGCAGCCTTGTACGAAGTGTATTTACTCCATAGGATGTGCCATCCGTTACTTCTCAGTCTTAGGGCTTTATACCCAAACCCACAGTTTATGTACCCCTTCCAAACAACATTAGTAGCTAAAACTAAGTATAATGAACCCTGGATTTTTAACTCTGTTCTAGATTAAAACTCTGTTTGTGCAACAGATTTTCACAGAAATTATTCCTTTCCAGGTGATGCTGGCATCAACATCAACCCACAAGTTGCCTTCCAGCCTGTCATAAAAGCATTCTTTCCTTTCAGTCAGTATCACAGGTCCATACTTTGGTTTTATTGTGAACTAAAGAACTAATAACATTCCGAAATTCAAAAACAAAGATTTTGGAAAACTAATGCAACACAAAAATAAGTTTAAAAATAGATAATATCAAACCACATATTTTTGTTACTTACAACATCTGAAAACTACTATGGTTTAAAAGAACAGTTCATAAAAAATTAGCAGCATTAGAATAAAAATAAGGGTAATGATGTATTATTTCAACACAGAAAATACTATCTGAGTTGTCTTTGACAAACAACTTGTAGGTGCATTTCTTTATAAATACTCAAAGGGTATCTAAAATAAAAACCACCACAACTTTCCGGAATATGACGTTAATAACAAGGTGCTATTTAGCTTTGGTATATGTATGGAAATTTTGACTTTAATCTTAGGTTTAGTATTAAATTACAAACTACATTCTGAATCTGTGTTCTCATTTATGTACAGTTCTAGAACTTCTCATGAAAGTTTTAACTACTACTATGCAAACCTGGCAAAGAGGCTAAAATAACATCTGCTAAATTATGACATTAAAATACTGCTGGTACTAGAATTTTCTGTTATACAGAAACCAAGTATAACTTGTACAGTTGTTGCAATAACATGAAACTAACTTGTTCCTTTACCTTAGGACTCAGATCAGAAACACAAGAAGGTCACTACAACATAAATAACCTGTCCCATTACATACTACAGTCAAATAAATACAGGGTAAGCAATGATATTTCTTAGTGTCGAGTGAAAATCCCACAAGACATCATTTATTTCACAAAATTAAGACTTAAAAAAGGTTTTATATAGTTTACTTGAATATCAAAAAGAAAGATCCAGAATATCACTCTCCTACTTTAAAAAAAAAATCCTCACAATTAGCACAAGGTTATTTCTTGACTGTAGCTCTGACCAAATTTTAAGCTCTTGATATTATTATTATTTCCATGCACGCACCTACAGGCAAACACATACTCCTCTTGACTAAGGGTTTACAATGGCACTTAGTGGCACATAGCTTATATGCACTAACTTTTTACAGAACACAGGGGCAAGTTTATAAATCTCAGCAGTAACTGAACGCAGACAATGATTTATATGT
The DNA here is from genome assembly GCA_035041345.1 of Poliocrania exsul. NCBI lineage: Eukaryota > Metazoa > Chordata > Aves > Passeriformes > Thamnophilidae > Poliocrania > Poliocrania exsul. The sequence goes on from JAWWLZ010000025.1 coordinate 14,003,215, forward strand.
GGGCATCCCATCCCAGAGCAGAATTCTGTTTTTAGATTCCAAATTACGTTCCATGACTCAGCATCACTCTATCAACAATCACTCTGCTAACCAACACTTGTGCAAACTGAAATGAGAAGCCACATCAAACAGGTCACATTCCCCCCATGTGTCAGTCAAACTGTCCCACAGAAGGAGCAGAAGAAAGAATACGTACTGTTCCTCTTGCCTTCCTCATCAGCCTCTTCATCGTTCTCAGGGTCAATGTCTTCTGCCTGTGTAATCCAGTCTAAATATCCCTTCAGATCTTCTTCAAGCTGCTGTTTTTCACGTAACTTCTGGAAGTCCCCTCGGGCCTTGGCTTTTTCTCTTTCTTTAGAAAATTCTCTATCAAATTCAGATAAAGCAGAAAAAAACCACTGATTGACGAACTCTCAGGCATTTTGATCTGGGTCTTGACATTGCAGAGCAACACAGTGACATAGAAAATACACTGCAGATTTGAGAGCTGCTTTGAAAACAAGGGAGAGGTGCAAAGAAGTCATGGCAAATCCCTACCACGTTACATCACAACTTTCAGAGCTTTCCTGACTTAATCAAAAAATAAGCAGTATTTCTGACACTTCCCATAGGGAAAGGGTCCATTCTCCCATTTAGTTCTGGGCTCTTCTATACAGATCTTAAAATTGTTTTATCTACAAATAGAAACTAACTGGCAGTAACAAAGTAATTTCAGAGTTGAGTATTAGTTTCAATTAAAAGGAAATTCTGTCAGCCAATTCTAAAATCCTTTCTCTTCCACCCACAGTTCATTGCCCATGCCCAAACACAGAGCATCCCAGAATTCTGCTATTAGGCTCTCTCTTAACTGTATCACACACAGATACCTGTGCTGTTTGAAACCTGGGTGTTTTTTCTCTCTGTAATAGAATGTAGAAGTCCAGTTCTCATGATCAGAAACGCATCCTTTTATATAAGCTTAATCCTCTATCTCACTGCCCCAATATCAAGACTGTTGCACTGTCTATCTAGTTTAGTTTGTGATTTGAGACAATCCCTAAATTTTCATGGAATGATGATTAATATAATGAAGTAATAAGAAGGAAATTGGATAAAGTGGCCTCCTGAGGTCTCTTCCAACCTGAACTACCCTATAAATCTATGATTCCCTTAATGATATGACTCCAGACAATTATCAAGTATATTCTTCCACCACAACATCTCACATGCCAACATTATTAAGTATTTGGTGTGATCCACAACTCCAAATGTGCAACTCCCATCACTAGAAGGATCAAACACATTCCCATTTATCCAAGTATCAATACATGGAATTAGGGGCAGGGAAGCATCTTTTGAAATGTATTGTAAATATGTACCAATTCAGTATTTAAAACTAAGCTTGTTCCAACTAACATCATCATAGAATAGTTTGGATTGGAAAGCACATTTAAAGATAATCTCCTTCCAATCCCCTGCCATAGGCAGGGACACCTTCCACTAGACCAGGTTACTCAGAGCCCCAGCCAACCTGGCCTTGGACACTTCCAGGGATGGACCAGCCACAGCTTCTCTGGGCAGCCTGTGCCAGGACTCAGCACCTAATTTGTTCCTAATATCTAATCTAAGCCTGCCCTTTTCCAGTTTAAAGCCATTATCCCCTTATCTTATCACTACCTGTACATTTTAACCTTAGAACAGGACTCAAACTTAAAAAATGGTTACAGCAATTTCATTTGCTATGAACTTGCAACTCCTTTATTTATTGGGAAATTTCACTTGAAAAATACTCCCTAATTAGTAGACTTTTAAAGGAGACATTTATTAAAGCACTCAATAAAATCCTTTTTCAAGTTTTTTTTCAAGTTAAAAATATTATAAAACTAGCGTAAGACTGCAAAATATTTTAAGAAGGTGGAACAATCGTCAATATAACATTGCCCTAAGAAAACATAGCAGAACAACAGTCAGTCTCAATTTTTCAATATGGTATTTCAGTTTGGTGACATGTTGTCTATTGGGAATTGCAAAGGCGTAATCTCACCAGTTTTATTTATTTATTTAATTCTATTGGTTTGTTTAATCTTCAAACATATTAGAGAAGAAATTTAGTGTCTAGCAGACATCAGTAAATGTAAGAGTTAAGTTTTTTATTATACAAATGTTGCCTTTTTTTTTCCTAATGTTATGTTGCAGAAGCTACACAGCTTTCTGTTGCACAAGCTGAGAGGCAGGCACTAACACCTTTTACAGCTGAGGACTTCAAAAAATTTCAGTGTGGCACATGGAGATCATCCTGTTCCTCTGAAGGCACTGTAATGAAGCTGAAGAAAGGCAGTGCTTGCTTTACATTTGCTCCCCTTCACCTCCCACGCAAGGACAAGGTCCTGCAAAAGGCCACCTCAACACAAAAGTGCTTGTGAAAGAGAGAGAGCTCTAAAGATCTCTCTGAAGGATAACTGCTTTAAAAACAATTTCACAAGCCAGTAAGGAACTGTTTGGTTTATGGAATGCTGGGTTAGAGCATTAGAGACTGTCCTTTACACCTGATTGAGGCAACAGACTCTCTTCCCATAGGCAGCATCTTTGAAAAATGAGCTATCATGGCATGGTATGAAATCACAGGTAACAAGCCTTACTAGTTTTCACTAAGTATTTGTGTCTTTTTCTCTTAAGCCCTTTGGGTGTTTCTCATTAATTCAAAGGATATATCATGTGTGAGGGTAAAGTCAAATGAAAGTTCCTGTTATTACATAGAGAGAACTGAAAGAAATAATTTTTAAATGAATCAGATGGCACGGCTGATGCTTTGAACAGCACATTACCCATGGCTGAGCCACCTCTCAACTCTGACTTTACATTAAAATGGCTCCATGCAGAGAATTAAACACAGTTCTTTATAGACACAGCTGACTCTGACCTCTCCCTTGAATACAGCATCGAAGTCAGACACTGCCTTGTTAAATGCTGCTGCAATTTATCAGTAGGGGGAGATGCAAGGGTGCTTAGTTCCACGATATTTAAAAATTTTATTTTTAAAACCTGACTGTAAGGAAGTATAGCACCTGAGAACACTGAATTTTTTTCAGGAGAGGGAAGAATATGGCTCTATGGCATTCTTTTCTACCACAGCCACAACAAAGTGGAATCCCTCAGGCACATATGTACATCCTCCTTTTAGTGAAATGCCACAAATAAGAAAGTAGAATTTAATGGAATTGGAAAGTAATGACTTTCATGTTAGCAGAACAAATGCATCTTTTCTTCCCCAAGAAACAAGTTATTTGAAAAAAGATGATGGAGTGACAAGAGGGAGAGATGTTGGCTTTTTAAAACTTCCGACAAAAACATTTAGATAAAAAGGTATTTGAATATTTAGATAAAGATGTGTAGACACGGGCTGCTCTCCTGGAAGGAGGAATAAGCCAGCTGCTTGTGCAGCATCTCATGGCTGGGGAGTGCACAGCCCAGGCCCAGGGCAGCAAGGAAAGGCTTTGGGCTCTGCAGGCAGCACAGAAGTGGCGCGGATGGACCGATGGCCTCAAGTGGCCTCCCTGTCACCAGCCCAGCACTCCAAGTAGGAAGCTCTGAAGCTGACAGGCTCAGGAAATTGCACATTAATTGCTCTAAGTGGACTTAAGCTCTGTAAATATTTGGTTTCACAAATGCCTGTGCTAAGAGCTAACTTGAAAATATGCATTTCGTTCTGGATTTGTAAAATGGCCTAGATCTGACATTTCAAAGTGTGTATTGGGCAGGGGGTGCTTCATCTGCAGCAGAGACATCATTGGCAAATAAAGCATTTTATGGGGATTCATTTACATAATCTCATTTACTTTTAGTGATACCTAACCTACTACATAACATGCAGAGTTTATTTCTGTTACCCAAAAATTCCTTGTGTCCTTGAAGAAAGATGATCTCATTTCTCTGTTTAAGCACAACACCATCATCATCAATGAGGCAGAAGCATATAAAATGCAGGGCTTGAGTTCATGCTTCAGTAGTCTGGGGCAATCATGCCAGATTATTCTTCCTTCAACAGAGTGAAATAACTCCTGCTGAGATGCATCAGTTGGAAATGGCTCGATGCAACAGGGTGGAAGTGGCAGCAGGAGTACCTGCTGGGACTCAATTACAGCTCTCTGCTTCACACACCTGAAATTTCAGGCAGGATCACATTAACCAAAACCCCCCAAAACCCCAATTTGTTTAAATATGAGTATTTGGTATACTTTCTCTTCTCTCTGCAATTCACATAGTAACTACAGAGAATCCTACAGTTTTCCCATGCTAAAGACCAGACACGTTTCATGGGGGGTCTGGGCAGCACCAGGGGTGTAGCTGTATCTCCTCTGCAAAACAGCCATTTCTGATGCAAAATAAATGGTTGGTTCTGATGTCTAAGCATAAACCAGGACACAGGTTCTTCGTTAGCCATATCACTGCCCTTATGTGTCACTGCAAATGCAGTGAGAGAGATAATTAATCTCCTGCAGAGTGGAACTTGCTGCATGCAGGGTCTGGGATGTGCAAAGTGTTGTGCTAATGTTAAATGTTATATGTAGAGCTGTCACCCAGACACCCCAGACTCTCATTTATTCACAGAGAACCGTCACATAATAACAAAAATGTACTCACAGGAGTACAGTGTTGGGGACCAGACTCACAGGAGAGGTTCCACACAGTGGTAACCATACCAACCAAATAATTAGCAGAATCAACTCAGAGAACTAAAATTGCTTTAAGTGTACAGCTAAGAATGGGTAACAGCTCACAGCTGGGTGTAAAGTGCAACAGATGTGGAGAGACAAAAAAGGTTAAGTAACATCATATCTTTAACTACAGGAGATTTGTGTACATCATTACCCCTTCTTCTAGGGGGAAAAAACTTGTAGGCTGAACGTTAGAATTATTTATGTAGCACAAAAAAAACCTAGCAGGAATTTTCCTTGAGCAAGGAGCACTGGGTTCCTAATGGGGAAATGCAAACTGGTATTATCTGCCCCTAGTTATTTCCATGTAGTTCATTAGCAACTGAGAAATTGTATATTCAATGGCTCCAGCATGTGCCAGAGCACACATGAATGCTACAGGATCACATGTGGGAACAGCAACATGGGGAACCATTTGACAGAGCAAAACACCTGAGTGTTTCAGGCTTAGACCTGCACATTGAGATGTGCTCCTCCTGTCCTGAGTCAAGCCCTGTTTGGCTCAGGACACACTGGATTTCTTAGAAAAAGAGGGGGCAGTACCGAGCACAGGACCATATCCCACCGTCACCCCACCACTGGGTTGTGCCCTGGCAACACAGTTGCTGAAACTGGTGTGGTTTCTTACCTGCCAGGAGCTCAGCAGCTCACAGGGCTAAAACCCTAAGAAGCCTTTGGGGTAAGTTCAGACAAGGCTGAAAGAAAATCAGTTCCCTCCAAGTTCTTATTCAAGAGTACAGAACTACTCCCACTGACTTTAGTGGCTTCTATCTAAAGCACTCTGTTAGATACTGCTGTATTTAGTGAAAGCGTTTACTGATTAATTGCTGTTGGTATATTCAACTGATCAACCAAGCATAACATTTCCTTGTTTTGTATCTATTTGTGTTTGATTTTTGCTTTTAGCAGCCACACAACAACCAGAAGAGCCTGCTTCAGCTCGTAACTGGCTGAGATCTAAACCAGAGCTCCTTTTCCTTGTTTTGGAGGAATATTCTCATTATCTATGGGAAGGAGTTAAAATTTTCAGCAGTAATTTATACTTTATTTTGTTTCACTAGGCCTTCTTGCTGCTGAGAAAAGGAACATTGTCAAAACCAGTTCATTTGCCTTTGGCTGAAAGGCCATGGATGACAGTTCACTGCCGTTTTCTATTTGGTGCATCATTATTCAAATGTCTTTTTCTACTATTTTTCCATCTATACCGCAGACAACAGTTCTTAGGTGTATAAGCTTATCTGTGCCAACATATTTTATATGACATTAATTGACAGGTATTGCTGTGAGATTAGTGTGGATGAGCACATACCCTTAGCTTTTAGAATCATTATGTATATACATTGCAAATATTACTGGGAGGAAGAAATTGAAAAAAATAACATTTTCTCAGTAACCTGCAAGCCTACATGTAGGATAATATAAGGACATGTCAAAGCTTATGTTTTGGTGGCCTTTTGCAAGGTAATAGATTCAACTTAAAAGATTTATTAGAGTGTGTTTGAAAGGTCTTATTTGTTCCCATGGCTACCCAAAGAAATACTAATGCCTTGAGCAGAAAATGCCATCAGCAGAAACCATCCCCTAATGATAAGGACTATCTTCAGGAATAGATTATCATGCATCATTAAAAGCCATGCCTCTTGATAAATAAGTTATGAAGTTTTATAATCTATTATTTCCTCTGTTCATAGCAAAACAGTTTAATGCATGCTGAATTACTGGCATGTTTATTTTAACTTTTAACACATTTTTAAAGGTACTTTCAGGATGGATGAGTATCTCTCAATGCTCTTAATTTTTTAAGGTTTATCTTTAGTTGTTAACTTCCTAATAACCTTGTTTTTTCTAACTTAACTTTTCATTTCAGCTCACTGTTTAAGATCTAAAACAACTATTTAGAGCCACAAACACCTTTAACGTGAATGGGCAAAATGCAGACCAGCCCAGGACAATGGAAATGCAAAGATATCTGAAAATATCTACAGTAGCTTTCCAGAGCTGCAAGCATTTTGCTCTGTATTTCCAAATACTGAAAGAAATGTGGATGATCAGCTGACTGTTCCAGGTGCCCAGGTAAAATTCCTAAGAAATTCACTATGATGAAAGAAATTATCAGCAGGTACATGTTTTGAACCACACTTTCAAATGCATTTGCAGATGCATTTCTGGAGCTGGATCCAGAGTCTGTTTTTCTAACATGCTCAGGGTGAGCTGTTTGTCAATCTGCTCTCAGGCAGTGCCACAGAATTCTGCAGAGCCCTCTGCTGAAGCTGCACCAAGACCCACCACCAGGCCTTTCCTAGAGCCATACCTGCAGCTGGATCTAAAGCACTTTGAAAAAGTACATTTTATGTCAATTTTAAGGTCCTTTTCTCGCATGTGAGCAGGTCCATTTCCTGAGGTCTTTTCCCGAGCTGGATCTAGGACTAATTGCCCACTCATTTATTGGAAATGGATTTGAGTGTGTTCTACAGCCCTTTCCCCTGGTCCTTTCCAGAGCATTTTATAGAGACCTTCACTAGGCTGAATCCAGAGCTTGTTTCTGAAGAGCCTCTCTAGAGCTGCCTCTAGGACTGTTTTTACAGGTCACTGCTGGAGCTGGAACCACTTCCAGTGTATTTTTTAAAGCTGTCTCTCATTTCTAAGATGGAACTAGAACCTGAACTGGAGCCAACTCTAAAACCTGACCTGTAGTCTTTTTGAACAATGGATTTTTCTGTTAAGAGCCCCACAAACTGAGAATTCACTTTTAGACTAACATGAATACTTCTAGTGTCTGATACAGACTAAAAACTCAAGTATTTTGAAAAAGATTAACTCAAGCCTATGAATTCTCTCCATCCTTGTTATTCAAGGGAATATTTAGGATAAAATCTCCACAGTCAGCTTCCATGCAGAACTTACAATATTTACCACATGCAGATTCCACACACATATTGTTTCTATTCATTTACACTTCTGCTATTAAAAATTATTAACTCAATTTTAAGAATGTCACCTTCAGCAGGCAAGGCTGACATGGATCACCAGGAAATACTCACCTTCAGAACCAGCTAGACGTGAAACAAAAGATCTGCCAAATCATCATTCTCATCCGTTTGTACAGTATCTAAATACATCAAACATGCAGTGCACAAGAGGCATTACAGAAACACAAAGGGGCAGATGGTCACAGAGCAACAAAGGAGCGCAAAGGGAATGACTGAATATTTTAAACCCACAAACAGATCAAAACAGCAGACAAATTTAAATGTACACAGCACAACCTGGTATTACAGGAAGTAACACTTTCATACAGAAAAGGTATTAGGCATTCAGATTCCACTCTCAAAATCTGTATGCAAAGCCATGCTTTTCAAGTAAGTTGGCATCATTTTGGCTTTCTTGATGTTTGATTGGTTTAGTAAAATTTATCTTAATTTGTAGATTTATCACAAACCAAGTTTCATGCTTTGGTTTGAAGAGCATAAAATGTAAAAGCGAGTAACTCTTGAATAAAAAAACAAAAAAAGCATGTGTTACATATTCAGTGATTAGCTCAGAATGAAAAATATTACTCTTCTCCTAAAGAATACTAAAGTACAACTGGATTTTAACAAATATGTCTAAATAGAAAAATATGTGGAAAATATTTATTATTATATACAAATATCATTTATGTAGCAATCAAAAATAAATCAGAGTCACAGTATTCCACATTGGTCCTTGTTTATCACTTTCAACCAAGTACGCCAGGACATTTTCTTCCCTTAAAAAACACCAAACATCAGTTTGGTATGACCAATATCCTTTATGAAGACTCCCTTCTCCTTTCTCCTTCTGCTTTCAGCACCACTCCTTAGTAATATTTTTATATATTGTGTCTTGGTAATTTTCTTCAGATAGAAAACAAACTGGGAGGTTAAGGAAGGCTCTCTCCCGTATTGAGGGCAAACAGGGGTTCATTCATACAATTCATCAAGCACCCTGAGCACTCAAGTGACCCTGCAGTTGGGTGACACTATGGCAGAAAAATAAATTTAGCAATTAATGACTTGATGAATTTAAGGAGAGTTCACATCTCACTGGACACTACCATTCCTGCTCACTGGAAGCTGAAGGCAAGTGAGCAAGGGCTCTGAAGAGCATCATGGCTCTGTGGCTCTCACAATAGCCAGAAATCAGGGGCCATTTCTAATCTACAGAAAGGAACCCAAGGACAAGGGGACATCCCTTTCCCTTTATTGGAACAGCAGCTAAAGAACAACTCCATATTCCAACAAATATGTGTCATAATATTGCAAGCCTTATATAGTATTTTAAATGTATTAATTAAATATAGAGCTGAGTCATGAGGGTCTCTCTAGATTTTCATGACTTCAGTAGAAGAATTAACATATGCAACAAAATACCAAATCTGGCATTGCTTTCCCTCTAATTTATTTTTAAAAACAAAAAAATCTGAAACAGATAAAAATTTGAGTCATGGAAGGAAAAATAGGAATATTTATCTGTTACCAGGCACCTTCACATGACAGGAAGAAAACTAATTGGTACTTATGACCTTCTTAAGGGCCAGGGAAGGAACTGGAAGAGCCTAATCCTCTAATGACTTCAGTGCAAAGTCTGGTCACACAGCAACATTAGGTAACAGCATGAAAAGAAAACAAATTACACTGCACTTTATCTGTCCTTCTCTTTATTATTTTGTTTGCCCAGTGTGACTGAAATCTAGCCCCTCAGTTTTATAACAATTTTACACATTTGTCCTTGAATAAAACAAAGCTGATAGGACTGTATAAATCAGACTTTATAGGATAGGTCTTGGGAGGAAGAGATTAACCCTAAAAATCAGCAATGGGGTTTTGACACTGCCTCTTGGCTTTTAAATATCTGCTTTGTAAAGTGATTCTGACAGTAAGGTAAACCTATGCTTTCTCTTGTTTCCTGTGTGCAACAGTAAATCTGTCACAGATGAACGATTTAAAATTTTAAAAAGCACATTGTAAAATCACTCATCGGATAAAAATGCTCCTGTAACATAGTTACATCAACAACTGGAAATTTTGTTAGTTTATCTGATTTCCAGGAATATAATGATGCATTATGATTTCTTTCAAATCTAGCACACAATGTGGCACGGACGTGGATGGGGCTGCACACACCCCCAGCAGCCTGATGCAGGGTCAGGCTGCTTTCTGCTCAGGAGAAAACCTGTTGGCAGAGAGATGGCCCAGACTGCCTGAGATACCCAGCAAACGATATTGTTCTGGCAAAATAAAAGCTTATACATACAACTGTAATTATTTTCTTTTTAGTATTCAAATGCTAGAAACATCTTTTATGTATTTATCAAAAAGCATCTTGACCCTAAACTGGAGTTTCCCAAGCCCAAGCATGTTAGAAACCAGGAAACAACAAAGGAAATGGAGTTGCAACCTCAAGTAAGGGGGTCTTGTAAGAAGAAAACCTGACAAACTCTTACCATAAACTACAGTTCTAAAGCACATATACAGCTACAAACTGACATGGCTTCAGTTTTCTTGGCTGGAGCCTGAAGTTCACAAACCAATGAAAAGCTGTGACAACCTCCCACTGACTACATTAAATTGATACTTGGTTATTGATAAAGGTATCAGCCTCCTGGTGCAGGTTGTCACAGCGGTTCACAGCTCAACACCTCAGGAAGCACGAACCACTTTGTGTCAGGGTAGCACAGCCACATTCCTTCTGCAAGACAGACCTTGGAGCTCCCATTAAAAATCTTTTGAAAAATTTTGTGCTAAATATGTTACTGGTAATCAAAAACAACACTTCAATTTCTTTATGACTATTTGAACAAAAGCAAAAGTTGGTCTTTCAGAAAAAAAGACACTTGTATATAACTACAGGGCAGAATATTTGTACAGGTGCATCACCCATCTCTGTGAGCAAAATGTTCTTCCCTGCAGGAATATTATAGAACAAGGAGATTAGTGCCTCATTGAACGAGTACTTTTGGCAAGCATGGTGAGCGTGATGTCAAGACAGATACAGGCAGTAGAATCACACAGTTCAGTCCAAAGAGCAAACACTGGTAGGATGGCATTAGAATCTCAAGTGCATGCAAAAAAGCCATTGCTGAGAAGCTGCAGTAAATGCAGAGGCATCTGACAAGTAGCAGCAGCAGCAGCATTCACAATGTTAACTCAACTGCTTACCCACTAAGTACACCAAGAACCAGGTTAAGTACGAAAAATGAGCCAAGGATGATAAGACTAACAAAATAGATCCATGGCCATTCACATCCTATTGCATCATTTACCTGTAAAACGTAAGGAAATAAGTTATGATTCAGTCATTTACTAAACAGCAGAGTCCTTTGTGCAGCTGCCAGATCACGTAGGTTTGACATTAATGGCTTATCCAGTTCTTTAAAAAATGAATGAACAATTGTTTAAATTTACTTACCCAAATTTTGTTGTAGACGTGATGCCTTAGAAGATTAATTGAAAATAACACTTAAGTGCATGAGAATTACAAGCTGTTTTTATTACTTTGCCACAAAGCTGAACATGAAGAATATTTACTGATGGGTCTAAACTCTGACTTTGGTGTTTGTGTGTTATTTGTATTCTGTTTAACTACAGAAAACCTGTTCTGTTCTAATTAGAGGAGGAAGTAATAGAGGTTTATTAAAAGATGTCATCACAACTGAAGCCTCACCTGTACAATGTAACCTGTGTGTTCCTGGCAGCTGAATTCAGGACTCTGCCTTCATGATGAAAAAAGTGTCTGCTTACCCGCTCAATACACCAAGAACAAGATTTAGTACGAAAAATGACCCAAAGATGACGAGACTGACAAAATACACCCATGGCAATTCAAATCCCATAGCATCATTCATCTGCAAGAAATAAGATGATCTTGTAGAGTAGATCACTATATTAACAGCAACGAAGAGTCAGAAAAAGAGAATTTGATCATTCAGGTTAGAAAACATTCATGCATTCCTTCAGTAATGAAAAGAAGAACAGTATGAAAAGAAGGCACTGGCCACATTCACTTTGTGTTTCTAATCATACCCAAAAACAAAATGTGGATTGAACCTAGGATTCAAATCAAATATTATCAAACAAACAGAGCACTGCAACAGTTCTGCCCATTAACACTGAGAAAAGAAATTAAATTTCAGATCTCCAATTAAAATGATCACAAAGTATATTGAAATATTTTGACTTTTAGTTCATACATATATCCTATCTACATGAATGATCATTTGAGAACATAAACATCAATATGTATCTCAACAGCGCAACCAGTATTTCTTTTTCTGTAACATGGAATTCCAGTAGTTTTTTCCTGAAATACTAGTCAGGTGCAGTCAGGCATTTTAAATTCATTCATAAAGAAATAAATGAGAACAAACTCATGTAAAAACATGAATGCATCTTCAGGAAAATGAAAAATTGAAAACAAATTTTAGAAACTTAATGGAAACACTCCAGAAACATTTGCGAATACAAATTATATCAAGGTCAAGGTTGAATAAAGTTTAAAAAGTCACCACTGATTAATGTTTTCTGAAAGTGAGGTTGAAGTAACTGTGCAGTAAATACACTCTTTGTAAACACAAAGTTTCCTATGAAGAACTCTTCCACTGTCTATTCTTAGCCAACTCATTATACCTATTAAAGGATGACTTGAGAAATACACCCATGGAGATGTAAAAACATCTATTCAGAAAATAGGTTTTTAAGCCATGGAAATTTGGTTTAGTGTGTAGCATTCAGGTGCAAAAACATAATTTGATAAATTATAAAAATAATTCTGGCATGAAACTTCATGGAAATGTCTCTTCTTGCAAGGGAATTATTCTGGCTTCTTTATTTATACTGACACGTTTGCATTAGACTCTTCTTCAGATGTTTTTTAGCCACAAAATTCAGCAGAAAATAAAAATTAGATATGGGGTTGTAGAACAATCTTTTCGCAAATCTGTTTTCTCTTCTGTGAACACTGCTGTGTTCGTTGTATCTGAAATTTGTGATTAGGCTTTGAGCTCTATGGCTTGTCAAGTTCAACTCCTGTCCTTAACATCTCTGTTGGAAAAATCCTATTAAACATGGGAACAACCATTTTTCAAAATGAGTTGTTATTTTTTCCTCTGTCTTTTATTCCTGTATCAGTTTCTGCAGGGTGGCCCCATGGATGGTCAGAGAGAAGCACACGCATTAAGTCTTTGCAGGTTAAGGCCCACAGACACTTTTCTTCAGGGGTGATTTGTATTAATGCCAGTTTATACCTCACAAAAGTAAACAAACTTCCCAAGTAACTGAGGAAGATCATTTTACACAGCTTTCTAATGCACCTTTGAAAATAATTTATGTATCTTCATTTCAAATGCTTTTGCAATTGAACTGTGGTACAGAAAAGCAACTTCAAATTACTTAAGACTTGTTAAGGGGGGACGGGAAAGAAAACTTAAAAAAATCTATTTGATTTGGATGGGGTTTTTTACGTTAGTTTCAACAGAGCTGAATTTTGGATAGGTTGACGTGGAGGAGGGTTATAACCATTCAGAGAGGTTGGGATCATTACCTTCAATTTCAAAAGATCCCAAGTGCCCATAGTCCAGTTCTGCATCTCCCCATGGCACAACACACTCTGCCCCAGAGCTGCCACTGCAGCCACACACTCTGCTGGGTCTGCTGGGCAAAGCTTTTACCAACCCTTCCGTGCCAGGGGCTGTGAAAGGAGGGTGATTGTTTCATCATTCACACCCCTTCCCCTCAGAGCAAGACCCTACATTTGAGGAATCTCAGCAAAAAAAATCTTGAGGTAATGAGTAAAACCTCCCACTGCCCAGACTGAATTTCTGCTTCATCCAATTGTCTGTTGCCCTTTGCATTTTCTTTGAAGCACAGGCATCTGCCCTTATGGTTTAATAATAAAATTTACTGGTTTTTTTTTAAGTATACTCATAATTATTTTATAACTTTAGAGTCAAGTTTGTTTAATAGACAAGGCTCACGCCACACAGGCAAAGTGTTTCTCCATCAATAACTGATCAGAGCAAATATTTTAATTAAATTTCAAGTGTACATATGAATGGATTTTGCATCTAACTGAACTATACCCTCAGCAAACAGTCGTTTGGAAGTCACCAGAGTGAAAACAAATTCATCTGCTGTCACTGTCAACATTTTCCTCCTATGTATCTTTTTGAAAAAGCTGAAACATTAATATTTGCAATTTAATTTGAGAAAATGGAGCTCTGGGAATCACTGCAATGCAACTCTCCTTTTGCTCACAAAGAGAGCACACTGGAGCAGTCAGGCATTGCACTCACACAGTCACCCAGGAGCAAAGCTGAAATTCTCATGCTCTGTCATAAAGGCTCCAATAGCAGGAGCAACTGATATTTGCATTTCCTTCCTTCACTTTATAGTGTGCAACATACAAAAACTCCTTTTCATTTATGCAGTTTGATTTCAAGTCCAGTGTTTCAGGCTAATCTATCCAGGACTGATGCCTTGTGAGGTAAAAATTGGAAACTGCAGCTAACCAGTACTAGAAAAAATGCTTCAGTCTGGGCAGATGCTGAGTTAATTCAAAAGCATTCCATAATTCAGGAACACCTGACTCTAGGAGAACACCTTGGCACTGATCTAAGGTTGAATTCTTAAAAAGAACAGCCTGAAACTGCACTCTACTCAACTTTATCATTTAATTCTAGATGCAATTAAACTATTCAAGTAATGCACTGTAATTTCTACTCATGAAGCAGTATTTCAGATTGCATTAATACCAAAGATCAAAGTATAAAAAGAAGTCTTTTCCTTTCAGAAAACTTTGCTGCTTATTTCATGCATGTCAAAAGCCATTTTCCATAACTTCCAATTAAAGAAAGATTAAAGGAGTTGATTTGCCTTCTGATTAAAGACTAAGACAGAACTTGGTTAACACATGAGAACAGGAAAATCTCCATCCTCAGAAACAAGATATATTCATTCAAAAGGATTAATGCTGACTTCTCACACGAAGTGCAGAATAAAAGAGTTAAAGATACAAGTGCCAAATGTACTAGAAGTTACAAATAAGAAACATAAGCATTAAAACCCCTTGAATTATGCTAAAGTAACACCAGGAATTCAAGGAGTTATCTCATCTCAAATCCTAAGCAAAATGCCTTGCAAGACTCCCATGCTCTGTGGCCCAGGGATGTACCACACCAAAGAAGGTGTCATATTTAATGGCTCTCAATGGACTGGTCCTGTCTTTTTTTGAGGCCATGAGGCTTTTGGCCTTCATAACAGCTCTTGCAAGAACACCACCAAGTACGATGGTTCTTGCCCTTTTATGCCTTTTTCCAGATCTAGTCTTAATGCTTGAATTTCAGTTCTAATTACTTTGTCCACCACATCAATCAGAGGACAGATGAGATGATGGATGAGACAAAGGACAAAGTATTTTTCATACCACTTAATTCTGTTTCATCATAGGGGTAGATGTTTACTACATGTTGTCTATTTGGCTCTTTATATTTACATGTATATGTTTGTATGTCTGCAGACCTGAAGAATTATCTTGTGCTGATAGGACAAACTTGGTACAGTCTGAAACTGCCTCATCTGGCCTTTGGAGAGAATTATCTTGTTAGCTGGGCTGTAGTTGGAGTCAGCTATTGTTACAATGCAGCATAAGTGATCAGAGATCAAGACTCTGAAGTGAAATGGGGAGAAAGTCAAATTTATAGCAGACATAACCCTTAGTACTACACAGCAGCAGAGATGGCACACTCCAATCCAAAACATCAATTACAAATCATTAAAATCTCATTTATCCCTATCTGTTGTAATAGTGAGTAAAATCTTTATCTGCAATTGCAGGCAAATCAAGGTCTTACTTTTCTGTACACCTGGTATTCTACTGAAAAGTGTTGCAAGTCCTTTGTATGTATTAATTAATATAAGCCCTGACTGGGGATAATGATAAAGCAATGCAGTAACACCCCTAATTCTGCATTTGAATCATTACAAATGCAATGTGTGGATGCACAAACCTATTCTGAATGATTTTCCACAATGTTTCAAACTCTCATGAGCCTGTTACGTTTCTTAGCTTCCTTAGGTTTCAATTTTGCCTTCCTCTTTTCTTGACATTCCAACAGACACATAACTGGTAGGTTTACTTATTGCTACCTATAACCTACTGAATAATCTTAAAAAATTTTAAGACTGACAGACTCAGTCTCTCGACAGGTGTAAAAATCCTTGAGAAATCAGCACTTTGTGAAGTTGGACTAACCCTGCATTCTTCAAAGTATACAATGGAGGTTCAATAAACCCCAGATCAAACTATTTATTCTACTTAGTGTAGAGCACACCAGAGAACTTTTCAAAGCCTCCTGGCTTCAAGGGTTTTGTCCTGAGATATTCTTGGCTGAAGTGGAGTTAACATAGAGCTGACTTAAAACAGGTTGTGCTTAAGCACAGCAGGCTCCAGGTTAGTTTGTAAAAGCGTGTAATTTTATATTTAATCTTATCTGGATTCTGGAGTCAAAGCAATGAGTTCCCAGACATTCTCCTGGTTGGCCAAACTCATCTTTGTTGTGCTGCTGACTCTGAACTGAGAAGAGATGCACTGATGGGATGTGCACTGAGCCCACTGCTTTGTTAAGCATTTCAGCTCAGCAACAACTGGAAAATCAGAATTCCATGGCTCAGGCATCAAGGTTGGCATAAAGACACACAGACCCCCTTAGAGTAATTAATATGATGAACAGTGTTTACTTTTTAAATGTTTTGCTACCATGCATTAAAATGAACAAATACTAAACACATTTTTTTATATCTGTTATGCCACCTATACATATACCATACAACATTATATAACAATTGGATATGTTTAATGTTTCCCATATGCAGGATACAAAAAATGCAAAGATAATAACATATGCTATTCAGTTAGATGAGGTAAAATTGTTACCTTAGTTGATGCAGCAATAAGGACCAAAGCCCCAAGACTCAAGGGAGATCTGAATTTATTTACTTAACAGTAATCTTGGGACAGACTGGGAACTAGGATGGTTTTAAAATAATTGTTTGCTTCTTCTGGTAAAGTTTTTGGAAGAAACTCTAGGTATTTAGCTAGTGGAATTCTTAGCACTACCTGAAGTCTACCCTCTATTTCTAATCCAGTTTCTACTCATTTTTATTTAAAATTCCTAGGGAGAAATAGTAAGTTCTTTTTAGTATTTGCAGTGATCTGTGACAAGAAATTAGTTCCATGCTTTGACTGCAGTACAGGTCAGCAGGCAGCTAAGGCTGAGATACAAGATAACTTGTCAAAGTCAATCAAGTTCACTTCATGGGAAAGATATTTCCTTGTGAGGTAGTTTAAAATCCTCCTCAGGTAGATCTGTGTTAAGATGCTAATTGGAAAAAAATTATACTACATGATCATCTCCCCTGATCCTAATTCAGCTTCTTAATATGTATATTCCTTGGCTTGGTCACTCTGTTGTCATATCTGAATTTGATCATTCCTTTTGCTTGTTCAGATTAAGTCCTGTCTCTTTGCAATCTAAAATTGGTTGATTTGGAGCTTTTTATCACTAGAGAACAGAAAAAGGTAATTAGTCCCAATCATTACCTTAAAGGCAGGGGGTTACATCAACCTGGACTCAAGTAATTAACACTCAAATTGCAAACACTGTGCCTGCCATCCCTGGCTCTTTAGAGAGATCTATGCAGTGTACTAGAGCTGACATCCAAAATTTCTGTCCCTCTCTCTCCAGCTGAGTATCATGTGTTAAATTTCTGGCTCTGTAGTCATGGAGGGCTGGGAGCACTGAGCATGCAGCACATCGGTGCCTTTGGGGATGGGCTGACTTGTTCCACCGAAGTGTCTCCCTTGAATGACCTGAGGTTGGGCTGACTGATGTCAACAGAGCAGCGTTCAGCTGTCCTTAGGTATGTAACAGAAAAAGGAAGAAGTATTTTCTACAATTTTTTTGGCATGTTTCCTCACAATTTTTAACATTGCTGAATATTTGCAACTGATTTACCCAGGGAAAAAAGCTGTCAAGTGTTCTTTGAGTTCTCTTAGATGAAAATATGAAATTCATTCCTGACAGGAATTGTTTGGATCAATAACATGCCTTCCCTTTTTGCAGGTGTAGTGGGACCAATATGGATTAAATCACCCTTAGCAAGTGATTCCCATTAGCTTGTTAAACCACTCAATCAAAAGTCCTAGAGCATTATTGTTTCTTTAACAATTGGTTGCATTTTTTGAAAAGTATTTTTTAGGAGACTTCTCAGCACTCTGATGACAGTTTTGATAATACTTATCCTCTGCAGCTCTTTGTTTATAGCCTAATAGTACATTTTGTGAATAAGCCAAGAGGTTTTCTTGTGAGATATATTTGTAAAATATTTCCTTATATTAAGGAAAAAATCTTTGGCTGCACATCAGTTGGTTTCAAGTATTCTATACCACCTTACAATAATTCTAATTAAGCTGTCCTTAAAGATCCCTGAACAAGGAGCATTCTAAAAAGTGTCAGGAGTAGAAGATTGAGTTCCTCATCATCTGACTGACATTCTGAAAAATCAATACATTGCTTTATTATTGTAATTGTTCTCTTTTTCTACCATAGGATGATGTGGGAGGTGTGATTTTTTTGAATTCTCATCTAGTTAGAAAAATAAATACAGTGATTTTCTACCTTCTAGTTCGTGCATAGCAAAGAAAATTGCCTTGTACTTTTGAGAAGCTAGTAAGGAAGCCACAGTTCTTGCACTTGCTTATGGAAATGCACTTAAAGAAATACTGATACAGTCTTTTCTATCTCAGTATGTTACTTTCAGTGACATTATTGCAATGACTATGAAGACACTTATGCAGAAGGACATATAGACATATGCAAAAGTGCAGTGCAGCCTAAACAGACTGTGCTAGAGAAATGATGGATTTTCTTCAGATGTTCTAAGATGCTTCAGGGAATATACTGAGAAACATAAAGCCTTCTAAAGCAAGAAACAGATTCCTAAGTGCACACTCTTATTATAAAAGCAGAGGAATTATGAATGAAGTATTTCTTTGATGATAATATATGTTATTAGCAAAAACTAATAACAGAGTTTTAAAAAGTTGACATATCAGTAAAGGGTACATTAAAAATCCCTGACATCCCTTTCCTTAAATCTTATGCAAGTTTTAGATATATTTGAGATTGCTTAGACATTTCAAGTAATGAACTGAGTATTTTGAACATGAATCCTTTAGAGAATATCTTGTTAACATATCAGTAGGTGTATTAATAGGCAAAACCATTTAAGACATCAATGTATCATTATTCAGCAATTTCAGCTTGTGTGCTTCAATCTCAAAAATCTCCACAACAATCTGAACAGTGATAACCAGGTGTCAGAGAACTGAGGAGCTGGTAACATCCAAGTTAGTAATGTAAGATCTGTCCATAAAATCGAGCTAGTAAAATTCAAAAGCCACTGACAGTTGTTCCATCGTTGATTCAACTGTCTTTGCAACCCAACCCATCAAGCTGGTTGCACAGAGGCCCTGCCCATCTCTGATTCCAGTTACAGTAGTGTCAGTGTAGATTGTTCAAGTGTAGTAACTAAAGATAACTTCACTATGGTGAAAATAAGAAGAATTGCATGTGATAATTTTGGTACTCATGGGAAAATTGGGGGGTTTGCTGGCAAGTATCACTGCTCATTATCTGTGTTCCTATATATTGAGTGAAACAGCCAAAAATAAAAAGCAATTTACAAAATCCTTGTTTGCCATTAATAGACTCTACATCTAGATGTTTCAAAGACATGGAGAAAATGTAGAGCCAGATATGCAAATGCAGGCTCAAATTTTCGTAAGTCTTGAGAGCTTGCTAGCAGAAATTGGAAATGAGGTAGAGTACTACGCTCTCAGCTTTAGAACACGAGCCAGAGCATCAGAGACTTCAGCACACAGAAGCTGCCACTTGGCCCATAACAAGGACTGCCCTGGAATCCAAAACTCACAACATGAGCCTTCAGTTAGGGCTTGAGAGCAAAGGACTGTGACTGGTAACAAACCCAGTCCTGATACAAATGGAGAAGATACACAGATGTGCAGCCACAAACACACCGTAATGTTGCACTGGCTGGCGAAAACAAGGACACTACCCCTGAAGCTCTCAAGTCTGTCCTTTGGCACTAAGGAGTCATAGTTCTTGTGGATGAAACCTGCAATATCTGTTATCCAGTGAGCTGCAACTAAGTTAGAGAGAGAAAAGTAGCCAGATACAGACACTAAAAAAAACAGTAAGACACATGGGATTCAGATCCAACCCGGTGAGCAGCAGGATGCCCACGTGAGTCCCCACCATCTGAAGGGTGCCCAGCAGTAGCAGGAGCAAAGCCTCAACTTTTAATAGATATGCATAAGTGAAAGATCATTATTGGTGCTTGGAGAATTTTTAAACCGAGTTCACTGCCGTTAACCAGGTGCTAACGAGCTGTGCCAGGGAGTGCTATTGGAAGCTGTCATTGTCAGCTGTCATTGCTGCTGACAGAACGGCACAGAGCACGATGCAAACACGGCACATATTGCACCCCCTCAGATTACACCTGCTAGCAAGAGAAGCCTGCATAGTGTATCTCACTGTTCACACAGTGACCCAATGGAAATCAGAATTTGGGGCAGTTTCTAATATTTATGGGTTTCGTTTTATTTGTTTCTTTTGTATAAAACTCATTTAGTCTGGGTATCACCCATGGATTTCTAGGTAAAAAACAACCCACAAAACTCATGCACATCAAGCTAAAATGGCTGCCTTTGATTCTTGGAATATTCTTTTATTACAATTTGGGTTTATATCTCTGATAACAGACAGTGGAAGCAGATGTTCATATTTGCCTTTTTTCTTTTGGTCTTTCAATCCTAAAAGAATGTCCACTTACCATCTTAATTACCTTGAACAGTAGCATTATCTTAAAACATCTCCATATTCTATAGTCTAGTAACCATAGATTTTATCTGAGACTACATTCTGATGCTAAACATTTTAGCAACAGCTTATTTCACATGGATTTGCAATAAATGACCACATAAAATTATATTTTCATTCACTAGGTAATACTGGATCCTTAAATGCATCCAGTACTCCACAACAGATAATAACAATAAATAATCCCACTTGGCCAAAGGAAAAATTCACCATGTGAGTTGCTGGTAATAACATAACCTGGAGTTCCATTAAGATACATCCTGAGAT
Source organism: Poliocrania exsul (assembly GCA_035041345.1). Lineage (NCBI taxonomy): Eukaryota > Metazoa > Chordata > Aves > Passeriformes > Thamnophilidae > Poliocrania > Poliocrania exsul. Next base: position 14,024,152 of record JAWWLZ010000025.1, read on the forward strand.
CTTATCCGTGTCATATCTTCCTAACAGTGATCCTGACTAGTAATCCTTTTCTTCTTCCATAAATATTTTCCAACATTTGAACTGTTACAAGAGTTACAAGATTGTGAGCTTCTAATTGCTGCAATAGACTTACTGCTGAGTACCAAGTAGTGGAGAATATTCTCACTGAAGGTCAGTAAGTTCTGTCATGGGCTTCTTGAACAACCTTGGACGAATCACCCACATCAGATGTTTAGATGCTTAAAGATTCATAAAAGAATGTAATGTCCCTTAGACTGGAATGGGGTCAAGCAGAGAAATGTCCTTGTATATTTAGGAGACTATTCCTTTAGAAATGTGTGTTCCTTTTCCTCCATTCTCATTTGGACAATCAGGACTAAATAAATCTTCAGTTTCCCAACCTGTGTCCATCTGACTGTTTATGTTGCAAGACTGTGGAGGTAGCATAGCTTATGCCAAAGGAGCATTTAAAGGTGAGTATTTACACAGGTTTTTCAATACCTTTTGCTGCTTCTATGGAGATGACATCAGGGTCACAGCTCTTGTAATTTGTTGTTTCTGAATGGTTAACAAATGGTTTGCAGTCCCCATGACAAGCAATGACAGTGGAAAGCTTGCTTTGTTCTAATTTATGTTAACATTGTGAAAAATTCTGCAAAAATATTGCAAAAAGAGAGCTCTTAAGCCTAATCAGTGAAGACATAATTAATATCTGTAGGCTCACACGAAAAAAGGCTAGTCCAAAGGACATAAATGTAGTATTACATTTATCCAAATGGAATAGGCAAAAAAAAAACCTCAAATAAGCAATGAATAAATTTGTTATTAAAATATCTCTTTAGCCTGAGGAGTCCAGTAACATGTGTGACTGGAAAGAGTGTGCAGCTGAGCTTGTGTCCTGCAAAACTCACCGAGATTTCCTGCTGATGGAATTGTAGATCACAGCACAATTCTCACCCAAACATTAAAGCTTGGTTAAAAGTAAGCAAAGCTCAGTGATTTATGAACTTACCCAGTACAACACATCTGTCCATCCTTCCATCGTTATGCACTGGAACACGGTCAACATTGCAAATGCAAAGTTGTCGAAGTTGGTGATGCCTCCGTTGGGCCCAACCCATCCACCCTTACATTCAGTGCCATTCATGACACACTGACGCCCATTCCCTGAGAATGCACAAGGTGCTGGATCTTCTTCAACAAGTATATCTGAAAAGTGACCAAAAAAATCATCACACTGAGTTCACAACTTGTGAGTTTACAACCCCTTGCATGAAGAAATATCAACCCTGTTGTAACAGAAATCCAGAATTCAAGCTGAGAAAAGCAACGCAAGGGAGCTTTGAGTCTCTCTCACATTTGGGCCTTCCAACTTAAAAATGGGTTAATCTAAGCAGGGCACACAAGAGCTTGAGTAAATAAGCAGTAGAAAGAAGCATGTCATAATACATCATTTTTTAGAAGCTCCTCATGGTGACATTTTTCCTCTTCATTGCTGTTACTTCACTTTCTGCCACCAACAAAAGGACCATTAAGGAAAAGAGATCTAATTCCTATCCATCATCCTCTTCATTACTTAGCTGATAGAAAAGCACCCTTAGCCACCAGATAAGATCTCTCCCTCATGAGGCTTCACTCCTTCAAAATTCTCCCACAACACACACTTTGATTTCCTCACTTCACCTGGATGGAGGAACACTGTTTTCTTACTTTACTCTTTTCAGAACTTTACTTCTTACCACACTGCCACAATCCTGCAGGAGAAACACTTTCAAATTAGAGCTCAGCAAAGTCTGTCTTCCCTTTTCAGTAACCAGAGATGAGAAAAAGCAAATGAGTTATGACTTATAGATAATCCCCCTTATTATTTTCACAGCTGACATTTAAGCTACAAATATCAGAAATGAAAACCTATTCAGAGCATGTTCTAGACTCTGACTGGCTTAATTTTTTGTGGGTTTTGTGGTGGGTTTGTTTTGTTTTCATTGAATATTCTCCTCCTAAAATTATGAGCCACACTGTAAACTGGAGTTACAGAAGTTTCAGTGCTTTGGCCCCTGGTTCTATTCCAAAATGAAATCCCACAGATTTGAAAGAAAATACATTCATACCCTTATTTTAGTCAACAGTTTCATGACTTACCTGAATCAATAAGAAAACAAGATTTGTGCATTTTTCCAATAAAAAGTTCCAATCCTATAATAGCATAGATTATGATTACAAACAATACCAAAAGGGCAATATGGAGGAGGGGGACCATGGCTTTTATAATGGAGTTCAGGACAACTTGTAAACCTGAAAGGGAAAAAAAAATTATACAAGATAAGCCACATTTCTCTGTCTTGCCCTACCAAATTTTCCATAATTATACATTATTAGAAATTTATGACAGACATGCAGAGATAAGTTTTTCAAAAAAATTCTACTGCCCAGAACCACCAAATGTTTCTGTAACAAAAAGCTTCATAAGCTTCTAAAACTTTCTGACTAATTATTTCCTCTGTTATGTCACAGAAGTCAGTACTTGAAGTATCACCAGAATCTATGGGTTTTTTAGAAAGAAAAAGCATGTAGTCAGTGTGTGCCTGTAGGTCATTCATATCACCTTTAAGAAGTTCTGTGCTACAACCACAATTTTGTGGAAAGTCCTGAGAAAAAGTACAGTCATCCAATTGCAGAATTGGTCTGGAGAGAAAAATATAGTTACCTGGGAAAACACAGTTGTACTCTGAACAAACTCACTATCACTTATTCCTCACCTTGCTTTCAGAACTACACCATTTTCTCAATTAAATATTTGTCCAAATTTTGGCTTTACCAAAACAAGTAAATCCCAGAGTAATGAAGCTGCCACAGTACCAATGAGAATAAAATATGCCTCATTTTTAATTTACTTCCTTCCTGGCATTTCATAGGCCTGATTCTGTCCTCACTGAAGTCCTTCTGCCAAATAACACAAAATTGTGATAATTTCCATGTAACAGATAATGACATAATAAACACAGAACTAGCTTTCTTCCTTTGGATGTCTTGGAAAGAGCTGAACTGCAAGCTATGAACCTTGTATTCAGCCCAAATAGCTTCAATAATGTATTAAAAGAAAACAGGATATATTATCAGGAAATTCAATTGCTTTCTTTAAACAATATTGTTCTACTTTTTAGGTTTCCTAATTTATCTGTGAGCTCTACTGAGATAAGCAGAAGGCATTCATGTGCATTGGAGGGGGCAGGAAATACGAAATGTGTAATGTGCTTTGGCATACACTTCCCAACATATAAACTATTTTAGGACCACCTACACTTTCAGATCTGCAGGCTTTTAGAACTTGAAAAAAAAGAAATCTGGATTTTATTTTCTGGGGTTTTAGCATTTTAACATGTAATTGACTTTTATATAAAGCTCCTAAAAAGGAAGTGTATTCCCCTGTCTGCCTATTGAACTGTGTAAGAAGATCATACACTGACTGAATTCACAATCTCTTGTTCGACTTGAAATAGGGTAGCACTCATCTTGAAATTCACTTTATATACAGAACTAGATAGCATAAAGTTGAGTTTTTGTTCTCCCGTTTCTGTCAGTTCCTGGAAGAAGAAAGTTGAATAATCAGAGCAGTTACTGTAGCCATTGCAATGGCATTAAACGGAGAAGAGCTTACTGGGCACTCCTGATACAAGCCGGAGAGGTCGCAGGACACGAAAGGCTCTGAGGGCTTTGACATCAAAGCCACCAGGTTTGCCACCTGAGTGGCTGCCACCGTCTGTTTCTTTGGTTAATTGTTCCAATATTACACTAAATAATCTAGAAAATGACAAGAAAGGTAAGGTCATCACTGTCCATTTACCATGTAATCAAAGATCTTACTTTGGAAATTACCTGAACTGCAGATAATTCTGAAAAGCTGTTCAGATGTCAAATGAGAGGTGTATTTATACATTAAATCCTGGCAGGAAGAGTTAGGAAGTGCAAGAGTTTATAATCCCTCTAGAGAACAAGGATCACATCCAATAACTTAGCATTTCACTTGTATGCACAATTTGCTACTTTTAAATAAATGAAGCTACTTTGGTTCAAACATTCCAGCTGTAACATTTGGGGAACTAGTCCTCTCTTTAGAGGAAAAAAGAGAGAACAACTAAAACCATCTGTCTTAATTTTGGTGGAATATATGAACTCCAACTGACACTGCAGTTCCAATATTCTATATACAGTCAGCAGAAACTGAATATATTAAAAATAATTAGAGTTCAACATTTAATAACACCAAAAAGATTTTTCTTACACATAATACCTCTGAGGAAAAATATATTCCCAGATGGCTCATTTATTATATTGCATTTTTTCCCTGCAGAAATGAACTAGTTGTTCATTAGAACAGCTTGGAAGACAAGAGTTTTATTTTACTTTCCCACTTCTAGCAGCAATTTAAAGTGATGCAAGTGCTTGAAATACAAATTAATCTCAAGCTGATTTTAGTTTGGAGCTCTGTTTCAGATGGTTTTCTAGACTGTGGCTGGACCACACAAACTGTGCTATCCTTTGCACAGAGTCTAGAGCTCAGTAGTTGCAAAACTGCACTTCTCCTGGAAGGACTATCAAGTTAGTAGTTTTGTAACCCTGAAAAGTGTTTCATAGTTGTAAAGGATGCCTGAAATGTGCAGGGTTTTATTTTGTTCATGAAAGGTTTTCATAACTCTGGTTAACAACTCGGTCATGCTGGATAGTTGCTTGAAAGCATATATTATTTAATAGATTGCCTAAAGTAGAATATTGGAGATTTTACCTTCCCCCAGTCAGCAACTGACTCATCTCAGTCAATACCCAGCCCTAGTCTGCTCCAGAACAAAACCCATCCACAAAGACTCTAAGATGTTTGAATGAACCCCTGCTGCTATAACCAAACACAGACACTGAGTATTTCAGGTCCTGATTCAGTCCTGTAATTTAATAGAAGCAAAATTCCAGAAAAATGAGATCTCAACAATTTCAAGAGTGACTATTTGTGCTCTAAAGGCAGACACTTTTTAAAAGACTTGTGAATCAAGTCCTGACTTCAGAGAACCTGCTTTCAACTTGTCACTTTATACAACATTCAGAAAATTAAAGGGCTACAGGCACAGGAAGGTGCTATAAAAGCTCTCTCTACCAGTACCTTATTCTTTCACAGAAATCAATGGAAATTATGTGAGATAGCATTCAGGCAAGTAGTAGAGCAGTAAAAGTCATTCATGCTCTGGTTACAGAGCAAAGTGACAAAGACAGGAGAAAGCATCACATTCACAGCTGTGTCTACAGCTCTGTCACTTTATGTTGGCCAGCTGAAACCAGGACATATGGCATTGCTATAAAGCCATTAAGGTATAAAGCTCCTGATCTCCTTTATGGTAATTTATGTTTTCATTCCTGTACAGTTTACCAAAGTTTAAATGCCACACTGGATTTGGAAAAGAGTCTCTATACATGTTTCCCTTTTGCTTGTACAGTTTTCTTTGGATATAATTAAGATTAATGCATTTGGCCTGCTAGAGTTTTTGCTGAGAAAGCACATGAGCAAATGTCAATATTTTAATATAGGACATCGTGGCAGCTCTTTCAAAGCTATTAAAATACCTAATGAAATTTCACATTGAAGCCAATCAAATAGAATCAGATCCAGAAGTGATTCCACATCCAACTTGAGTTATAGATGAAAATCCATTTTTCACTGGGCTTTTATGTATTAATTAAATAAAATAAATGGGACTTGGGCTTCCTTAATCATGTAAGCCATGCTTTCTTAAAAGAACAAAAACATTCCTTGCAGTTTTGCCATGTTATGAAAAGTCCACCTTATCTTACAGGTAGCCTGATGACAACCTACAAAATAGTTTATATTCCAAAAATATGGGGTTTGAGCTAGAGTATCTTGTGTGATATTTCAGGTACTTGATAATTTGCAGTCCTTTTTTGTTCATATTTTCAGCAAATTCAGTGTAAGCATTTGTCCTAACTACATTTAGCCTCCAATAATGAGTGTTTTATGAGTTAATGGAAAATTTTTTAGTTATCATGTATTTAGGACACAGCCAAAGATAGAGGTCATGTTAATTAGACTGCTCCAGGGTTACTGTAACTCCGTGGTCACTTGACAAAAGGGAAGAGGTCTATCCAAGTGACTACTTGGCAAGAGAACAGAGCTCGTGTGTGAGTCTCCACACCTGCCCACCAAGCTTCCCCTTCAGGCACAGAGGCCAATCTGTTGAGAATGACCTGACCTGATGAAGATCTATTTATACAAAAATTTTAGTCCTGGACCAAAACTGCCTGAATGCCAAGCAACTGGCCCAAATACATCCTTCTCAGTAACATTTAGTATCTCAGAATCAAATCGTTACAAAGCCAGCATTCATCGCACTTGTCCAAATGCTTTACTACAAATCCTTTTACTTTGTATCTTTTTTTGTTTTCTTTAATGACACAAGTAAAGGACAGCACACACTCTTATTTCTAGGCCTTTCCAGTTACAGGCAACCCTTGATACAGTTGGAACTTAAAACTGAAATTAAAACTGCACACTGCATGTCAAGGTTGTCTTTGCAAGCCAACTACAACATACAAGATTAACCACAGATAATGTTCTCCATGTTCTGGGTAATAAATATTGTCAGCAAACAGAATTTACAGTACTGCAAAAACATTTCTTAATATAATCTCCACAGTATTTAGGAAATTGGTGAATATCTCCCTAAAGATTCATTCCCCAGGTAGCTGAAGGTAGGACCTAATGAAGTAGCACAGCCATGAAGTTGCTGACAAAAATTATTTACCACAAGCAGGTGTATAATGTAAGCATGGGATGTTCCACTCCCCACTTTCCTGTACCCTGTGTAAGGCACAAGCTCTGAAGCAAAGAGCAAACTCCCCAGGGTTTCCTGCTATACCAAGGTGCACAGGGGAATTTTTAGCATCCATTCTGCCCCAGGCAAGCCTAAGTCATACATGTATCCGGGGCCTGACATGCAGCATCCCAAAACAAAGTCCAACTTCCTTCAGATTTTGCCAATGTCAAGGAATCGCTCCGTTAATTCTGCCTGCCCAACCACTCTTCACTTCAAAACACGTGAGTTCTCCCAGAGCTCTTTGTATAATAGATCAACTCCACAGGACTTCAGTAGAGAGATAAACAAATAATGAAATAATGTATGGCCCTCAACAGATAAACCTTCATCATCAGTTTATCTTGAAAGATCAGATGGAAAAGATTCTGAAAGGCTACTGTGGAAAAATCTTCAGCAGAACTCGGAATTCCCTGGGAACTTGGACTACAAAGCTGATCGTGTAGTGCAGCCTAAAGGCACAGACAGCATTGAAAACTTTCAGGACTTCTTTTAAATTTTTCACTCAGTTCATACTTCTATTCCAAAGGAATGAAAATCAAGTATAGGCTGCTACTCACAGCCAAACAGACTTATATCTACCTCACTGTAAAGACAAATTAAAATAATTGTATAATGAAAAGTAAGTTACTTACCCTACTATTACTATTACAAAATCCAATAAATTCCATCCATTTCTAACATATGCATTGGGGTGTAATAATAATCCATATGCTATAATCTTCAAAAATGTTTCAACTGTAAAAATTATCAGGAAGGCATATTCTACTTTTTCCTGTAGAAGACAAAAAAAAAGGCACAATGAAAGACAATGTAATAGCTCTTTTACTAGTTCCAGTTTGCAGTAAGAGGGTAAGTTGTGTTGCTCAGGACTAAGGAGATACCTTCATGGCAGTTTATTTTACAGGTTTTAATTGCATAGCACTTAATGATGACTGTAATGACAAGGTTTTAATTACATAATTGTACAAGATTTTCTTGTTTTCACATTCTATGAGAGAATAAACCTCTGTTTCTGCAAACATGGAAGTATATTGTACCTTTGCTTAAGTAAATAGTCCCATCCAGGTCAGTAGGATTCTGCGCATTCATTAAAACCAGACACTGCTGTAGAACAGGACCCTGGAAATACCCTCAAAAGGTAAGCAGTGATATACTCACTATTCATTTTATCAGCCTTAAGGCCCACAGAGTTCCACCTAATAAGGAATGTTAAGGTACTATTGTCTCATATTGAGGAGACTCAAAAAGTTTTAAGTTGTGAACAGGGTGTTCATTTCATTTTAAACTGTCTTGCAACTTTTTCATCTTAATTTAGAAGCTTACATTGAGTTATTCTTCCTTCCACTTCACCAGAATTTCTTTAAAGCACCCTATTATGCTTGAAAAAAAAATTAAGGTAGTGTATCACCATGCTGTATCATTGAAGCTCCAACTTCAGATTTGTTTCAATGTTGGGTTTTTTTTCATCTTACTGGTTCATGCATTTTACCAAAATTCTCATTTTAAACAGAACTATACATTTAATTCTTTTCCTAGCTAACTAGGTAGTATTTTTGGTGTTTGTTCTCTCTACAATATTAGCATACTTGATTTGGATAAATTGTAGAGGTCACTTCTATCAAAACAGATCAGTTCTTATTACCTTCAGAAATGATCACTCTGTATAATATTTTGTTTAGTTACCTACTGCTACTCAAATATTACAGCCAAGAATAAAAGGCACAAAGACCATGATTCATTTTTTAAACTTTTTCAGGACCACATGACATAACTCACTTATCACAACCAATGTTAATTACATGGACTACAACTGCCCAGTCAGGACTACAACCTTGTACCATACACTCAAACAGAGCACAGACATAACACACCAAAGTACATATTCCCCGTTTTTTACACATCCTGGCACCTTCACGTACACCAAATAACAAAAAAAAAACCAAGCCTTAATTTGCAATTTAAACAGAGCTCTTGATATTCTCATGTGCAGTCTAACCTGGGAAGGTGGGTTTATTTTCCTCCTGAAAAGGCCATTTAGGATGATTCCACCTAGAGCGTGACATACCCATTTATAAACCTGGCACTGGTGGCTGAGCAGGTGCAGAGGCCCCTCAATAAACTGTGCACTCCTTCCCCCAGCAAGCAGCACCCCTGGGATCACTGGGACAGGTAATGCTTCCTCCTGGATCGCATCTCCTGCTCAGCTCAGTCCTGTCCTGCCTTTCTCCTCCCCTTGGTGTGCATTCATGAACACAGCAATGCCTCGCCCAGGGCAGGTCCTCCTCAGCTGCTTTATACTTGGGGTGAGATCTCCCAGCCCAGTGAAACCCACGGAGACCCTCCTTCTCCTCAGGCTTCCTAATACTGCTTTCAAAATTGTCCCTTCCACTTACCCACCAATTTATCCGCAATCAACTAGTAACAAGAGTGAAGTGGCATCACAGAAGGAACATGAATGGCTTGTGCACCAAAATCCATCAGGTTTCTTTGGCTACAGAGCACCACAGAGATTACAATAACGTGGATTATCAGCATTCCTGAGAAACATACTCAAAAAATGCTCAAATGCAAGCAAATCCCACCATGTACACATTCCACAATCGCAGCTATTTTTGTCTCCTTGTATATAGCTAAGTCTGCAGCTTGGATATAGAAAGATAAATAACGTAAGACAACATAAGGAAGACAAAAATATTATGGTTGGCATTTGCTATGGGCAAAATATATATCAAAATCATAGTAGGAGAAGAAATGAGACGAAAGATACATGTTTCATATATTCAAAAATTCAGTAGCTTCTTTACTTAAAAAGAACACTGGATACAGGACTGGATGGGGCCTCCTGGGTCACCATGTCCAGTGTCCTGTTTTATAGGCAAATATATAAATTAATTCCATCCATCAACCTACCAAGTTCCATCCTAAAAAGTATCTTTGTCCTTCCCTGCTTCCCTTCAAAAACAATTGTAATGCTCTTCTGCTGTTTGGGTGAGTCTTGGTGCCAGTGTAACCTGCCTGATTGTCACATGTCCCTGCAGTTCAAATCTCAGCAATTCTCCCCTGTCACTTACTATCCATCTTTCAAAGATAGTATTGGTCTTGTTCCTGTTTGTTTAATTTCTTTTACAGAGGCAGGAATGTTTCTTATTTCCTAAACAGCATTGCAAACATGCTACTAAAGCCACATGGAACATGAGACAATTTCATTTTAAACCCACCAGTGGGGTGAAGGCCAGTGTGTGTCACTTTGGAGATGGACCTTAAGGAACCTTGACAGCTGCACCAACAGAAGCCAAGTTAATCTCACCAAGGAAAAATGGGAAGTGCTGCACCTTGGGTTAAATAATCCCACAGCAATATGGGCTGAGAAAGGGCCTGAAACTCACAATGGGCATCAAGCTAAATACATGCTCATTGTAAATCAGACAAATTCTGTACTGGGCTGTGTTAGGAACAGCACTGAGAACAGAGAGAGGGAAATGGTGGTGCATCTCTACTTAGTGCTGTGAGGCTGCAACACTATTAAAGTTTAGGGTCTCTGAGTTCAAAATGGGTGTTGAGAGTGCAAGTCCCAGTGAAGAAAATATTTCCTCTCCATCAAGGAGGATCTCCTCTCCATCCAAGAGAAGGCTAAGAGAAGGGCTAACAGCAGACCACAAGTAGTACAAGGGAACTATGAGGACTTTGAAGCCAAACAATACTTAGTAGCACATGGGAAAATAAGGAGGAACAGTCACAAGCTTCAGGTTTGGAGGGTCACAGAATTTAAGAGAACATTTTTACCAGAAATGTAGGATAGAATGGGAACATGCAGTTTTAAAGCAGAGAGTTTCAAAGATGCAGCCAGGCAAGGGTACAGCTGAGCTGATCTAAGCCTGGCAACAGGCCTGCCAGGAGTTGAAGGAAAAGGTAACCTCCAAAAATCTCTCCCAGGTTACAGCTGTGTAATTTCTGTTATTCTGATATGATTCTAATAATTCTTACATTATCACAGGAAAAAGTAGGGATAGATTCAGGGCATGTATGATTACCTGCACCCACTACACATTCAACATCTAAAAGCTCCTGCATTCTACACAACTTTGAACACTAGAAAGTTTTCCTTCCTTTCTGTCAAAGAACGGAAATGTTTCCTTCCATCCCCATTCCCTTTTGTAAAGCATGTATGTCACTGGTTCTATATTTTGCCCCTAGAAATATATATATTCATAATGGATACAAGATAGAATCAGGGACAATGCTATTAATGTAACCAACAGCACAAACAAAAGATGCTTTGTATGAGCAGCCACTGGGCAAACCCACAGCCACAATTTCTTGAAAACCTTGAGAAAAGGAACACATATTTCTATAGAACTACAACCAAAGAGAAGATATTCTTTCAGTGTTTCATGTTTCCTCCCTTCCTGCTTTCCTTCTTTTCATGCTTTCACAATATTTATTTATTTCTTTTTTTTTTTAAATCCCAACTTGTGTCTCCCACAGAGGCCAGATTAATGACTTGCCCTTATAGTTACCAGCATTCAAAGTACAGGCTGTGCTTTCCTTACAGACTGTTTGGCTCTTTAATAAGGAGGCAGCCAACAGATGTTCCCACACAAACTGCAAAGTTAACAACCTGCTCACACTCAGGAAGGTTCTGGCAGTCCCTTCTCACACTTGGGTAATTTCTTGCCAGTCACCATGGACATCAATTTTTGCCTCTGCAAACCTGATACATCTCCAGGCCACACATCACCTCGTCCAGAGCTTAAGCAACTATTACCAAGAATAAATAAATTTTCATCCATCACACCATTTTCTGTATTACTGGAAGAATTGTAGAGGTAGGGTTGCTAGGTAAAAATAAACATAAAACAGTAAAAGATAAATTCAAAATACAGACTGAAGGCTGCAATTCTAGCAGGCTACAACATCACATTTATATGCTTTATTTTCTCCACAGTGGAGAAATCCCTACACATCTTATTTTGTTCAAATTAGTTGAGATCTTTAAGTGAATATTGCACTAAAAATGTAAGTAGGAAAACTGAGAAAGAAGACAACTAATATAAACAACAGGAAATATGTAAGCCTGAGTGCCTGCAAAAAAAAAAGTGTATTAAAAGAAACTGAGAACGCTGTTTGGTTCTAAGAAATTGCACAGATTTAAAGCAGAAATTGCATATAATTTCTAATATCTATTCCTGCATTTGGTTCTATATTGCAACACCAAAATAACAGGAAAACCCTGACAGATGTAAACATAAATAACATATGAAGCACAACAATATGTCTGTGCTATGAAGGATCTAATCCTAAGGCTGTATAGATTAATAGTTGTTTGTTCACTGATTTGGTACCACACAAAGCTGGGTCATCTCTCCTCAAAGGCAGCTGATTCCTGCAAGGCTGTCTAACACTTTTATTAATGTTGCTCAAAAGCTGCAAGTCTCAGCAATCTTTTTCTGAATATATGATACAACAGGACTGATTAGATACGATGCCCTTCTGATGGAGCCCAAGGAGCTCCACTGGGACATGGGTCATGGAATACAAAACAAAGGCTGCCCTTCCCCAGTGAGTTTAGGTGAAATCATAAGAACTTCATTAAAAAAAAAAAAAAAAGAGGCAGCGCATTTGCTTTCTTATTTTAAGTAAATCAGCTTAGCAGAAACCCTGTTGCTCAGGAAATCTTTTTCCCCCCACCCCAGCCAGATGGTGTACATTAGTCATCATTTATCTTCATTTTTTCAAAATCTCTGAAAGAAATATGCAAAGCTACTATTACATGTCATAAGGTGATGCACTACAACTCTGCTTTTAAGATGTTTCACAAGAAAGCTGTCTTAAAATAATTAATTTGCAAAGCCTTAATCTATTATGCTATATAATTAGGTCTGCCCATATTAATATCTATATCCATGGCATCAGAGGTGGCAATAATTTCTTAACTGAGAAAATACACCTTTGGATCCAGAGTAACACACCCGAATCAGAGTAAAAAACTGCTTGGCAGATAAAGTGAGTCCATTTAAGCAAAGCAACTAAACTGATCAACTTTCTGAAGTTTCGACATAACACAAGATACTTTGACATTATTGATTTGGGGACTTAAAAAAAAAAAACACCCAAAAAACCATGTAGAATTTAGTAAGTTGTGTGGCTGATGCCTCAACAACATATAAAGCCATTTATCTTTTTGACAAACAGCCATTCTGTGAAGTTCTGCTGCTGGAAAAACATACCGTCTATAAGACAGAAAAGTAACTGAGTTCTGAATTTAAAAACAGAAACATTTAATTTTTCACTTTGTATACCTGTATTTCTCTGAAAATCACCTGTGACTTGCACCAGAGTAAGAACACAAAAAGAAAAGTAAACCTATTTATTCCCAAAGGTGAAAAATGTTGTAGCAGTTTCCCAATACAGAAAATTAAAGCAAACATGGAATCCATATACCTGGCTCAATTTCATCAACATTAAAAACAGAAATAGTAATTTACTTCCAAGATTAGACACAGAAATTACTTTCCATGTTAGAAGAATTAGAATTATTTATCACTCAATTTGGTGATAACTGTTGGATTAACTATGCCTTTAGATACATAAACAAGGGAGGGAGAGTTCGAAAAACAGTATTTTAAGGATCTGTGTTTTGATCAATCCAATTAAATCACATTCTACCTTCCTGATCAGTCCTGATCCACCAGAGGGAATACAACTACCGGTCTGACTCTGTCATTACTGTCTCTTAAGTGCAGCCTTGCCTTCTGACAGTGCTCTGCAGCAACCCCAGAACAAGAATTACACACCCACAGTCACACTTCAGTACAGACAGGGGCCAGGAGACATTACTGCCATACTTCAAGTGCACATGACATTTCAAGGACATGAGACCCTTTTATGTCTGAATACATTGAATGCATGTAAAATCCAGGGCAAGTCCAGGCAGGAATTTGGCATCAGGCCCAGAAATATCTCCAGTCTTGTGAGATAAGACACCATCATACTACTGCAGATGCTTTGGCAGGTCAGACTGGGACATCTGATGGCAAGGTTGAGATGTGAAAGTCAAAACCAAATGCAAATTCCATATCTAGGGTAGGAATAAGCATAAACATTCTTACACCAGTTCTATATAAAACCAAAGGGAATTCACATTCCAGGTACCACTGACAAGCAACAAACCACTCTCAGAATCTTCACTGCTTTCAAAGTGGGCACAAAATATTTCCATCTTTTTTGAACTGTGAATTCACAATCTCTTGGTATAGCCACAATTAACAACAGTTCCCTTCTCCAGATCCCAGGCAGGCATTAGTGTTTGCAAGGAAAGAGTGTGCAACAAGACAACTCAATTACTGAGCCCAGCAAATGAACAATATGGATGTTCACACATTATGCTGAGGTGCAAGTAAAATTAAGAGCAATTAAGTTAAACTCCTTTTTTACATATATATATATATCTCAATGTAGTCTGCAGGAGCATTTGAACAACCAACACCACTGAAATAGTATCCCAACCTTCAAAGAGTTGTAGTAGCATTAATGCCTGTTCTTTATCTGGCAGCCAGCAGTAGATGAATAAGCAGACCATGTGTAACACTGATAACTTTTTTCATTATTTCCTGCAATCACTTCCTCTAAATGTACTGCAGAACCTGCATTTTGTCTCCAACTGTGATTGCTTCTCATATTCTTAATCATGTATTTTCCACTTTACCTTTAACATGATAACAGAGATGTCAACACCTCTGTTCTGTAAATAAGTGTTTGTACAGACAAAAATGTTGCATCAAATGACAGATTTTCATATCAATTACCAGGCACCTGTGTGGATCCATGCTGGTTTTGTTGATGTAAAAGTTCTATTTAGTACATGTTAAATGAAGATTTTTTTTGTTTTTAACATTAAATGGGAAAAAAAATCCTGTTTTTCCTATGCTGCATTCAGGCAGAATTCTGCTCTCAAACAGGTTTTGCTGAATAACAGCTAAAAGAACACAACAGACATCCACTCTGTATGCACATTATTAAATACACCATTTACAGTCTCTTACACTCCTCTATGAAGGCACAGATTAATTTTCTATTTCATATTGTTCTGAATGATCAAAGTAAATAGTGGGATTTTGTAAATTTGCTCATAAATCCCTAAAAAAGTAACAGAACCACCACAAATTTACCATGCACTGAAAAATTATCATCCAAGGGACAATGAACCAGTCCCTTTTCAAGGTGTGGAAGGCAAGCTGGAGAAATACCAGCAGGCAGTGACATGGGAGCTTCAGTCCTAAATCCACCCAACTCCTGTGAAGGTTGGGCACAGAAAGCCAAGGAGTCTGAGCTGCACCACTGAAAGCAGGCCAAGTTTGCAATAAAGGATGTAACTGGAAGGGAATCCAAATGGCTTGGGTGTCTTTCTGCCACCCTCTAATTCATGATACTCAGAAGAATAAGGTCAGCACAATAAGGAAAGTAGAGCAGAATATGTGTGTATAGGGGCACATTGTCTCATAATTTTACCTTATGCAGTTGAGCAGTCAGTGCCAAGTGATGAATTAAACCTGTATCTGGTCATAAAACAGCATTAATGGGAAATATATTTTGTTACTTGTGAGCAGCTTTATTTATAAGACAGCAGGTTTTAGTTAAAAAACACAGGGCCAGAATATTAGTAGGTATCAGATAGTTTACTAGATATCTTCAAATTCTGACAATTTTAAAATCAAGAGAATCTTTTAATCCTTATAAATTCACTCTGACCATGGAGAAATCCATGAGCAGAGAACACACAAGAGCACTGACAGCAGTAAATCCTCCACTGAATATTTTATATATATACACATATATATAAGTACTGGAGCCTGGAAAACTTTCAGATGTTACAAGACTAGCAAAAAGTCCACTTTTTGTGTTCCACAGGTGTTTTCTACATACAGACTTCCCAGAACATTCAAAGAGAAATAAAAAAACAAGGGTAAAGTGGGTAAAAAAAATCCACCTCCAGAAGTCAAAATAATATTTTTTTCCTTAAAAGAGGAAAACTCCAGACCAAAATCTCACCAGTCAAACCAAACTAAAATTAATGCAGGTCAGCATTTCACTACAAAATCTATAAGGAAAAACAAACAAACAAAAAACCCACGGTCCTGGGAGAGCTTTTCCCCTTTATTTGCTAATCATACTTCAAAAGCACATTGATATTATTTATACTTTTATAATTAAAAACTGTCATAAAAACCTATTCAGGTGATGCTGCACCAGTCTGGATTTAAACATACCCACTTTTCTGGTGTTCATTTTCCAATAGTTTGATCATTCTCCAATGTGTGCACTTCCTTCTTGGACCTACATGGTTCTCAAATGTTCAGGAGAGGCTCTCACATGAGTTACGGTCATTTTGAGCTCAGCTTCCACGTAGGTGAGTTTGCCAAAGGAAAATCTGTCCCCACTGACAGACTGTTCTCCAGGAGATCCTTCATGCAGGAGTTCTCAGAGCTGCTCTGAAGGAATTTGGCATCCCAAATGAAAAGGAAGTGAAGACCAAAAAGGTAACATTTCTGTGGGTCAGCTGTTCATTGACAGCCCTACAACAATCCAGTGCTGTGTTTCAAGAATCTCAAGGACTTTCTGAGGAAAAAAAGTTAAATATGGAGAACAGACTGGGTTTGTAGTTGTGTTCTGCACTGATAGTGTCAGCCAAGAAAGAGAACAATTACATTCTTTGAGTAGGTGTTTTTTTCCCCAAGATTTATTCATCTGATTGCAAATCTAATTTCCATTTCCATTACAGAAGAGCTGGGCAAATGTGATCAGCACAATACTTTACTCATTAATCTGTAAGATATATGACTACAGTAGCTTTTCGGTTTGTCCAGTTTAAAAACTATAGAACGATTTGTTAAAACCTACCTAATGGGACAGTTTCTTCTTCTAAATACTTCTAGAAGAAAGGTCCATTATGTAAGGATAAATAATTTAGTTTAGTGGAGGTTTTTTTGTTTGGCTGGATTTTATTATAGCAGAAAAGGTTTAAGAAATCTTCACGAATAAGGCTTTCAAAAATTCCAGCACACCACACCTACTGTATGTCCTGGTCTGACTTTGAGGCGAACACGAAGGGAGTATATAGTTAGGCCTGTTATTTTATGGCAGTTTTTCTAATCATACTTCTCAAGATTTAAATAGCAGAGCCTCAGACCAGCGGTCAACCAATGTCCTACTATTGTCCCCAGCAAGACTGAGAACATTTTCTTCAACACTCTGCTTTTAGAGAGCAGTCAACTTCCATGTCCAGGATGGGATCTGCTGTATCAGGACTGGCCACAGAATTAAAGTATTATTTTCATCTTTAAAAACATGAGGGGGGGGGAGGGGGGGTGGGCTTTAAAGTACTAGAGGATGTGAATCCCTCATATTGATGTAACAACTAAGAAATTTGATCAGAGAAATATGTATTTAGTTCTTACTTTCTTATTTAATATATCCTAACATCAGACTGTATGATGTGGATGTGACAATTCTGCACTGAGGAGAAGGTGTGCCTGGAAAATAACAAGTTCCAGTGTGAAATATCTAATGTCTTTCTGGGAATGACATGCTACATGTTCTGTTCTCTATTTGGAATTCTTTTCTTCAAGTTTCTTAACTCCTTAAACACACCTTCATTTACTCCATATTTGTTAGTAGGTAAAACTGCACTAAACACCACTGAAATAAATCTAGGCAGATGCATTAGTTATGAGCAGACAACCTACCAGAGCTTTGGAAGTCATAAACCACAGAAATGTCAACAGCAATGATGCCAATGAAATCTATTTCCAACTAAAGGAGAAGGCAGCACAGAACACTCCTTGTAGACACTGCTCACAACAGTGATGGAAGGAACCAAAATACGCATTTATCCAAACTGACAAGAGAATGGGCTACACCAGCCATGCAAATGTTAAGGCACAGCTTCATCCTCAATTGTCTCAGCTTACTGCACAAGTTCTTCCTATTTTATTCAGCTGTGTTTGTTTTTGAACCAAATGGTCAAAGTGTATTTAATAAAAATTTTATTCAACAGTCAAAAATCAAAGTTTTTCCACTGATAAAAGACTTTGTTTTGAGAGAATATCTTATAGTAAATTCCAGATATGTAAAATTTTATGTGGCTGTACAAATTGGTATTTCCCTGCAGCAATCAAATGCAGGGTGATGCCAATTTTGGTGCCCATCAGGTATTTGGATAACTGGAAAGGGAAGACCTCCACAGTTCTTCCATCTCAAACAGAAGCCTCAGTGAACATGGAGACATTTTCATTACACATCTGAGGGTCAGATGGCTCTGGCTGTTCCATAACAAAGAAAATGCCAATCTGCAGAGGAAACACAAGAAGAAATGTTCCCTTCTGCCGTGACAGTTTTCAACAAAGCCCTTTGCTCCACTGCAAGCACAGCACATGGAGAAGAAATATTCAGATGTGGAAGTGCTCCCTATAAGCACAGAGGAGCTCCAAGAAAAATTCCAAAAACAGCAGAGCTAAACGACCAACTTGTACCCAGTCCACAAACAAGATCCATGCTTTAATTTCATATACGTACTTTAGTTTCAGCTGTATTCAGGTACAATACTGATCTACTCTTCTGAAAATTCATTAAAAAAATAAAACATTTAGCTTAGTTCTAGTAATAGCACCACCACAAAGCTGTACTCTTTTCTTCATTCTGATCACAATAGAAAAGTGTTCAACCAAGTAACACTAAATGTACTAATTTTGAAACAAACACGTGGACCTCTACTGATACACATTGCTAAGGTATCCTAAAAAGTTGCCACAGTAAAAACAAAACTGAAACAACTCAAAGTTGAAAAAATTTTTTGTTTGTTTCCTGTGATCTGCAGATCAAACCTTACTGATAAAAATCTTCCATTTCTGATAGAAAGGAAAACGTGAATATGCCTGCCCTGAAGCCAAATTTCTTTCTTCTCTACAGAGAATCTGTTTTCATATTACCTTGTGGAATGTTACTAACATTATTTAGGGTCCCTCAGTGCCTGCTACAATTACAATTCCAGACTCTGCAAATGCCTCTAAGTGCATCTTTGTAATTTCAAAGTTGCTACACAAAATCATTTCCTTCCTCTCATTCCCATACCATTTGGCATCCCAGGAGATGTATTTAGGTTTTCAATGTCTTATTTCATTTTCTGCTTCTGCAAACAGAACACTTGATCATGAAGATTATCTTGTTATTATTCCATCTGAACTGCATCTAAGCCTGTTTTAATTTATTCCCCTATCTGGAATATCAGTTTTGATTTCCAGAGAACTCACTGTCCACAACAACATATTCTTAAGTATTCTGTCACTGTTTCAAGTTTACTTCCATTATTACAATCAGACAGAGAATACCAACACCTGCTTTTTCTCCCCTTATAAAACTGCTTTCCAGATGATTTAGAATGTCATAATCCTTGTGACTTTTCTCCAAACTACCACTGGGACAGCCCCTAAAGCATATTTACAAACTATGTTCTTGAATGTAACTACATGAAACAAGCTGTTACCTCCCTTTTGAAAAAATTTATGGGTTTTCCTCCTTAAGAGCCAAAGCCTCTACCACTCCCAAGTAGGCAAGAAAAAATCTGTGATATTGATCAGATACAAATCACAGACACCAAGAGCCAAAACCAAAAAATGAATTTTCCCCCTCTTTCAGGTATATGCAGAGAATTTAACATCCATTTTCAGATCATCACAGAATGACCAAGGTTGGAAGAGACCTTCAAGACCCTCCAGTTCAATCCCCAACCCAACCACACCTAAACTTCATCCCCCAAGTGCCACATCCAGACATCTCCTGAACACCTCCAGAGATGGTGATTCCATCACCACCTTGAGCAGTCTGTTCCAATGCCTGACCACTCTTTCAGTGACTTTTTTTTCGTAATATCTAATCTGACCTTTCTCTGGTACAATTATAAGGCCATTTCCTCCTGTCCTTTCTCCTCAGTCACGGCAGAAGAGAACAATCTCCTTTTAGGTAGTTGAACAGAGTGAAAAGGTCCCTCAGAGCCTCCTTTTCTCCAGGCTAAACATCAGCTGCTCCTCACGGGATTTTCTAGACCCTTCACCAGCTTCACTGCCCTTCTCTGGACACACTCCAGCACCTCAGCCTCCTCTTTGAAGTGAGTGGCCTGAAACCAAACATTGCATTTGAGGAGAATCTGATTGCCTAAGTGAGGATATTTCACTGCCAGAATGGCTGAACTGAAAATTCTGAGTGTTCCACTGCTTCAGTGATTTGAAGAAAGCTCTAAAAGTTATGATTCTATTAAGTTTGAGTAAGTAAAACAACTAAAACAAATCTTTGTACCTTAAGGGCCTGGGAGCTGCCAACATATGGAAGTCAGTTTTTATTGCACATTGGTTTTCAAAACACCCACTGAAACATTTACAAGTATTTTCACAATCCACTACAGTACCATTGAATGCCCAGTGAAAATATTGGGAAAATGTAGATTTGAAAATTAGTTTTTAACATAAAAATGGAGAACAGCAGGAATTTAGACTCCACAGCCTTCATTCAGCATCACTTTGGAATCAGCAACCATTTCTTTCCCTTCCCTTAAGTGGCAATTTTACATCACTAATTCTCTACTGTGATTTTAACACCAGTCCCTTCATTTTGAAAAGAGGGTCTTCGTTTTGGTAGGAAAAAATGCCCAATTCTTTGCAAACCAAGCCCTCAAAGTGAAACAAAATGCTTTAATTATAGCTATTTCCTTTGCTTAGTGCTATTTCTTATGTATTATTTGCCAAGGGCACTATTTTACTCATGTTTCGATGGAATACTTAGCACAGCGTGAAATAGATGGCATCTCCTCTGTAGCAAAAGTGAAAGGTTGACTCCTGCCCTGGGCATCTTTTATTGTCTGTGCGAGCTCAGAGGTAGAAACTGAAGCATGATAATTGAACCTTGAAGGAAAAAGTAATGACATTATAAGAAATGCTTTTGTCAAGTGATAAATATCCTGTACTGTGATACATTTAATTTGTAAGAATAAATGCATAGTGTTAATGAAGATTAAAAGGTAGCTCTGCCATACAAAGTAGGACACATTGGACATGCTTATGGCCAGTAAACCCCACTTACAATTCCAAGTAAAGGTGCAGTTTAGTATCTGACTAAAATAAAAAGGATAATTCATCTGATCTTTTAAAAAAGATAATTCAGCATTTACACTTATTATGCATGGCATACTAAAAAGGTGGTTTGCGTATTCTTTGGTGCCCAAGGCATAAACCTGAAAGTGCCAGTGGAAATAACAAGTGATGTAACAGAAGTGTGTAAACCCCGAGGCATCATCTGCCTGAGTCAGAACCCAAAGGTTTGGCTCAAGTGCCACCACACACTTGCACTCCGAGGTTTTGCCTTTTTCTCCTTTGGTTAAAGCTCCCAGAGCAGCAGAGTCCTAGTGAGGTGTGTCAGAACTAATGTAGCTGAATGTAGTTCACCGTAATTGAAAGTAATTCATGCTGTCACATTTACTGTAACGAGAGGTCACATCTCCAGGGCCATAAATGTTGTTCACATTAATCGTAACTGACACCTTCCTCCTCCTTCAGGGAGACTCAGCCATATTGCATGCCTTACTTCACATCCTTTTTAAGCAGCTGAACTTCTTTATGTTTGGCTGGTTTTGTGGCTTGTTGGGGGTTTATTGGTTTTTGAATATAAAAATAGTCAGAAATACCATCAGCAAATTCTGCCTCGCACATGGTGATCAAGTCACCTCACAGAAAAGCATGTAACAATAATCATAATTACCCCAAACTCCAAATATCTCACAGATTCCTAAAAATGATGACCAAAAATCTCCCTATTCTGGAAACAAAAACAGCTCTTAAATTAGAAATGCACAGAGGCCATACTCAAAAGCAGCAAGTAAAACACAACAAACTTTGTAACTACCAACTGGACAATATGCATTAATTTCTTACTAATACTTAAATACATCATGATTTAGGAAACAATATACTTATTTTGGAATGTTTAAAGTCTGTACTGACCATACCAGGGAATGAACCTCTATTCTCAACGTGGCTATAGATTTCAAACTTGATGTTTCAACTGACACCGTTTCCTTTTTAAATATTAACCAGTTATTTGGTTTTTATATAACATATAAAACAATCTTTTGGTCCCTATTTGACAAAGCTACACACCTGAAGAAAGCTCTTCAAAGCTCTGAATGCATAAACACTCCATAATTACCAGTGTCCACAAAGCCACAAGATTTTACTCTGTGTGCTGAGTTTATCCTGGAAATAGAGTTCAAAGGAGAAAGGTGCCAAAGAAGGAAAAATGGAATGTAAAAACTCACTGGTGAGAGAACAATGTACTTGTCGACCAGAGAATAATCTTAGTTTCTTAGTTTTATTTTGTTTGGGTTGACCAAAAATCTGGAGTTTCCCCTTCAAAAGTGAAGTACCTGAGCCACAACTAAAAAGTGGCATCTTCTCTCAGATTGAAATGTTTGAGGTTATAGGGGGGTTTTAACAGATACTTACAGGAATGGAAAATATAAATTTTCATTTATTCACAATAACAATCAATAATATTTATGATTCAAAGGTTCACTGATGACTCTCAGAATTATGCTTTAAAAGCACTGAAGAACAGAAAAACAGGAACACAAAGGCAGATTCATTTCTGCAATAGGTTAGAATAATGCTATTTTTTGAAAGGCAGATTAGCCTTAAAGTTACAATGATTTAAAATGGATCACAGCTCCATAAGAAAATCTGTTTCTTGATTTCCTCCAGCATAACTAATAACGCCACTGAAATCAGATAAATTCGATGAGTACTTGAATTTCTGGAGAATCGATGTTGAAAGAGTCCAGGCTCACTATATACCATAGAACACAACTCTTCAGGCATAAATAAGTCATTCTTTTAGAGATCTGTTTTTCTGATGTCTGACAGTGGCACTGAGTTCTGGTGAGGCACCCAGTAATTGTGCAATTTCTACAGTAGTATTTGATGTAGAGATACATAAAACATTGCTGTGATCCCTGCAGTAAAACTTTGTTGAAAGACCTAGTCCTGCTCCTCCATAGTAAAGAAACATCAAAACCCAAAAACATGTGATTTGACTGAAATAAAAAGGTCATATCACACTTATTCCTCTTACTTACGACTAAGTTTGACTACTGATACATTTTCAACATCATCCAACACTTTTCAGAAATATATCTAGGTTTTGCTTCAAAAAGCAGTTCATGTGTTATTTCCAAACTACTGTATAGTATTTCTCCTGCACCAGTATCTACAACACCCTTGATGGTTCCAGTTCCAAACATATGATGGACCAGGAAAAAAACCAAAATTCACATTTAAAGTAGTTCTCCATTTCAGTCTTACCTGCATTATAAATCCCTCAGATTCTTACTGTGTATAAGATATTTTGGCACTTCTGCCCAACTACCTTATTTATTCCTATTGTCACAGGCTGTCATGCATCTATGTGTTTCCAATATACTATTACTTAGAAAAGGAGCTCCAAAATCATAGTGAAACAAGATTCCAATAAATCCTCATTGCCACTGATATCCCAACATTACAAAAATTATATATCATTAAATACCTACTGGTTTTTCTAACTAAGAAAGTAACTTTTGGTTTAGAAGTCCTTTCTTGCCTGTTCTATAAATAGAATGCCAGAAAGTGAAAACACATTTAGATAAAACATGCACTGCTATTGGATCCTATGAACTACAGCTACTTGAAGTAGTGCTGCTACTTGCTTAGGATTCTGAACATTCTTCAACAACCCATCAATTACTAATTGCAAAGTTTTTTATGAAAAGAATCAGCAGCACTGATTAACTGTTCTGCATAAACTCTGGGTGTTTTGTGGTTTTGCACTTATTCTAAAGCTTGTCTTTGTACAATGATTCCACAAAAAATACAGCCTAGCACTTTATTAGGTTCTGAGATAAATAAAGGCAATTTCAGTAAATTTAAATTTGCCTCTTTTTCCTATTCATTCTTTGCTGCACTCTTTCCCAGCAGAGTTGCTACCATTGAGATATGTGAAACTGAGTGGAGTAAAAAATCCTGCCAAAATGAATGTCCTGTTTGCTCCCACTGGAATTCTGTTCCCATATCTCACCCCTCTGGCATTTAGAAAGCTCTTCTAATCACTAATGTACCTTTACCCACAGCTAGTTGACACCCAATTGTTCTGTGCCAACACTACCCTTCAGCTGGAGCAGCTTTTCTCTCCCACTCATGTTCCCCCAATGAGACTCTCTCTCACTCTTCAATTTTCCTCGCTGAAAAATGTCATGCTGTTACAGTTCCCTCTTATGAATTAAGTTTTCTTTACACAGTCATCCTATTATCCTTCCTCTGCACCTATTTATTTGAATTGATCCACAAGAGGATGATTAATTTACCCTCTGTCAGAAAGCAATTTCCATGGTGTGACGAAGTCTGCACATAAATCTGTTATGCAATTTACAGATATGAATTTCTTTCATGTCTGATTCAACCAATGTATTTAACTCCCTACCTTCAAATCCTTACTTTAGGGTCAAAATTGTCACCACCTGAACTCCGCCAAGGAATCATCACTAGTTTCTCCAATCACATTTGATCCAAATTCATTACACAGTTTTTGGAGCACCTCAGACTTCCAGCTTCAGTAGGGCACCTAAACCACTTATTTCTATAGAAGCACAGAGACTTTCTTAACATTTCACACATGGGGAGTCCTTTCTGTGGGGATCCTTAAAGCACACATGAGTTTTCTTGGTAAAGGATTATTCTGGCAGGTTTGCATAAAGTTTTTTCCCCTGTTACATAAGCCTTGATGTCTGCACTGTTGTCTATTTATGATAGCCAGAATTAAACAATATTCTCTTGTAAGTCAAAAGGAGCAGGCCTGAATCCAGTATTTGGAAAGTATCCAGTGCTGTTTGGTTGTAGTAATGTTTTCTTTGGATGAAACATGTTGGACAATGCAAAGCCCTTTTTACTACTTGTACAAAACATGGTTAGATCAGGTCTTCAGGCCGTTCACTTGTTTAGATTCGGTGGCAGCAACAAGCCATGAGAAGAGCAGAAACATGTTAGTCAGGCAATCAGACCTTGTAATTATTAAAAACTTGACATTTCTGTAAGAAATACTTCATATTGAAATGAGGAACAATAATTTTTTTAACCTTTACTTGAAGTCTTCTAAAAGTATCATTATCAAGGACTATGCTACGTAACTATTTATTTTCATGGTTTCTGTAATATATACTGACACAGGTCATCTTAAATGCTGTCATTTGTTCTTCACCTTAACTTGCTTCTCCCAAAATAAAAATACTACAGACAGCACCACTCTGATACTACTTAGCCCAGGTGAAAGTACATAATTTGAAAGTTAGACCATCAATTATTACAACTTCTATCCCATTTACCAATCAAAAACACTGGAGTACTAACAATATTTTACGCCTCATTTGGGTTTTGGTTCATTACATAAGAAAGGACAGCACAGATGTGTTATCAAATAAAATCAAATTACAGGGTACATTTTAATTTCTGAAGAATTATATGTTGAGACACCATCAATTCTTTCCTGTGGAAAAGCAAAAAAAACTCAAGAAAAGACCACAATAACTTAGTTCAGTTGCTGGGTGATCCAAGGTGTTTTCCAGACCCAACCCCCCTGCCACTGGCCAAGTAGAATACTCTGCTTCCTTGGAGGACCTGAGACACCAAGTCAGGCAAAGGCTGAAGTCAGACGGCAAAGTATTACTGCATAATACTGTATGGGGTGGACGAGGAAGTTCACCCCATACGCTGCAAACAGAAACTATTATCAAGCTTTCTTTCCTCCCCAGCTTCCCTTTATCTCCAAGTTTCACCAAATTCCACAAAACATCAGTGCAAGGCACATTTGCAAAAAGGAAGAAAAGTACACCATATTTGTTTATACTTATACACATTACTGAGCTCGCTTGCTCTAAGCTAGAAAATAATACTTTGAGTTCACTTAACATAACATCACTTTAGATTGTCTATCACAACAGATACTTTACTTCTACAGCCCCAGTAATCTTTCATCATATTTGTTCAATTAGTTTAACTGAGTCAAAATAATTAATACACATATATAATGTAAACTTTATTGCATCAAGGACAGATGCATTTATGTTATGAATAACAAAATTATCACAAGTAAATGGGCAGGCTAATCTCAACTGAATCCAGCTGAGGAACTGACTTAAAACTGTAGGAGAAAGACAAGGCAGCAGCTGCTGAGAGTGAAGTCCTGACCATCTGAGAGTGAAGGCCCTGGTTGAGCAGCTGCACTGATCATGCCCAAGCCAGGGAGCTTCAGCCCTGCCCTGTACATTCTGCGAACAAACCTCAGGCTCCAGGGTATAACCAGCCAGACCCAGCGGTTTGGCAGCACCATAAAACCTGGCACTGGCTGACAATTCAGGCAGTCTGATCTGTTACAGCATCCTGGCTGTCCCAGGTCTCTAATGCAGCAGCTGAGAACCATTGCAGAAATACACACTCTACACTGCACACATGGCAGGGATGGAACCAGGCACTGCGATCCCAGACCAGGAGTGCAGCCCAAGCCCCTGTGCTGGAGCTGGGCCAGCTAAAACACTGCCATGTGCAAATTCTACATGCACTTCATTTTCTTTAATATTTTAATGGTTGCTTTGATAAAATACATACTAAGCCTGCTTGTTTTAATGTTCAGCCTGTATATTACAGAATATATATAAAGCCAGACTACAGTCTGTGCATGTAATGCACGAACTACTGGTACAGTGCAGAATGCAAAGTGCGCCACTTTTCAGATGTTGCAAATGGCAGTGACTCCTTGTAGTAGCACATTCTGAGAAGTGGGGAGAAAGTGAGATTTCAAACCAATCCCCTCAATTGGGCTTATTCCCAAATCCATCTAAAGCACAGTACAAGGATAGAAGAGTAATCTTCTGCCCTCCAAAAGCAAGCAAAGTAGGTCAGTGTGACCTGGCTCTATTTCCTGACATGTTTATGCTGGCCAAATATTGCGGATTGCAAGGGAGAAAATTCAAATAGATATCCATCAGAACCTTTTCCATATGTTTGCTATGCCATTGCATATAGAGCAATGCAGAGGAAGCAAGCAGAGGTGAGAAAGTGGAACTGTAAATACACAGCCTTTTTTTTTTTAAATCTAAATTATCCCTACCCCCATCCTAACCTAGGGAATTTCTCTTTGCCACATCAATAGAGATTAACATTTCTTTAAAAAACAATTTATTATTCATAATTTTTGCTTCCTATTACATTGACTATCTTTGCTTTTAAAAGTGAAATGCAAAAATAAAAGCCTTTTTTCCCCCCCCTCACATGAGATAGCAGCCTCCATACACCGATAGTATTAACATTATATCACTGACATGGAGATTTGCATAAAGTCTGGATTTCAGCACAAAAACAACACCAGAGCAGAAAGTCTGAAAATCCTGTGTGTGTTCAGTTTAGGATGAACACAAATACAAAGTTCGTGTAAGAGAAGATAAGCAGGGGATTAAAAATTTAAAACATAGGTGAAGAGTAGGTTATAACAGGATACAGACCCTTTCACCTCTCAATCATTTGTTTAAACTGGTGCATGAGGGTTGAAACTGGATTCTCTGAATGTTCTTCTGCAGCTTCAGAATAACCAACCAGTTTGCTCTCAGCAAATCCCACCACTTGTGTACATGTAACAAATAGATGGACAATTTGTTTGGCAGAAACAGCAAAAAACTGCCAACCCCTAAACTTACCCTTGACTGTGGATGTATTTTCTAGTTAGCAAATATTACCAAAATTTAAATATTGGTATGTTCACTAAAATTTGATTCTGCATTTAGCTGTGCAAAGGTCCAGGCTGTTACAACTTGAATTCCGTATTCAGTGCAGGTAAAAGACTCAGTTATAAACATGACCTCTAGTGTAAATAAAGGATCATACATACACTTACAGAAGGAAATAACTTTGAAAATCTTAACTGTTTTTCTATTTTCTATCAAGCATGAGAACAAACGAATTCAAGCAAAGTTGAATCCTTTTGGTATGCTGAGTGAGATGTGACCTAAATTATAGATTACATGGCAGGAACCATGTAATCCTTACACTGTGTCTACTTGGAAAATGCCAATTTAATAAAGTTTAGGTCAAGTTCTTCAGAATCCATCCTAATATCTGTCTTCAATCACTTGCCCAGCCAGACCAAGGTTTTAGTAGATAAAGTAACTACAGTACTTGAGGTTCACAATGAAGCATCTGACAACTTTCATGAAGACTGCCTGGATAGTATCACTTTGTAGATAAGGAAGTTCAGTTTGCTCCAAGCAATAAATTCACTTTCCATAAAGAATGCAGATTGTTAGATACCAAAGGAGGAATGCTGCTCTAGCCTTACAGAGAAGATTTAAGGAAGCAGTTACTCTTCATCAGTTATGAAAGAAATTCAAATCTCTTTGCATTTAGTTTTTAAGAGAATATTTATTAATATGGCATCACACCTACATATGACCTATTTCACTGTGCCAGTATGTTTGTGTGCTACCTTATCTAAACTACCTCAATTCAGGAGGAAGGGCATTAAAAATATTCATTAAATCCCAATAACATTCAAAAACGTAGTCTAAGACCTTCCATCCCTGAATAAACTGCAACTACATCCTTAACTTTCTGTAGAATGGATATCACTACATTGATTCTAAAAATCACACTGCAAAAAAACCCTACATCTGTTAATCTGGTATCCTTTCCCCTCAACATTTCCTTTGCAGGAGAGCATTACAAGTGACTCAACAGTGTGTGCTCTGCAGCTGATTTGTGCAGTTGTTACAATACTTGGAGTCACTTGACAACATAATATTTGTACTTCCAGTGGCAGAAGCAACCATGATAATGAACTTGTAATCAAACTGCCAACAGCAAAAATCAATTCCAAATGAAAACTCATTAGCCTACAAGACTTAGAGACAGAGGAGAAAACAGGATACAGAAGTATTCTTTAAAATATTATGTCTCAAAAACATTATTTTTACTGTAGTTTTGGGTAATATTTTCGTAATAATTTCACACATTCATTCAAGCTTCAGAAATCCACAGCTGAAAAGTTTGAGCCCACAAGTGCCCATGTTCTTCCCTTAAAATTCCACTCAAAGAACTTAAACCCAGGAAAAGTTTGGAGGCTGAGACTGTAAATTCACAGAATATCCATGTCAGTTCATGCAACAGTAAGAACTCTGACTCACATCAGACATGGCCCATGATCATGTTCATCTTCAATTTTTCTCAACATGTAATAAGGAGCTTATAAAAGTCTGACATCTACAGTAGGTCAGGTGATCCTAAACCTCACAGGCCAAAGAGGCTTCATGCACCTCATGAAGTGTCAATGAAAAGTCTACCAATTGAAAAACATTTACCGAACTTGAAACAGCTACATGAATTCACATGTGCATATGGAATTTCTGGTACTTTCAGCCTCTAAACCAAACTATTTTGCTGGACTTGGACTTCGAGGTTAGTTTTTTCACAGTGCCTCATCTTACATTAGTTCTACAAACAATGAAATACTTATGGGTTTACATTCAGTCTGTGACAGGAAGAGAAGTGCAGGAAAGGACACTGAAAAGCCTTTTCTTCCAGCAGCAATACTGGATTAAACAAAGTATTTTTCCCTATTTTCATTTTTTTCACAAAGGCCAAACACCATTTCAACTACAGGCATGTGATTCGGGTAATTTAAAAAGTTCATTAAAAATTGTGGGGAGGGGCCATTTTTACACAGCTTTGTTCCTTCGTCTGTCTCACCCCACACTGCACACAGAGTTACTCCAGCACAGTCAAAGCAGCAGAAACACACACTGGAGGATGAAGGCAATGCTAAAGTAAGCACTAAGACTGAAAACTTAATCAGTCTAAAATCTTAGATATTCCATCTTTCCAGGAAAAGACTAAAAAAAGACAAAAAAAAAGCAGTCTTCAGAACAGTAAGTGTCCATAGAAAAAATGAAATTACACAGGAAAGCATAACTGAGGACATTTCATCTAACAGGGGAACTTGAAGAAATATCAAGAGCTGGACCCTTGAAGTAACTTCAGCATAAGGCAAAAAGAAGCAAGCAAAGCTAGCTTGATACCTGATATCTTCCAGGAATTTGAAGAAGGAACCATGGAAGTTACCAATAACAGCAGAGCTATAAACTCAAGCAGAAGTCGTTGTTATCTGATCTTACATATGACAAAAGCCTGGATTGCTTTTGCCAGCCTGAAATAATGACTGCCACAGCAACCCGGGGAAATGTTTTTTAATCAGGCTTGACTTTATGGCTATAAAAACAAAAGCAATTCAACTCAGTTAATAAAAGCTTCTCCCTTCCTCAGGCCAAAAAGCAGTGCCCTTCAAACAACCCAGAGAAAAGAAATTAGTCTATGCATAAAGAAGTGTCCTTGAAGAAGTTTATAACTCCATTTTGCCCTCCAAACATACCTCTGACTGTCTCTGCTTTTTCTTGACTGAGATCCTACATAAACTTTTTAGAAGGAAAGCACAACATGTGTTTAAATATTATGAGTGAATACCAAAGCCTCATGTCATTCACCAGCGAGGCAGGTCAAAAGCTCTGACAGGTCCTTAAACAAACTTTGTCTACAAGTCTAAAAATTTAAAACTTCCTCTTGACCCTCTTTGAATGACAAACCATACAGCAAAGAGCCTCTCACTGGATTTGGGAATAGGGGGGACCTGCCACAACCAACATCACAGCGTTGTGGGGCTGTTCAAAGCTTTCACCTCACATCCCAAGGGTTGCAGAGCTTCATCATCCTGCATTAAGGCTTTTAGGATCACTACATCCAAAAGGTTTAGGGTTTAGATGAAAAAAAATGTAATAATACAGTCCAAGCGTTTAGTGGCCTATTCAGGACTCTTTCTGTTCTCTCATATGTAGGCACTGAGAGATCTTAAAATGACCTTCAGTACCCTAAATCAGAATACACAATAATCCATTAAAAAAAAATAGAAAAAATTACAAGACTAGTGAAGAGCTGCACGTTAAAATGGGAGATAACACAATTAACATTAAAGAGGATACAAATATCTCTAGCTAGACTAGAAAGAAAAAAGACTGATTAGCAAAACACATTTTAATGAATGAACACAGTTAAGAGGAGTCACATCTAAGTCAGCCTACACAGAAGTAAGTCTGGAAAAACTGAGTGAGTCTACCATGATTTTGCAGACTGTCATTTGCACTAAACAACGTCATGAGATCTAAAGCATAATGGGAGCAAATTGGATCAGCACCAACTGCAAAGCAATGAAATGCAGAGGACTCAAGGGAAGAAAGAGACGTGCAAATTGCTTTCAGAGATTACAATTTTCTTTGGGACTGCAGAGTTTAACCCAACCTGTTTCAGCAACTGAAGGGGAAGTTTTATTTAAAACAATCTGGTTTTGATGGAGGAAAGTGAGAAGCATCTTTAGAAAACCTTCTAAATGTATGTCTAGGCAAATACGACAAAAATTTTTACAGCCCAGTTGGAAAGCAAAAGTTGAATAAAATAAGACTTCGACCAAGTTGGGTTTTTTCTTCAAATTGCCTTTCTTTATCCCCCAGAACTCCTTCAGGTTCTCCTTGCTCCTACAGGTCCATGGGTGGCTAAACTTGTTCAGTCTTCTAAACATAATGCAGAGCTCAGCAAAAGTTCCACTTCACTCAGAGTTCTTTTCTTCACATTCACTATTACTTCATAAAATTGCATTAGCAACAACAAAACAGCCAACCCAGTGGCACAAGCTTCATGCTCCTTACAAACAAATTTTGCACTTGAGTATTTCACTGTGACAAGTTTCTTTGAATGCACAATGAAATAATCATGTTTCTAGTGCACTGAGAAATCACTGATTTTATGGCACAATTTTTTATTTTTTTAAACTGGCAAAAACTGTATTAAAAATCCACATGCTAAGGAGACTGGAAAGGGAGAGTTTAAGAATTCAAAGACAAATTAGTTTTAATAGCTTTTACTAATGCATCAATATTTATGTCAAATGGCCTGAAGGAAGTATAGCTCATTTTGTTCAATAGTTTATATTATTTAAACAACTTGAGATGTTTTGATTAGTGGATTCAATTTTATTTATCTTTCCTATAGTTTAATGAACTTCTTCTAGCTATGTGATTTAAAAAAAAAAAAAAAAAAACTCTTAATGCAGATATCTTCAGTAGAACAGCTTACCTGAAAACACAAATATAAAATTCAAAATTTATCAGAATGAGTTTCACTCATATCTCCACGGCATTCAGTGATCAAAACACCTTCCAGATCACTTGGTGTGCCGGAAATTTAAAAAAAGAGTCTCTAGAGGCTTTGCCAACAGTGAACGTCTGTAGAAAATATGGAAATCACCTGTCCCCAGAAATTATTTGCAACATTTCTTAAAGCTTGTTGCTTAAAAAACAGCAGGCAAACAGAAGTACCTCAGGAAAAACACAGTACATGTAAATCACCTTCTGATCCAGAGGCTTCCATTCTCATGCAGCAGGATTCTTAATTCCCTCCTTACAGTCATGGAATAACTTCCTAACTAGAATTCTGGCAGGACTTCAGAAGGTCATGAGCCTCAAACTATTTCTCGTTGACTACAGACACGTTGCTCAAAGAAAAGTAACACATTCTCCACTGTGATCACAGTCCCTTCTAAGGAAACGATTGAGAACATGATGGAATTCTAAAATATTTAGCAAGGATGTATTTTAGAAGCTGCTGCTGACAACTTTACTATTTCTGTGAGTATGTTTTACAGCATGACTTCCTTCCAATTTTGAAATATTACTACCTTATTTGGGAATACTGAGATCAAAATCTTACACAGGAGAAAAGCTCATAAATCGCACAGAATGGAATGCAGGTAAATGCTGTATATTCTTTCATGATGTTATGACAGGATTTTTAATTTACAGCATGATGACAGACTAAGATAAAGCACAACAGCAGCACAGGTCAGTGCAACATCAAAGGGGGGAAAGCACCCAAATCCTGTGCTTTCCCAGCATGATGGCAGTGCAGAGAAACAATCCCACCAGCCCAGAGGGAGCAAAACTAGGTATGTTAGGCCAATATTCACTAAATGATATCAACTTTCAGAAAACCCCAAAACTCTGCATATTCAACAAAGTAGCTCCATCTTTGCATTGCTATATTTTTCACCCTCTAATTTGGTCCTATATAGTATAGGAATGTCTTATATAGTATAGGAAGTTGAACTTCTCTCATATTTCTGCATATGTATATAAAATATCCCTGAAAATTGCCAACAAGCTCATGGGCAGCAATTTGAAATTCCTCTGAATTTCATTTATGCCCAACTCTCACATCCCTGGTCATATTCAGTAATAATGTGGTCTAGAAAATTCTAATCTGGTGACAGTCACATGGAAAAAAGCACACTATTGAATCTACACCTTCGAGCACCTCCAGAATAAGGACTCTTTCCTCAGGCAACATACTGGAGTCCATTTCCTTCCAGTACTAGGTAAGAACAAATATTTACTAAAAATACTTCAGCCTGAGGATGAGTCACATCATCACGTCCTTGGAGACTAATTAAAAGTAGAGTCATTCTGATCAAGTGTTACAATAACCACCTAATAATCAAAACAAATAGAATTACACCTTGAGTAAGTACTATTTAAAACAAGAACAACCAAATCATACCTGAGGTTTCAGAAGGTTCCCTTGAGTGCAGAAGGAATTTCACTACTTTCAACAGGTTGCACATGATGATAAGGTTTAAAATATTGGTTCTCACTGTGAGAGGAAGTTGGAATGTGTGTGGGACATGAACTTAATGACATTTTGCTAAAGAACCCACTCATCACCAGTTACTTGCTGCGTATTATGAACGGAAAAAAGGCAGGAGCAGTTACTGCTCCCTTTGGGACAGACTATGCCAAGGCCAGTTCAGGGGAGATGTATTTTGCCCTCAGCTTACACAAGTCCATAGGACAGCGAGTCTGGTGTTTTGTGTGTAAGGTGAGTGAAGAAACACCAGCAGAAATATTCCAGACCATGAACCTCTCCAGTTAATACCACATGGCCCCAAAGAGTGGTTAGAACCTGTCTATCAGAGGCAAAGAGCGACAGACACTGGACACACCCTTTAAAGCATAAACTTTTCCTTTTTTACCTCTCAAATTAACCAGAATAAGTCCAAACAATTTGTAGGAACCATGAGGGCAGACACAGAATAATGTTAAGCACATGGCTCTGCCTTTTACTCCTACACAAGCCTGGAAGGCAAATGTTTTTCTATCTTTTTAGTAACTCAGTGCAACGAATCTGATACTTAATGAATAACATTTCAATCTCCAAGCAGATTTTCAGAAGTCTATGTGGAATTTGTAGTGCCTCAATTTCAGACACTTAAAAATCAGCAACCACCTTCAAAGAAAAATTTGTTCTTCCTAGGAACAATGCTCACAGTTTTTAATGAACAAAACAGGCAATGCTTGTCAACAAGATCCTCTGTCACTACTGCCACTTGTGTAAAAAATTAATAATGAAAGATGTCTCCCCTGAAATTTCAGGAGCATTTCACAATATACATAATAAAATGATTTTTTAAAAAATTAATTCCTTCAAATGAATCACCATTATGTGAAAAGCACATGGGATATACCATAGGGTTCAAGAGAGATGTTTTCTTTGACACTTTGTGATATTCACAATGCTTCAAAGAAAAAAAAATAAGCAAAAAACCATCTTGGAACAACTAAAAAAGGTTGTCAAACTTTTATTTTACAAAGATGTAAACAAGTTTAAAAGCCTGTTCAACACAGTATCCCCATTACAAAAGATTTTTAAATTATGAGTGAAAATGAGAAAACTGCCAAGATCCAATCACTCTGTTCTGAACTCTACATGAGAAACTGTTAATGCTGCTTCTCCTAATTACTCTTTTTTCATTATTCATGTCAAAAAAGTTTTCACCTTAATTTAAAGGAAGATTCAGCATAAAGAGAGGAAAAAGAGAAGTTTGTACAATTTGCCAGCCACTGGCTGAGCTGTGGGCTGTGTGCTCATCACCTTCAAAGCAGCTGAGATTTGTCACCACAAAGTTTCGCACCACTACAACCAAGGGCTTAGACTAAAACTGACTGAACTTCATTCTCATGCCAACATGTACTCATAGTCTGTACTTTTGTATCCACTTAAATTTGAATACCTATTCTGATGACTCAGCAAAGTCCTACAGAAGCTATTTTATTAAACAAAGGCAGTTCAAGCAATTCCAATTAAGCACATTTGTTATTCTATTTGGATGCAATTTACAGCAGGAGTCATAAAATTAGTCAGGATAAAACCAAGCATAATGTTCCTCTACCAGCTCAACTTGATGGATATTGTACATAAGGTTAATATTTAAGCTTCTCCTCCAGCAGGAATAGCCATACTCTTGCTTTAGCTGCTCATGCATGAGAAAAAGCCACAGGTAATGTACTAAAAATGGCCAATCCAGCTGCAGAATTTTCTTGGTTCAACTACTGCAACAATCCCTGTATTGCTGCCTACAAAATAAAGTGGTGAGCAGTTAAGTAAAGTTAAACAAGTATGTTTGAGCACTGACATTACAGATTTGGTTAACACAATGCTTAAGAGAATTAGATGGGTAGCACCTTTGGCTGACCATTCCTCCTATGAATTTAAATTAATAAAGTACAGAAAATGAAACTAAGTATCCTAACTGTGATTTACTGAAATATTCTGCATCAATAAATGGTGATTAAAAAAATTAAACTTGCATATGGATCATATTATTACTAAATTAGTAAGGACTCTACCAAAATACATGTCTGCCTCACAGTTAAACATAAATGTATCTTTTCCACCAAATTCCTCTTTATTTTAAATAGTTCCATGAGTTGTTCAGGTGTTCTACTCATCTGCACGCAATCAAAACATCTTATACAAGTGGAAGCACAGAAGTCGCTTAGAAAAACTAAGGGACAATAAACAGATCAATTCAAAGATTTCTCCTAATCTGAGCTGGACCAAAAAAAATGAACTATCAGATTTTAAATCATAAAAATAATTCTGCTGCTAGAAAACAAAATAGGTGACCTATTTTTGATAAAGATAATTCAGAGTTCTTAAGCCTATTAGTAAATGTAATAACACTTCAAGAGCAAAGAGTCATCTGTAACAAAGTAACATTTGGAAACTGCATCTAAAGCAACTCTCATTACATAATTAATATAGGCCTGCTTCCTAGATTAGCACATGCACAAGAGAAGTTTTCATTATATGGAGCTCTGATTACAAGATTGCAGAAAAGCTAACGAGTTCCCAGGGCATGTGACTTCGGCATTCATTGTCTTTTAATCCTCCACAAGGAAAACTTCTACAGAGTAACTACTGAAGGAGAAACACAAATTCAGACCAGAATACATTTAAAGTTTCTTGAATTTACTATGTCAGTAGATAAAAGAATTTTAATCATAAATCCCTGAGACTTTTCTTTTTAAATACTTAGATGCTCCTGCAATTCCTTAGTTGTTCATTTTAAAACAAACACTAAGCTGTGATCCACAATGTGGCTTTTCAAGTGCATACAGAAACCAGAAAAAAGATTCTGTCCCATAACAAGAAGCATGCACGTGTTATGCATAATCTTTCTTCTAGGTTAGCAAGGTATCATCCTCTTTCTTAGACTATTTATAATAGCTGACATTCACATCACAGTTCCCTAACTCAGGTAATGCCTCAAAGACTGTAAAGACCTACATGGAATTATTTTTTAAGACATAAAAGTGTTTTCTCCCCCAACTATTTGTTGGGAGCCGAATTTAAAGATTTTTATTTTCAGATACGGACACAGCCAACAGATGCATGTTTTTATTCTTCTAGCACAGGTTAAAAGAATCCAATCCAAAGTATTACATAATTAAAAGGTATTACTGAAGGGATGACAGTTTCATACATCTTTGTGACCCAGACAGCCAGTGTCTTTCCCAGAAAGGTCTTAAGTGGTCACCTGCACTACTACATATTTTCATTGACCAAAACCATCACCGTTTTTGTGCAAAATCAGGTCTTTGCCAATGAGCCTGATCAGTTTGGCTTCCCATGTAAAATAGTCTTTCAAATTTACACTACTCTGTGATTAAAGAAGGATTATGTAATTACGCTCCTGGTAACTGGCTTGCAAAACCAGCCACAAAAAAGCAATCATGAAACAAAAACCCAAGCAAACAAAAACTACAAACAAAACAAACAAGCAATAAAACCAAATAGTAAAAACAGTGCGTTCCACTGAGAGCCACCTAAAGTGCTGCAACAGCCGCTCCCTCTTTTGCACTGCTCAAACCTAGAAATGCTTATGTGCTATGTAGAATTGTGACCATTTCCTTACTACTATTTTTTTAATCACAGGGAGAAGTTAAAAGAAAAACAAGAAGCCTAATTCCTGATTTGGACCTCTGAATCAGAATTCAAAATGCAGCATTAGCTGAGCAGACAGACCCAGCCAAAATAAGAAAATAGAAAGAGAACAATTGCTTTACAAGTTTCAAGGGTGAGTCATTTGGGGTTTTAAAATTCATAGCTATATGCAATAAAATAATGTCAAAAGATTTGAGAAAATACAAAATTGTAGCACTTCATATACAAGTTTTTTGTCTTAAAGAAGGGAACATTAGTTTTGTAGGCTTTGTGATCTCACATGAATTCATTTCCTTATAAAGTTAACCTGACTAAAAGGTTAAAGAAGACAAAATCAGCATTCAGGGAAAAATGTGCTCTGGCAGTGAATCACCATATCAGCCTGGTACAACACTTCCCATCCTGATCAATTTTAAGAATGTGGGCTTTGTAATTGTACAGAACTTTACAGGTAGAGTCTATACCAAGTACACAAGGCCACCATCTCCTGAGAAGATTCAGCATGTGAGAATAAATTAACCGTGACTATTTTAATATTAATATCTTTGTACACAATCAGCAAAAATTGTATGGATCACATTACTTGAACACAATTATTAAAGATGATTCACTCCTTCTTCTGATACAGAAATTCCAATAGCAGTACTTTCCAAGTCATTCTGGAATACATTAAAATTGAACTAGACCTACAGGCATGAACATGCCTAGCATATTTATTTGGCAATAATCACAGTACTGCTTTTAATCCATGTTTATTGATCTGTACCTTTACTCCAGTTGAAGAATTACTTGGTTTATTTTCCACTAAAAATGTAAATAGGTGTTTAGAAAACACCTAAGGAAATGTTGGTGATTAATTGCATTCTTTAAAAACATGAAACAATCTATTTGGTTATCCCACAAAATATATGTTATCTCACACAATTAGTCACCAATAAACAGCAGATACAATGGGTGCACTTACAGCCTTTCCACCAGTTAAAACTCTTCAGTATTCCCCCCCAGTTACTGCAATATCATGTACATCTTCTCTAGAGGGGAATTATCCCTCGGGGAGGATCACACAAGACAAATGTGCACAGTTCCCTCATTCAGGGAACTAACCATGTTTAGAAACATCACATATTACAATTTTATTCATACTGTGCAATTGTTCCAGTTTCAGTGGTTCCAGCACTCAGTCTGCAGCCATGCATGCACACACATGTCTGTGCACACAAAGATCTCCTCCACCTTCTTCCTGCAGATTTTCAGAGTTCCCACATTCTTGTGCTCTTGATTAGTTACTCTGGTGTAGTAAGGAGCACTTTTATTAGTGATCAATTTTGCCATTCTTGTGAGAGAAAAGATGCTATTTGAAGATGAACTTAGGAAACAGTCTCTTTCCCAAGATGATATATATATGTGTATATATACATTATTCTTTTACTGTGACACAGAAACAAAATTGAGTTCGGAGAAGAACCACTCCTAGACAAGGAGTAGCTGCATTAGCCACAGGGCTAGATAGTTACTTCTCTGAGTAAAGAAATCCTGTAACTTCATTCCTTTTGTTAGGAGAGAGCTTCTATACAGTGCAGCCCTTACACTGTGTGTATGCAACACATTCAGTAAAGAGAAGACCACACTATTTGATCTGCAAATCATGAGGGAGATCAACAGATGAGAGGACAATACTGCCATTCTGTCTTGGCCCTTGCTCCATGTGTACATCCAAACTGCTCAGCACATTAACAAAAAACAGAACCTGATAAATGAAACAGAACTACACATAAGAACTGTGGGTTATTTCTTAATTTCCTGTACTCCAACTTTTGCTAGAGAACTTCCTGCAAATTAATCCTGTGTGAGCAGCAAACACCAAAATCTCCTTTTTCTGTCATTTTATGTGTATTTTAATTTCTTTCTAAGATGAAAAATTTGCTTATTATGATCACATTAAAAAATTACGACTGTTCACAATTTTAATTTAGAAGACTACTGCAGGAACATAAGAAGCTATAGAGTTACTCAAGGATAACACTGCTGCTTTGAAATTAACTCTGTATTCATGTAAGGAATCTGAGATCATCTAAGACTAAATTGTTTTATTAATCTTGAGATTTCTCTGAAGAAAATCAAGGTTATTGCCTTAAAACTACCAGACAAATATCCACACTACCAATTGTAGCCATCAACTACACAAGTATCTCCTTGCTACTCTAAAATCTATATCAAAAGTGAGAACAGGTAGGCTGGATGTGTAAGGTTTTACTGTATGAGCAGCTCCCAGTTAATACTTAAATGGAGTAGTTAACCAGTTAAGTTTTATCACTGCATTTGTGCTACTGTGGTTGAAAACATTCCCCCCAGAGAGCTCTGAGAGCACACATTAGGCCATGAAGATCTGCCTGCAAATCTCAGGAAACAGGACAAAGAGGAAGAAATAGCATTATCTTCTGCAAGCTACACTTGCTGAGAGCCATTTCCTATTCAACTTCCATATGTAGACACTCCTATATCACCACAGCATCACTGTATCAGTAAAAAGCACTGGGCCTTTTTCCTCCTTGTAGTGAACTGTCCCCAAAGGCACTGGCCCAAGAGAATAGTCAATATTATCACTTGCAAAGTCCCACAGCACAGCTGGGAGCAGCAGTTGTGATCTTACTGGATTGGTGCTAAACTTTTCTTTGTAGTTCACATACAGGCATGGTATTTACAGTGTACAATTAAGA
Source organism: Poliocrania exsul (assembly GCA_035041345.1). Lineage (NCBI taxonomy): Eukaryota > Metazoa > Chordata > Aves > Passeriformes > Thamnophilidae > Poliocrania > Poliocrania exsul. The sequence goes on from JAWWLZ010000025.1 coordinate 14,064,241, forward strand.
GAGAGAAATTGTATAACAAATATTATAGAATGTTACACATTTATAAGCCCAGTAATTACCCCAAGTGTCTGCAAGCAGGTGCTCCTCAAAGCGTGTACACCCCTCACCAGTCCCAAACAGTTTCTCATAAATGAGAATTTGGAGAACCCATCTGCTACTAAAATAACTTACACAGTTCCCCCAGAACTACCTCTTGAGAGGAACACTTTGGACTCTGCACAGGTTTGCAACAAAAAAATTAAAAATTACTCTTATGACTGCAATCACTCATGTAACAACTTTTCAGGACTACTTTGACTTCTGTCACATTGGAGAGACAGTATTGCCAATGACAGGGGACAAGTCCTGGACTCTGTGCTGGGTCTCTGGGCCAAGGCTTCTCAGGCAAACTGTGCCTGAACTTGTCTCAACCACCTGAAGCTTTTCTTTCACTTGGTTTAGCTGTAACAACTCTCTCAAACATCAGGTAGCATTGCTTGCTTTGCTTTACTTTTGCTTATTTTCACACAGCATAAGCAGAGCTGCACATGGGCAGCAGCAACAAGGAGTTATTTTGTGTGGAATGGAACATTCATATCAGTGCAGAGGAATAATACAGGCATGGTAAGACGGCAGAGCCTTGAAAAGTGGAAAGACAAGCTGCAGCAGAGAGGTGTGTGGGCATGGGATTGGAGCACAAGCACAGGTACAAACAGCTCTCCAGTGGTGTACTGAGGAAATGCACAAGTGGGATGAGAAATCAGTTTGGGCATAACAGGGAGCAAAAAAAAACAGAATTTTTGTAAAGCACACCATAGATAAACAATGTTTTGACAGAACTTGCAGACCACTGAAGAAAGAGCAAAATCCAAAAGTACATGCCAACTGATTAAAATGATCCCCAGGCAGATCCTAGAATGAGAAAAAAGCCATCAAACAGCCACTGGCTCACACATGCAGCACGTTCTAAGCTTGAACTCTGCAGTCACAGGGGAGGCATGTCCCTGCATGGCCGGTAAGCAAAAGTTTCCACAGCATAAACACAAAGGCAGGTGCCCAAAGCCTGAGTCCCCCAGTACGTCAGTACCTGCATTTCAGTGTAATAAAATATTTACCTAGCACAGAGGGACAGGAAGAGGAAGCAATAAGATCCAATTATACAACATATTTAAAAGATCCCTGGTAACACATTTCAACTCTGCAGACCTTATTTCCACATCTAAGACTAAACTCACACACCTCCATTCTCCAGGCACTGCTGCAGCACAACAGCAAAACCAACAGCTCTGCACACAGGGGAGGAGGTTGGTGTGGCCAGATCAGCTGGCAGGACCAAAAATAAGATTTTGGCAATGTTTCAGAGAGGTCATGCTTTACTATCAAATCATGGGCATTCATATGGAGTTTAAAAACCAACTCTGTACATAAGATGCATTACTGACTAGTGTGTGTTATGCTGAACTGGAACTGCTTTTGATTACCAAAACCACTCTGACATGAAGTGTTACTGCTACTACACCATTTAGAATCAAGATCTGACAAGAAACAGATTATTACACAATAAATTAAGGTTGTATGTGCCTCCTGTAATTACAAATTAGCATTTTAATTAAATACAAAGCTTGTGTCCTATTTTTTCCTAAACCTATTTAATTAAATACACCAAGACAATGGAAGAGCTCTCCTGGTTAATTGTTGTATCACTTAAAATTTTACCAGGCCCAAAGAGACTCTACTGACAATTTCACACTGGGAGGGAAAATTCCATTTCTTAAGCTTTTCATAAAAGATACAATGCACATTCATTTCTGGGACAATATTAATATCAATGCTTTCACTGGTACAAGAACACCTTTTAGGTTCCTTTTCCTCCAGAAGCATCAGTAAAACAAGCCCAGGAAGGTCCATTTTTGCTGTGTGACTTGCTTTGGCCACAGCTTTGCTGCATCAGCAAAATGTCACTAAAACAATACAATAACAGCAACTGTGTTTCACATCCCCTTTCTCTGCTGCATCTGGTGGCACACAAGGCTGTACTCAGAGTGCCCACATTATACCTCAGTTGTCACCCTTAGTAGCTCTGATGCCATCTAAGCCTTCAGAACTGCTCCCCTGCGATACCCAACGCTGTCAGCTTTGGTGTGATTTCATCTTTCTGAGCCCAGATCTCTATTCCCCAGATACACTACCATGATGAGAATATTATCCTGATGATCAAAGACATTAAACTCAGCAGAACTGTGCCTGGTATCTTTCATGTTTTATGATCAGAGTGGAATACCAGTAGCTCTCACATCTGAGAGCATAGTAAAAAAATCAATGTGCAAATTCACCTAAGCAAACTACAAACAGTCCTGTTCTTATAATCAGACACGTCAATGATAGCAGTGGCAAACACAACTCGCAAAACATGTTAGAAACAGAAAAGCTTTACCCTGCTCTTTGCTAAGCACACAGTAGATCATAATACCATTACTGACCTCAACCCCTGACAATGTCAACAGAGAGCAGATGCTCTGTCACTGGCAAAGCACTGCTCTTTAAGGCAACAGCAGCTCGACACAACAAGCTTTAAATTACATCCACGCTTCTCACATGTAAGTATGTAGACTGTTACAGGCATTTGTTGGGCTGCTTTTGAAATACCAAAATAGAGAGGCTGCTCCTTACTGAAAACTGTGCATGTTCAACACTGCAGAAATTTAAAAAATAATAATTAAAGTCCCAAGAATAGGCTTGAGCTCACTTTACTGCATGTATACATCACAAGAATTTCTCACTTCAGAACAAGTCATACTCAGTAATCAAATAATCTGTTTGCAGTCATACTAAAAAAAAAAAAAAAAGGCACTATTTTTCAGCTGCTATGTTTGTTGTTCACCACCCAAAGCCAGGACTAAATTCAGATATAACTCTAGAACTGCAGAATTATAGTCACTACCAGTATAACTAAAATAAGAACTTGGCAACATGTCTCTTCATGCCTTGTATGGCATTAAAGGTACCATCTGTGCGCTTAACAAATTGATAATAATGTCTAGTTACCAAATGTTGCATGCTCATGTATGTACTGAGGCTTCTCCACTGCAAATGCACTGAAGCATAAAAAGAGACATTAATTCTGAATTACCTGAACTAGTACAATTAACATTTTGGCCATGTGCTAAAGTAAGTACCATTTATCCACAAAACAAACAGTCCACAGAGGGCAAAACAAAAACCAACTGGAAAACCTGGGTTTCCATTTCCAGAATTTCAGTTCTCTTCACTGATAGAGAAATTTCATCACTCCACAAATGAGGAAGCCTCACAGCATTCAAATGCTGATGTAGATTTATTGGGAAACTATAGGCTGAAATCCATCATGGGCAGTTGCACAGAAGCCACTTGCTCAGACACGTCTGCCTGTTCTGGTCTAATCCTCACTGCTCTCAACCTCCCTCACCTCCTGTGCTTCCAACAGAGGGAGGGAGATTCTGGTTCATAATTCCTCACACAGGGGAATAGTTGTCAAATAGTATGTATCAAACTTGGAAATGAAACTGAGGGCAAACACCTCCTGGATGCAGCTGCAGAGCAGAAAGGAGCCCATTCAGTTTATTCATAGCTGCTCATCACTGCTTAGTTTAGAAAAAAAAATTAGGCTCATGGTTAAAACTATTTTAGCCAAACTACTTTTAAACACAAGGACAGGAATAACCACAGTGAGTTTGGCTGGCAGATATAGGATAAATTACCTCTGACTGAAGAAACAGGAGCAAATGATAAATTTGGTTTGTAATAAATTTCAATACATTTTTAAAAGTACTTATAACATCTTTTATATGTACAATTAACCTTGACTTGAAATTTGAACATCAGTCAATGTGGGTTTTACCAAGTTTCTAAAACCTCTTCACAAGTTTATAAAAAACATTTATCCTACCTTTGCTAACACATACTACCTTACAAGCTAAAGTTCTTGTTACATTATAGAAGTATTTGGATTTAAGACCAAAAAAAAGTCTTCCCATAAGACAGGTCTTCTACATATGCAATCCTAAATGCTTTATATAACATTTGTATTTATAATAATCATGATGCAAAGAAGTCGTATTTAACCTTTTTGACAACTTTGGATGTTTTGAAAATGCCTAGATTTTTCCAAAATATATTAGTTCTCTTTCTCTCCTCCCTCTTTCCTTCCTTCCTCTGCAGCCCCACAACAATAATTGAATCACAATATGGTCATTTAACTTGCCGAAATCAAAACTGGAAGCCAGGAATTGAACAACTAGTCTATAGTACTAATCAAAATCCTTTTCCACATCTGCAGTTTCTCAGCTCTTCAGATTGCATCCCTGAATCACCCATGTATGGAAACTTCAATGGTATATAATACCCCTTTCCTCTCCTGAAGGCTGACCTGCTGTTAAAGCAACTTCACACCAACAAATGAGGTCAGAAGACTCTGCACTGTCACCATAAATGCTTAATAGCTCAAATGTGGCATTTATACAATATAATCCAACTCCATGCTAGCACGTCTGGACATCATAAATTGAATTGCAATGCATTATAAAACTAACACCAAAGATTTAGTTCAGACAAGTGGAAAATATTTTTTAATGTGGATACCTTAGGAATAAATTTCCAGTTTATGTGACTAAAAATGGAATCAGTCCAGGTTATAACTTTTGAAGAAACAGCGTATTGTCATATCAAAGTAACAAAGTTTACATAAGAACATAGTTACTTCCCACTACATGCCATGTTTCTAATTAATACTTAAATGCCATCAATATCAAGACCTCTGCTGTGCCTTTCAACACTGTTCATTCAAAACATTTTCATTTCAACAGCATCATGACCTGGGACATTGCCCAGTAACTGAACGAAATGTTCAAGTTTATTAAATACTTGACATTCAAACAAGAATATTAAACACAGACAACTCTCACCAAATATCCTGGCACAAATTTAGTTTTAGTAGGAAAATGAATTCTGAAGTAATTCATTCAGTTTGCTCTGAATCCATTCCCAAATAACTGTGTTAGCCCCCCGCCCCATCACCCCTAAATTCCTCAGCACCCATTTATAGGCTCTGACCTCTGTTCTGCAAAGGAAACCCAATGTGGATCATTTCTTGTGATAACATGTCCTTGAGGCTCTGGTTAGATTCCCTTGGTCTGTGGGTAGTAGAGTTCTGCTGCTGGTCCTTCTTAATCCCAGCCTCCAAACACTTTTTCAGAAGTGTTGGCCTCTCTCCAAAGCCACAGAACTGGGCTCCCATTGTTACATCTTTGTTGTATTAGCAAGAGATCTGAATTTGTCAGCCAGGCAATCATTACTGGTTTCAAACTCTACGAGAGGAGTACCATAATAAATATGAACACCACCAGCCAGGAAGAGATCAAATATCAGGCAACAGTTAGGAAATGCCAGTGTGTAAACCAAGAAGTGAGGACCACAACTCACATACATACAAATTCACATTACATGGCACAGCTCAACACCCAGAATGCACAATTACCTGATTTTGAAATCCTAGAGGTCCAAAAGCAAATTCAACAGCATAACTAAAAAGCAACCACACCTTAAATCTGACAACTTTCTCAATAAAAGACAGATAAAATGATACAACATCATTCCTGTGCATTGTCCCCACAGTAAATCAAGTGCCTACGTTACAATATCCTTCTATCCCCCACTCCACCCCACCATAATTGAAAACCACTGAATGTCACTGACACTTCAACTGTTGAAGGTGACAGACCACATCCTGACCACAACTGATACCTGAAATCAGCTTGCAAATTGAAGACTTACCACTAAGACATAAATAAATATTTCAAATCTGCATTTACTGGTGATTTTTTTTTAATCCTCAATCTTATGATTAATTTTAGAATACACTACAATACAAAAGCACTTGCTTTAGTCACGGGCTCCCCTTTGCAAACTGCTAAACCTTGTGTTGGATGAAACATCTTGCCTTGACTTCCTGTATGCTGTCACTGTTTAAAATATGAAAAATAAATTATCACAACACATTTGTGCCTAGAAATGTTCCATAAAGAAATTTATGCAACAAGCTCTGTGGCCCAAGTGTTGACTAAATGCAACATCAGGAATCTCATTTTAGAAAAAGACCCAAAGAAGTTACACATAAGCATTGACTTGGTATAACCTGGCCTGTAGTATATTTTGACACCACAGCACATCCATCTGGCTATAGAAACTTGACATTTCTTTACAAGCTATCCAGGAAATCTTCATATGGGCCAAAGTTCTAACACAAACTAAAATTCTCAAAGTGTTCTGGTCCAAAGCAAAAAGCTTCTGGACTCCAATTCCAAATAAATGAATTTTATATTCACTGTGTTTCTTAGTGCATATGACCTTAATAGTAATTTCACGCAAAGTGTCCAGTAAGGACTTGGTTATTTCTTTCCCCCTCCAGTCCCTGCATTAAAAACTGGGTTCATGCACAGAGTTTGAGTCACAAGCTCACTTTGCAAGATGCTGCTTGCAAGGGATAAAGAGACTTTATGATAGCTGAGAATAATGCTAAAAAACTGCCAGCTTATTCTTGCAGAGATAGTCAGCATATTTGCAACAGATAACTAATGCTAATGAGACACACAAAATCTTCTACATTTTCATGAAAGGACAGATAACAAAGCAGGATTTTTCCTCAACATGAAAGAGCTTTCTCTTTAATGGTTTTTGAAGTATTTATCAGCAATGAAAGCAACCCAGAGCATGCCTCTCCCAGCTGTTGTCTACATCTGAAGATAAAAATGAGAGGTACAGCTGACTGATGAGCTAAATGGAAAGGCTCTTCTCACAAGTACACCAACTATTACAGACATCAGCCTTCAGCACAGAATAACTTTCTACTTCAAAAAAAGATGGCAAGTTTTACTATATAAAAATTACTGTATCAACTTCAAAAGATACACTAACCTGCATTTTGGAGACTGACAAAAAATAAAAACACAGAACACAAACACAAAAGTACTATCAAAGACACTAATTCATGAGACTGGGAAATGGTGTAGGACTTCCAGAATGCATTTCTTCATTTTCTAACAACTTCACAGAATCATAGAATAGCTTGGATTGGAAGGGACCTTAAAGTTCCTCTAGTTCCAACACGCCTGCCCTAGTCTCAGTTTCTGGTCAAGATGAAATACCCTCATTAATAGTACATAGGTTATGTTGATTATTTTGCAGCATTTTTACTGTTCTGGGGAAGCACCATCATCCCTGTAGGCTGCCAGCACAAAGGTAGCCAAGGCAGTGTCCAGAGTTCCCCCTAAGGCCCATTTAGCACCTGAACCTGACTTTTTTATGCCCACAACACAAGGGCACAGGAGGGTGTTGAAGCAGAACAACACACTATCAGGCTCCCATTTCCTCATCCCACTCCAAGCCCAAGCCTGTGACCTGCATGGAAAGATGGGGAAACCATGACCAGCTGCTCCCACATGCCCTTTGGGGAGGTCATTTGAGAAGCTTTCCTAGACAGACCCCCCCCCCCAACAGAGCAAGTGAAATTCATAGTTATCCTGCATGGAAACTTTATTTTAAACTGTGGCATACCAGTATTACATTGCCAAAGTCCTGTATCCACAGAGTGTGGGCACACCAAACAGACCCAGTCAGTTCACAGACTCCTGTCCCACCTCTCAAGAGATGGACATTTATAGACAAAGATACAAACCTCAGCTGACACAACCTGTGATAGATTTTCCTCACCGAGCCCGCTGACCTTAGACAAGCAATGCAGTTGCTTGTGAGATGGCTCCTTACTTAGTAATCTACCACTCAGAGTCTCCTTTAGGAACTCACACAGCCATTATCAGCAATTCAAAAGCATCTAGCAGAGAAATTCCTGTAACAGTTTCATCATTGCTGTACTGATTACTCCATACTTCAACTCGGCAGTAGTGCCAATAGAGAGCACTTTAGTAGTAGAACAATCTCCCAATTAAAATTTGAGTTACATTAAACAATTACAGCAAGGGAAAGAAGGGGGGGGCAGGGTGTACACCAACTACCAAACAAATCCCATGGTTTTAGCTCAGAGTCTGGAAGACTTTGAAGTTATCAATGTTACAGGTGAGGCAGCTCTCTCGGATGACTGTAGCCCTTGTTTGTTATTCATTTCTCTGCTTTATTGTAGCTGCCTTTCTCAATGAGTTAATTGGAAGATTCGGCATAATGGAGAAATCTCAGAGGAAATAAGTATCAGTCCACCCCTCTTTAACATCGAGGAGAGCTGAAGGCTAACAGACTGCTGGACAAGCTGGGAGAAGAAATGTTTGAGTGGAATCATCTGTATTCACTAAAGGGCAATGCCTCTTTTCCTATATTGGCTGGACATTCATTTATCCGAACCAGTGCAACAGTGAAGACAGACAACACTTGGCCTGAAGGCCAAAAGAAGGTCCTGATAATGATGGTTGTTCCCCACAAACATTCCCATTCCTCCTTCCTGAAGTGTCTCTAATAGCAAATGTAGCACCACAGTAATGAAAAACCTGTCTGGACAGGATCCCAAAGCTCCTCTGATGGATAATTAGAAAGCTTCTATCAATTTGGATCTCACAGAGACTTTAGTCAATCTTACTGGAACACAGCAAAGTGATGTGACTGTCACCATCATCTCTTACAGGACTGGGGGGGAAAAAAAGATTCAACAGTCAGGGTTGGAGTGTTCAAGTGTTCAAGACTTCTACAGAGACTTATTTTTAAGAAGTAAAGAGGAAGAACAGCTTTCCAAAACAACAAAATACATTTTGGCACAATTTCATTCCAACCAAATTTATTGTCTACTGTTGAACTACAATGTCTTATTTTCTCTGAGATAATCAAGTGGTCAGCACAGAAGTAACTAATTCACCATCCATCAGGTAATGAAGACATTTTAAGAGGGCTGAAAACAGAACAGTTGATTTTAACAGCTGCTGCCTATTGTTGACCAATTTCAGTCCAACTGTGTTTTCCTCCTACTTCAGCTGGACTCACCAGCCTCTTTCACTATCGTTTAAGATTAAGAATATGTTATTAGCTTATTGTATACATATGTTAATTTAGTAATCTGGTAATATAAAACTGTTAAATCAGTAAGACACCAAATTAGACTAAAATCTTGAGACAAGAAAACAAATCAAGAGATAGTTGTTAAATTGTATCCACCACATATTTTGATTCCATGTTTGGATATTCTGCAGCTCACTTACCACCACTGTCTGCCTTCTTCACCATAAACACCAGAGAATGCAAACAAGTTTCTGGTGGCATGAAACTGAATGTGTTTATCTACTAACAAGTAAACAGGAAGATGTTTATATAACAGTGTGATAAACTTCAATGAGAAATCCTGAAGGCAGCAGAATACTTAGGAAGGGTGTTCTGAGCCAGCATTATATGTAGGTAATATGTAATGTGATGTAATTTCCAATAATGTGCAGAAACTATATTTAAATATCTGAAGATAATCTGATTTAGCTGAAGTCATTACTACAATCTGTCCAGGACCCACTGGCTTTAACTTCTACCAATGAAATTATTCCAAAGTGCTACAGTGTAAGGTGCTACAAAATTACCATGAGAAACTTGTGTCAGTGACATCTGCTGAGAGGCACAGCTGACATAGCCCTAAACGATGCAGTAAATTCCACATGTATATTCTGTTTACTTGCGGTACAAAAGCAGATATATTATGATGACAGCTGCTACTTTCTCAAAATGCATTTTTCTTACTATCCCCTCCATCACAAAAGAAATACTGCTACAAATCAGAATCTCATACACAGAACATCAGATGTTGGGAGGCAGTTGCAGCATCCAAAAAGTAACACTTAAATTGCAGGGGGGGTAGCAGAGGGGGGGTAATGAGAACCATATCAAGATCTACTTTGTTGATGGATTCTACTTGACATCTGACAAAATTTGTTCGATTACTTCAAACTGCTAAGTTTATTTGCCAAAATAAGTATTATACTAATAACAGACAAATACTATTAAATGCAGTTTTTAAAAGACATCTGCTAACAGAAAACATTGTTATTCCATCATAAATAGTATCTGATCCTGAATAAATAGTATCTATCCACTACACACTATGTGAGACAAAGTCCTTCAAAGGCAAGAAAAGCAGAACATTCTGGTAATCCCAATCACTGTGTGGCAAATACTGGGTCAGAGTCAACCTTATACAATACCCAGCTGTGGCACAGTACACATGACAACCTCTCAGAATACCTTTCCAAGGAATCCAAATGTCCATGTCATGAAGCATTCTGATTCCAAAAGTTATTTCTGAACCACACCCTCACAGCAACAATCACTGCATTCTTAAAATTTTACTTTCTACAGGTACAGAAAGAAAAAGGAATAATATCCACCACAGCAACACAAAAGGACAAAATAGCTTGTTGAAGGAGCAATGGAAAGAGCATCAAAAGAATTGCAGGTGAGTGGGAGATTGCTCCATGTTTGAAGGACTTTTTAGGAAGGAGATGTTTGAATGTTTGTCTGAGCTGAAGCATCTTTAGAATAAGAATGATAATGAAGCACAATGACCAGATTATTATGTCAATATACTTAAGGTATGGCATGAATTATTATCTGTGATGCAAACTGTCTCATCTAAAACCACTAAACACAAAGATCTGTCCTCTGGCTCAAACTTCCTGAGATGAGGACTGCTGGTGTTAGAGCCAGGACTGGGGGGCTGCTCTGACTTTCCAGGAGGGGCTGCTGTAATTCCCTGTTCCCGCATTAAGGAAAATCTTGCTAAAATGTAGAGCTGCTTCCAGCATGACCCAGCCAATTTGGGGGCATGTCCAAACTGGAAGGTAATTCTTGACATTTAACTTGCAACTAATTATGGTGCTTAAGTTATTGATAAAAATAACCCTCTAGTCCTTTTCAGAAGTGTGAGTGGTTTTCAAATTTACTTGAAAACCAGGTATGCTGACTAAAAATCTAGAATTCAGAACAAACACATCATTGTTTTAGGCTGAGATATAAAGGATTGTAAAACAGAGACAAAACCGAGTGCTTGGATTGTGCCCTTTGGAAGATCTGTGCCTGCCCAAGCTGAAAAGGTCTCCAATCACTATGCACAATTAGGACAGCAGAATACAGGCCAGATTTAGCCCTCCAAACAAAGAATTTCTAAGCATGTCTTTGATTTTAATTTTTTTTTCTTATGGTTTATCCAACAATGAAGGTCACTGCAAACCACAGAGCGCACATTTTACTGCTTATACAAAATCACAGCTAGCAACTCTAAGCTAAAATATGTGATATTTTTCTTAACTCCTGCACAGCACGCTTGAATAGATATAGCACCAACTTATCAAGTAATCATGGCATGTGTTAGCAGAAAATATAGCAGCATCCAACTAGTACTGAAGTCGTGGGAAACCACCAATTTTAATGTCTTTTGAGGAGTTTTTCATCATTGAAATATCACTACTCTTAAAAATCTATTAGTATGGGGAGAAAAACTGTATCAGGAAAAGCTACAGAATAAGATGTGCCAGAATCCAACTATTTTGGCAGAGTGAAGATGCATGCAGCACATGGCTAACTTACAAATCAGGGAAATCAATTCTCATAAGCATTTATCATCTCAAGAGCTACTGACAGAGTAAATTCCACCATGAAGCCATGACATTTATCAAAAGTTAATCCACTCTGGCTTTTTCTCTGATTTTTGTGACAATTTTGCTGTAACATGTACTTATTTATAGGTTTTCAAAGATGTGTGAATTCTTCAATCATCTTATGGAAGCCGCAGCCTTTTCTATTTAACCTTAGGGAAGAGTTAACCAGATTCAAAAAAAAGTGTCCCTAATAGAGTTAATACAACAAAGGGCAACATAAACTTGGATAAGCTGCTTCTGATTTGAAAACAAGTGCAACAGTTGAATCACAAAGCTACATATTTAAAAAGGCAGGTTCTATGTAAGATATCCCCACCCTTGGCTTAAAAAGAAAATGTACAAACCCCTTGAGACTCCACATCCTACTCTGAATTACAACAATTCTAACATTTAATTAATTACAATCTGAAAGCAGAAAACCTGTCTGCTCCATGGGAGTCAGGTATTTGCATGTGATCATGAGACCACAGCAGCTTATCACTCATTAGCTAAGTCATTATACTTTCAGTGTTCATGTTTAACACCTCTTAACTCCAAGTAAAACACATTAATTTAAAACATGAGCAGCCATGAAAAAGGTGGCATAAGATGATTCACCCTGCAACTGGAGTTGTCTTTGAGCATCATCCAGTCATTTCTAATCAAGTTAATACAGGAAGAGATGCAAAGACAGATTTATATTCAGTTTAAGGGCACACAATTTTAAGATTTTTTTAAATCAGTTTTAGATTCTAGATAGAATGATAATAAGCCCTGTTAACTTCCCATTCTAAGACAAACACCTATAGTCACCCCATTTTCATTTACAGAGAAATAGCTATTGCATCACAAACTTTAAAAATTCATGTAGTAACATTTACATTTAAGGATTCGACTGCAAGGATTTTCTTTCATTCCAATAGGACTTTAATACGTATTATTCATGACTGGAGTCACAGCAAATAAGGAGGCATTAAGGAAGCAAGGAAATGCCTCCTCCTGACAAATGTGAGCCTGTGAATCTGCCCCTTGCCCGAGAAACCAAAGTATCTCTGTTATTAGTGACCTCTACTAGTTCAGCAAGGAGCAGACATCAGCATCACACCCTATAATTACAGACTCTGCGTGTGCAGACAATGGCTGTGAAGAGACATCCAAATCCTTTAAGTTCATTGATAGCTGATGAGGTTACCCATCACTTCATATCATTCAAGATTTAGTTCTCAGAAAACCAGATGAGCTTCCACTACTTGTCAAGGTAAAAAGTACATTATTATGGTGAAAACACCAGCTTGGAGCCACTCATTTGAGCTTTCTTCCCATGAAGAATGAGAAAAAGTGGAAGAAGGGAATGAGTAAACAACTAAGTGGAAAATAGCCTAAGTACCTGGACCTCTGGCACCTTAATTTGTCCTTCACTCTTGCCAGGGACTTACTTTGAGATTACTTGCTAATAATAGGACAGGCTGTGTACCTCAAACACAAACTCTTCAAAATGCCATACTGGAACAAGAGTCTGATGCAAAATACTGAAGTTTTGTGGGATAAAATGGACAGACTCACTTGCACTTTAATATCTGAACAAAATTTAAATCAAATTTCTGTGGGTTTACACTTCCACATTCTGCAAAAATGTGGTTTACACATCTGGTAGAAAAATTTCATAATCTCTTCTAGAGACTAAATCCTCTTCACATGATTTATATTTTCTGGCATGCACTTGGGCACATAAGTTTGATCCTTTCCTTTCCCTGACTTATAAACAAAATTAAAAGTGCAAACATTCACCTCACAAAAACAAATGAGTCCTGCACACCAAAGATACCAGATCCAAAGATTTAATTACTACATGTAAATTTTGTTCCTCATTAGAGATGAAATTTTTTAGTAAGAATGTTAGAAGTTTTGTGCTTCTGTAAAAGCTAATTGAGAAGCATTTTATGGGTTTAGTACTATTTCACAAAGTCACATATCAAGGAAATAACGTTACTCTTTATGCTCCATCACTAGAAATTTTCCAGGCCAGGCTGGATGGGGCTTTGAGCAATCTGGTCTAGTGAAAGGTGTCCCTGCCCATGGCAGGGTGTTGGAACTCCCTGATCTTGAAGGTCCCTTCCAACCCAAACCATTCTATGATTCTGTCATTCCATCTTTTTATTGCTAAGTGATGGAATGTGGAATTTAAACTAACATTTCTGAGCACAGAATCCTGCTATACAGAAAGGCCTCCAGTGGTCTATTCCCACCAGCTGGACAGATCTCAGATCGTGTTTGTGAACACCCAAAACCCAGGCTTTCTTTTGCTATGTGCAATTTCCACTCAAAGGGACATCGCCTGCCTTGGTTTCATTCACAGATCACCTGTTGGAGGAAATCACTGAGTTTTCCCAATCCAACATTGAGGGGTGCTTGTGCTACCAATGTAACACAGGCTTAACATAAGCATTTTCAGATACACATGAACACCGTATGGGAGCTTACTGTATCTTCTGAGACATCTAACATTAACTCCCCCAAATTTCCTGTTCTACTGCTGTTTACCTAAATGTCACTGCTTTTGCTGTATCACTATGGGAACAGTGGCTGTTCCTTCTGTTCCTATATTGCCACTACCAATCACTTTCTTCGCCAAAATCTGCTGCCAAAACACTCTACGTACTCAAACTTAAAATATAGCCTCTAACAACAAAATTCTCCAGAAAGCATTCACCAGAGAGGCAGCCAAACCATTTCCAGATAAAGGCAAAGTAAGAAACTCTTTGAAGAGAACTCCATAGATATCACTCCACTTACTGTTCATACAAACCCCATTCACCACAGCTGAATGCTTCACAACCTCAAACTTAATTCTCCTGTTGATATCCCTTTAGAGCAGAAAACTATTATATAGATGGGAAAATAAAATACTAAAAAGATAAATAACCTGTCCAAGAATACCAGGAAGTTAGGGACAAACTAAAACATTTGATACTTGCCCCTGAAGTTCTTGGTTAGTATTATACCTGTGTTCTCTGCCTTTTTCACTAGGGCACCAAACGATTTTACTTTCTTAACCCAAACAATTCAGTGTTCCTTTAAAAGTAGATAACCAGTTCTGTAAGGATGAAAATTAATAAAGTTTTATCCCTACAGCCTGCAACTGCTTGAGTTTTCATATGACATTTGGGCTCTTGCTGCAGCCTGCGTTTGGGGGAGAGATGGAACACCAAGTTTCTTTCTTCCTATTCTCAAAAGTCATGTAAAAATAACTTGGAAATTTTTGTTTCTGCTTTATTTGGCTGAAATTTGATGCTCTCAGAAGCTGAAGCTACACCAGAACTTGCAGCCCATGTATTTTTCATCCACACTGATAAACCCCCTCAGCCATGCAGTGCTCAGGGAAAACATAGAAGCGAGAAACAGCTTGATTGTATTCTACTACAGGAGACAAAGTCTTATAAAAGAGTCACAAATCTAACCCACGCTGACAGACCAGGTCTGTGCATGCCCAGCCTACCTATGCTCCATCTGCATTAACTGTGGGTATTAAGATGGCAAAGTCTCCAGCGAGTTTCCAAGTTCAGGGCAAGGTCCCCCTATTGCATTAGGAACACAGGTGGCACCCGTGCCTGGGCTGGCACCACCACACCCTGCCAGCACCTGCAAAACCGAGTCAGCCAGCACAGTAACAGCCTCTGCTGAAACCACTTTTTAGAGAATTCCAGCTAAATGAGATAGTTTCATTATACTTAAGATTAAATATAAGACCTTTCAACTTGGTACTAGAACACAAAGTTTTCTGTTCTACACCGTGCCTTGAGATCTGCAGCAGCTGAGGCCCCTCACCAGGAGGCAGAGCCAGCTGCAGGCCAGCCATGGACACGTCACACCTGGAATCATTCACCTCTGCTCCAGCTTTCCATCAGAGCACAAAGAGTAAGCATCATTTAATACCATGACACTTTTAGGTACAGTTTGGCCAAGTGTTCCTTTTAATCACTGAGTTTTTCCATTTAGTTGTTCTGAATTCAGTGATGTTGAGAGGTTCTGAAACTTTATTTTAATGAGCATACAAGAGGTACATAATTTAGTAGATTGCTTTTTTTCAGCTTTTTCTTTTCCTACAGCAAGAAATAAATTATTGAATAACAAGTTACCTGAACTCAAAACCAAGCCTTCTTGTGATGAAGATAATTACTTAAATATCCTTTCACGATGAGTAACTGGCTTATGCCACACATCATTGCTATGTTTTTTAAACAACTCTGGATGAATATATTTAAAAAAATAAGTAATGGCAATATAATAAATCCAACAGAGTGAAAACTGCACTAACAAAATGTCTGATAAACATAAGACAGCTTTGGGGTATTTGCTACTCAGCTCCTTGGAAAGACTGCATTTGTCTGATTAGCTGAGCCGCAGAAGATGCCTCTTGCTGGAGGCTGCTGCACTCTGCAGCCACCGTCAGCAACCCAGAAAAGTATAATTATTAAACTACTGAACCTTATTAACAAGCAGCTCTCATGTTCATATTCTTACGCTGTAAAGACATTTCCAGCCTTCATGTTGTACAAATGTAACCAACTCTGTTTGCCCCTTTGTGCCCCTGGATCTGCCACAAAATGTTACTGAAATGCAACCTGGTAGTTCAGCACAACACGCATCAGCTGTCAAGTGTGATAAAATTCAACATAACACCTGGTTTGAATCCTTAGCCTGAACTACTTCCCTCAATTAAGATACATCAAATATTGGTTTCTCAGGAAATATGCAATAAAAATAAATTTGAAGATGAAATTCTGAGCTTATGCAAGTTCTCTACCATCATCTCTTCTGCCATACCAACCAAAACTGACCACAGTTTGTACTGTGTGATTTACCCCAGTAATAAACAGCACGATTCAGATCCTTAACAGCATCATCCAAAGGTATAATTCTACAAGACTTCAGTAACAGCTCTCTACCCCCCTGAAAAATTATCACTATGAATAACATCATAGCAGCAGTTAGACATTGCCCAAACTTGTAGTCATGCATCTAAACTGAAAGTGTACTGGCATAATATTTTAATATTAAATAAGAAGCGGGAGGGAATCTTGATTCATAACTAAATAAATCCATGCAAATCAATCTGCTCATGATTTCAAAGTTTAATGTTACTATCAATCCCTACAGACATTGAATAGACAAATGATGTATCCTGGTCAGCTGTGCTGACTGCATTGAAAATGTTCCTTCTACAGTTAAATTATGAGCATAAAACTCAAATCTGTAAACAGAGATTTGTTTCAAATGCTAAAATCAAGAATCTATCTCTGAGAAGATTCACACTGTTTAATTCTTTAAAAATGGAACTCAAAAAGTCCTTTTCTTCATAAAAACAACCACAAGCTACAGCAGCTGCTAATTGGTTTTACCAAGTGACTTTTATACAAGCGGAAACCACACTTGTGGTTTCAATCTCCTGTGAGACAGAGGGTGGGGAGAATATAATGATATTCAATTTGCAATTCATTAAATGAAAATTTTATTGCAAATGATTACACAATGACCAAAAGGAAGACAACACTGAGAAGCAACTCCATCCCAATTAATATTCTCCCAGTATCATTATATATTAATTTAACCTCTCTTCGTGGCCCTATTCTTCCAGATGGCCCTGCAAGAGAAAGGTTTTGGTGCATGACAGAAGGATAAACAAATCTGAATTTTTGCAAAACGAATGGTAAAGCAAATCACACATTCAATTAACCGTGACCGAAAACAGTTTGTCATTAAAGCTCACCAGATTAGAAAATACGTTTCAGTTGATTTAACAGCTACAGGAGCCTTTTCAAGTACTCAGGGACCAGCTTTTTGAAAGCACACAGAACCTTCTCCATTGCTGCTCAAAATAAGAAGGAAGCCTTGACCAGCACTTTCAAAAGCCACAGATCCCCACTCTGTGGTACTTCAACACAGCACTCACACACAAACCATTTTCAAAAACAAACACACACAGTTCTCAATGTCTAATGTAATTCTGATGGGAAGAATCTTTTCAAAAGCAAGTAATTCTGCATAAACCTAAAGTTTTAAAACAGGTTTTACAGGGCGAATCCATTTATGGCAATCTGTGTTTGGTATGGCACTGATACACAGCAACATGGAAAGGTTCTCAATTCTATGTGTTCATGTTTTAAGTAAAACTTCCAGAAACAATTTTCAGGGTTTCTTTTAGCACTGGAGCCGTTGTCTAGGAATAAACTCATAATTATTATTCTGTTAAATTTACATGCTCAACATTGGAGTAATTCACATGCAGGGCTTATAAAACCAGTTTACTGATGGTATGTAACCAGAACTGTTCATGGCTTTTTCAGTGCATTTAAAAATCAACTTTTACTCTATTCCAATAGTTTGTATGAGAAGTACGTATTTCTCCCACTCATTTTAAACACTCAATTTAGGTTTCAATTACAGTTATTTTATCAAATCTAACTACTTCCCAACTGACCATGCAACTGCTACAGTAACTAATACAATTATTCTGTGCATTTGAATGTGTTGGATTTACTTTTATTATGACCAGTTTAAACTCAAGCATTTTGCAGGTGTATTTTTATCAAGCCAAGAGTTAAGGAGAAAAAAGAGTGGGGAATCACTGCTCCCCACAGCACAATGAAACCAAAAGCAAGGGCTTTCGCTACCAGAGCAGCCCTGTTCTGTTTGTTCTCACAAACTTTAGGCTACAATAATAGCAAAAGAACTCTTTCTGGTGGCTGCCGTCTCTCCCCAGGCAGTTTGCCAGTAATGCACTACCAGCAAATCTTTTTAAGGAGAGACAAGCCCTTAGTAGGAATTCCCCACAGGAACAAGCTTGCAACTTTGAACACAGAAAAAAACATTTCCTTTCAATGGGAATGATTAAGTACATCCTTCTGTAAAGCCTTCTGGTTTGGACAGCTGAAACCTGTCACACAAAGTTGTGGACCTTCTCATAGCCCTGTACTCCAAACAGACACGTTAATCTGGGCTGAAGTTGCCCAACCTTCAGTTGCACTGGGACACACAAAATAAAGAACAAGGACTTGACTATGTTATTCCCAAACCTCTACAAATGCTAATGACCTTTCTACCAGTGGGAAATTGCCAGTCATTTTGGTCATATCCTTCTTTCAGCATTGTCACTCTTCCTAAACCGGAGTGTGAAATAAAATTTGTTTCATTTACAACTAGAGACAGACTTGACCCAGGCAATTACATTTATCAAGACTACTGGTGTGGTGCAGCACACACAGAACAGGCCTAGGAACTTACTGCAGGACAAAGTGAGAGCAAAACATTAACAACTCAATTTTTTATCTGTTTTGCAGAGGTGTGCATTACAACACAAAGGAAAAAAGGTTTCTGAATACAACATGTGCGCTGATAAACATCAAAGCAATCCATCAATAGCTAATGCACATTACTGGAAATTTGGGGCTGGCAGTAATATAAAAAATGAAATATGCAAGTAAGGCTGAGTTATAGTATTTTTTAATAATCCCCTTGCAGGAATGTTACCTATTAAGACATTCTCAGTTGTGCAAAGGTTACTTACTATACTGTCTCACATAATAAGCAAGTAGCTTTATTCAGAAAGGTAAAGCAGGTTGCTCTAGCAGTTAAATAGTTACTTCAGGAGTTTTTTTCTATGAGAAAATATATGTCAGGATAATGGATGTGCATTAAAAATATCAGAAAAAAATTATATGCATATAGACCAAAAACTGATTCAAGCCTCTTCCTTTTTAAGCCTCTGTGAAAAGTGACAGCTCCTAACATTTGTGGGGTACTTACCAAAATTCAGCTGCTGACTTTCTCACAGGCCCTTCCTGACTATTCATACACAGAACTGTAAACACATTTCACTACTTGAATCGATACATGGTGTAAAATTCCTCTAATATATCAATTACAATTATACTTTTGAACCTTTTTTTCAGATTAAACTTAATGACATTTTCTCCAACAACAAATTCATCCAGTGCCTTTAGAGCAGGTACACAGGTGCTTGGCTAAATGTACACAAATCACTGGAAAATCTCCCATCATGTTTTCCACACATCCAAAGAGAAGTATTTTCATCAGAGTCCAAATTATCTTGCATCTTTCCTGAAAAGTTTATTTGGGTGACTTTTATGGCAGCTTAACATTTGGAGAGAGCATTAGCTAAGAACCCAAAGGTATAAAAATATCAGAAATACAGTATCAAAAAGTTGTTTAGATAGGAGAAATTTTCTAAATGAGGGGGAAGAGATTGATGCCTGAGCTGGAAAAGGAAACAAATACAGTAGAGACAAAGAGAAATCTTTCTAAAAAAGAGCACAGAACATTTAGCAATTAAAAAAATCTTTAGAATTATTTATTAAATGTAGTTTAAATTAATAAAATTCTACAACCAATATTTTCAGATACTCTACATCTAGAGGATAACTGGATGCAGGGTAAAAACCAACAACCTTTTCAATGGATGGATTAATTAGTCATGTGGCCTCAGAACTGAATGAGTCAGAGTTGCTAATGAGATAAGGACAGGAAGCTGACACCTCTAAGTCAAGAGTTCAGCCGGTTCTTCTCTGAGTACTCTCCTGCTGTGCCCCAGATTGAAGGCACAACACTGGCTTTCCTACTGCTGAAGAGACTGAAAGATCCACGTAAAGCTCCTTACAGAGGAAATCTTTGCCTGAAAGTAGGACACAAACATTACCTTTCTGTAGCAGTGTCCCCCACGATGGCTCTCCCAGTCCCAGCTGCCTGGGATAAAGAAGCACCTCTGCAAGCACAGGCTGGAGAGGCCACTTTTAACACAGAACCTCACTCAGAGGGTTCCCCACTGCCAATAGTCAGACACAAGGCTGAGGAATCTGGCTATCAGGGGCATTGAGTCTTTAGCCAACATCAGGTTCCAGCCCTTTACGTATTAGGGACAAGTTCTTTACTGACATGACTTTGCAATTGCTGATTTGCTGTAATTTATACAACTAAGGTCCCCAAAATGCACAAGCTGTCAATCTTCTCAAGCAGAACAGTGTCACCATGAAAACCTTCAGGGTCTGGTCTCGAGATGCAGCACACCCAAAGCAGACTCAACTCAAACCTCAGGGGCACAGCTTTCATCAGCTATGGTTGGATGGATGCCACCTTATTATTCACTTATTGAAAAATAAAGAAAGAGAATAACCAACAATGTCTCGATCACAGCCAAAACCCAAACCTGTTCTGTGCCAGTCTGCCTGCACAAGGTAAGGTAAGAAGCCCAGTGCCAGTCAAGCCACACTGGGAAAAGCAGCAGGAGGCAAAGCACAGGAGAACAGAACATGGTACAGCAGGATGGTACCAGAAAGCAAAATTGAGGTGGGAGAGTGAGAGAGAGAGAAAAGCATTCTGCACAAGAGGACAAACAGAAGAGTAAACACACAGTGAAGCCAGAGGGTAGAGGCAAAAGATAACAAGAAAGAAATGAGTGGGAAGTTAAAGACAAAAGACATGAAGAGAAATAACATAGCACAGATGTTGGGGGGGAAGGAAAGTACAGAAACAGAAGAAAGATATATACAAGACATCCTTTCTGACAAACTGCTGCTAATCAAGCTCAGACAAGAAACACTTCCAAAAGGAGAGCTGCAAAGTTCAGATCACCTGAAACTTCTGAAAGTAGATAAAAGAAACCACATTAAAACATGAAGTGAGCTAATGAGGATTCACCCCCAAAGCACACTGCCCCTGCTGTGCTCTAGGGGAAAAATAACATCTCTTTTTCAATAGTATTTTCACCCATCTACTTGCAGAAGAACTGTGTAAGTACATTCACTGATTAGAGACCTAATTGTTAATGAAGTAGAATTCAGGATCAAGTTCAGTATCTTTTGAAGTTCCTCAGTCCGTACTGCACTCTGTGCAGAACACAAACCCATGAGAGAACTACTGCATTCAAAATACAGAAAAGATCTCTTCTTTCTACCTCTCCTGGCACACACCAGACACACACAGCAAGGTGTTCTAGACAAAGGATTAGATAAAATTTCCCACAGAACAGAGGACTGTAACACTTGGCAAGTGGTCAAGCACAGTCCAGTTGGAATTTAATCCTGCACTCCTGCTTTGTTTGAATGCATGGTTTTGGATAACCCATTGCCAACACTTCCTCCTTCAGAGAGAGCAAGCATGACCAGGAATGCACTGAGCAAGAAGATCACTGTAGTGCATCCTTTGCTCTCAGAGAAGAAACAAATCTTGTCCACTCAGACAACAAAAGACACACAAAAAAAGAAATTATAATGAAAGCACTCCTATCCTACATCATCTGTTGTTACCATCTGCTTAATTTCGTCACTAATACAATGAAAAAAACTTTTCTTCTCTAAATTACCATAATGATCTCATAGCATGTTGCTGGCTCCATCACAAAAGCATCAGTAATGGCAACTCGCATGTCAGCCAAGACAAGTGACCAACACAAACAGCTGTCCCATCCTTACATTTTCCTTGCGCTGTCAGTTGTCAATAAATTGGCTACTGTTCTCAAAAAAAAAGTGTGGAACTGTCTCACAGCCCTTTATATTAAGAAAACTGGGATTAAAAATACTCATTTTCAAGAATGATACCCAAGATACAGCCTATTTATTAAGTAAATAAATATGCATATCTGATTTCACATTTCTCTTAAGATACATAGAACTGTTTCTTAAAATGTTATATTTTGATACAATTTATTTTGCAACATAAAACTGACTTTGTGTTGTCAGACACCACTTGTTGAAAGGATAAAGACCAGGGCTCACTCACAGCTCAACCAGCAATTGGGTGGTTGATGTTTCACTGGCTCAGTCACAGGTGAAGATACCCTGAAACAACATCTGAGGTTTCTCTTGCAAGTGCTGGCAATTCCATCATCCAGAAGGTGCCTTCCAACATCCTGCCTCAGAGAGGAGTGAATCCGGCCCTGCACACAGAGCCTGGCATTGAGATTGCCACTGAGACTTCCCAGAGCCACAAAGAAGGAACACTTTGCCTGCTCAAGTTCTCACATATGCAAACAACCTTCTCACCAGCCCAAGCAAAACTGGAAAAGTTTCCACGTAAGCGATCCACTGGTTTTTGCTTTCTTATACCATTGCTTCCCCTTTCCACAGCTGATTACAAATTGTGTATATTCTGCATTCACAGACAAACCCCACATGCATAAATACTTCATTTTCCTGTTTATAAATGAAAAACATATGAGCCAGTTCAGCCAGCTGATGGAAAGCAATTAATCTATTCAACTCAATGAAGCAACATTGATTTACTCCCTGAAAACCCAGCTCTAGATATAATATCCATATGCAAACTACAATGTATGAAGCTGAACTTGAATTAAAGCCAGAGTGGAGTAGTCTCAAACTGGAAGCAAAATCTCAGGAAAGATACATGTCTACAGGCAAGGGGCTAAAATACTACCAAACCTGTAAGATTCAATGGTGATTTTTAAGATATGGTCTGTTCTTTAGACCAGTATCAGAAAACATCTGAACAATATTAATAGAATTATCCCTACTTCCACTGTAAGACACAGCCCTTTTTCTCAAACACCCATCTGTATATACACCTCAAGCACTCGGAAATGCTCCAGCAGGTTCCCAAAAAAACCTGAAGATTTGTAACTCAACCCTTCTGCAATATTCCCTCATAGCACACTTGAATCCACACTAACAAAGGAAATGGGGAAATTGTCAGTGAGTAGGGACAGACACAAACCCAGATTTCTGCTTCGTGTATTCCATGACAGAGTACCTCAGCTGTAAGTGCTGCTCATTCCAGAACTATTTTATTAGATGGGGCACACAGGATGTGTGTGTGCTCCTTTTTGGACCTGCATCTGTTCCAGCACTCAAAAGTACATTGTCAGTATAAATTCTGTTCTTTGGCAAATGTAGTGGAATGACCCAACTTCAGTACAAACAGGATGCAAATTTAAGTGACAATCTGAGATAACTTAAATGGCCAAATAAACTTTATATACACTGGGGATGTTCAAGAACCCTTCTATTTAAAATGGGTAAGGATTAAGGATCTCTTACTAGAAAGGGAAGAAAAAGCTACATAATTTTATTTTTGCTTAGACTAACCTGGCCACAGTAGATAAAAAAAGGAAAAACCGTCAGAGACAAAAATGTCAATTTCTTTCTAAATCCTAGTGTGTTGTAGAATTGAAATTGGGTCAGAAATACCAGGCATTAACCTAAAAAAAAGTAGTGCTAAAAACATTTTTTCAAAATTATTAGCCTCTGACACAAGTAACTGTTTTACCCTTTTCATGTAATGCTTTATGAGATTAGTGATTAGAAGATCTCTTGGTGGATTGACAGTTATGGAGATTTGTGCTCTGAATTTCTCAGGGGGAAAAAGGAGGAGAGAGAAAGACTGTTGGTTGGCTCAATACACAGCTACGTAACTCCCTTACATTGACCTGAATTATTCTGCCTTTTATCAGCAATTTTTATTGTCCATATTAGCTTAATCTTGATAAACAAAAAAAATACCTAAATGGGTCATACATACAGATTAATTACTTTTAGGAAAATAAACAAGCATCTACACACCACAAATTACACCAATGTGTTCATAAAATAGAAGACCTCATATCAACCCTAATTTTCCAAGTAAATTAATCCAAAATTACCCACTTAGTGGTATCCAATTCTTTATTTCATCAATTTCCTCTCCCTTCCAAAAAAGTCAAATGCAGATTTTGAGTGCAAAGGATCACTGAACTCCACTATTTCAAGGTGGAGTTTAATAGAAACAATTATTGCAATGTAAATCAAAATTACCCTTGAGTGTGACAGGCTTTATAAGTTTCAATAGAGAACTTTAAAAAATAACTTCCATTATACATTTTCAAGCACAACACTGGTACACTGTTTTCAATCAAGGAAATATCTCCCCACACTACTTACTGCAGTACCATCCTTTTTTTGAAAGATCACTTATACAAACAGTGACTGCTTTGAAAACTCACACAGATATTCCTAACACTTTAAAATACATTAACATAAAATTTGCCACCATCGTCTCATTAAAAAAATGAATCATCTAGTAAAATACATAGCCAAGCAATACCATTAAAAACTGAAAATAGACTAGACAATACATTCGGAAAGGCAGTAAATTTTCAGAAGGTCTGAAACAAGTGTCAGAAACAGTAACATCTGGTAAATATATTTAATCAATATAAGCAATAGAAACACACATATACACTCAGCATAATATTAATATACATTTCCCTCCAAAGGATTTCACTGCTGAAAAATCTCATTTTAAACAAATGACATAAGGGATCACACCCTAACACTTGAGGAGGAAAAAAAAAAAGGAAACACAAAGCTCTTCCATATACTTTTTATATTATCACTATATACCTTTTTTTTACTGACATTATCTCTACTTAATGTAGTCTCAAATAATAGCACCTAATCATGACCATCAAATGAAAAGCATAGCAAACAAGCACAAAATAAAAATTCAAGAATACTTACCAAATTATGATTAGTTGAATTAGAATCGTCTTCTGGGAATGGGATGTAAACAGCTAAGGCCACACAATTGGCAAAAATAGACAGTAGTATAAATATGTCAAATGGTCTGGAGAATCTTGTTAAGGAATTCATGAATTGTAAGTGTCTACAAACTTTTAAGTCTAGTTCTCCTTTCAGCACCAACAATTGTAAAACAAGTCCTACTTTAAGGCAATCTTTTGACTGATAACTGTGACAAATACTTCATCACCTTTAGTTATAGCACTATATATACCATATTATTTTCCATCACAATGATGTTTCAACGTCCTCTTCCTTTTGAAAAGGAGTGAAAACTATTACTCATGCTGCCACAGAGCACTTTATATCAAATTCCAGAGATGAATATAATTATCCACTCTTAAATCAAGCTGTGGGTCACCATTATAGGCAAAGAATGATCATGGAGCTGTTCTGTCCTCATATACTTATAAAGGTCTCATTAAGATTAAAAGGAAATAAGTTTGTCCAAATGAGGAAAATAGTTCATAGTAGGATATGAGAAAGACTGCCAGAAAAACCACATCTATTCTCCTGTATGAGCACTGGAAAGCTGAACACTCAACACAGGGAAATCCTGAGCCCCTCCATGTCTCCAACAGATTCCTGAATAACTTTGCTTTGGCCAGGAGTGACAAAGTTTAGGTGAGTAAAGTGAAGACTGGAACATCATGACTGGCTTGGCAGCCATGCAGAAGGAGAGGCTTTCACACAAACATCATGGACTGCTGCTGTGCTTTTTAAACTGTATCTGGATGACAGCAGGAGTAACCTGGAGATAGTTTTTGTCTTCCAGGTGAAAAAAATATTTCTTAAAATTCATGCCTATGAAGTTCATCCTTCAGTTTATCAGATGAACTATTTGTGCAAGTTTGGAAAGAAGTACTATGACTTTTGGCATCCTTTGCTCTATTTGATGCACAACTTCCCAATATGTTTCTGTAAGAGCCCCATAAAAGACTGGGGGAAGAGTATTAAATATACTCAAAAGGGTATTTTTGTCAGTATAAAATGTTTCATGAAAAAAATAGAGAGAAAGAAAGAAATCCTACAAAGCCCACGTACCCCTTAAGATCCATTAAATTTTGTTTGTTGACCTATAAAAAGTTTGTCAACTTGAGAGTCGCGTTTGTCTACAAAGCCTATCAACATCAACGGCTGCTATACTGTGTACAAAATTAAGTTAAACACACATCTTAATACTCAGCATTTTCCAGACTGAAAGGAGCAATTGGTACCACTGCAAGACTGACAACCTTGTTTTATGCTGTGGTGCTACTGGGACCAATTCTCGCTGAGTTATTCCACTCTAGATCCATAGTAATTTCATTTACCTGACCTTAGCCAAGGAGAGGGCAATTTACTGAAATTAGTTGGACTTCTACCAGTTTAAATGAAAGAAGAATCCATTTCACTATCTTTAATTTGCAATTGAATTCTGTTCAAAGAATTGAAAAACACAAACCCTATAAATGAATAACAGCTCTTATTGCCAGGTTGGCTGTTCTGTTTATAGTAACAAAATGAGTTTTACCTCTATAATCTACTCCCTTGAACAGCTGTTTCCCATTACAGGGATGTTGCCATGGCTAATAGGCTAACATTTTTCTCCTTGTACCTTAGCAAACGTATTTTCTATTTCAAACCTTTTCTTGGTAATTAAATAATATACCAAATCCACATGCTCTCAGTTCTGCCAAAGAAATGCACATACTACCACATCACAATCAGTGAACTAAAGAATAAGCTATCCTTCTCAGAGGTCATCATGAATGCAGGCCAGTATCTCTGATCTCCTATCTAGATGCTTCCAAATACATTTAGAGGTAGACATACATTGTATAAGCTCAGAAAATTATTATATTTCAGATACTTGTGTGTACTTGGAGAGATTCCTTGGCTTAAGTAAAAGTCATCCCCACATTTAGTACCTGGAAAAACAATCTCTTCAAAAACAATCCTACATCTGACCCATTTGCCCTAATGGCAATACAGCAAATCACAATATGGAAAATACAGGTTTGACATCTTCAGTAATCTCCCAGCTAACACTGCTAGACCAACTCATACCCATTCAACCTTATTTGGAAGGCCAAAAAATACAATACAGAGAGTGGCTGAAATATAATATAAGCCTGAAAATGTTCCCCCATCTCGCAAGAAAAAAAAAGGAACATCTAAGAGATCTTGCCTGACTCTGAGCCACTTACTTCAGGAAAATCATGTTGTGTCATTATAACACAAGAAGCCATCTTTAACAGCAGTGGAAGCAAAATTGACTACCATCAACATCAGTTACATTAATGTTAGTTGTGATGCTCTAAAGAGACGCTGTAAAATAATCCCCTTCGTACACTCAAAAAACATAAGAGACAATTATACAAAAGTAAACTGCAACAAAGGATACTTCCATTCTACTAGACTAATGCAGGCTCTTCGTATTGGGTTGTTGAGGGATAAACAGAAAAGGGCACGGGGTGGCCGACTATTAGACGTATTACCCTGTTTTTTGCTCTTGGCATATTGCTGGCGTTTTCTTTGGGACAGAGATCCTACAGGCTGGGCTGTGGTGGTACTCATGTTTTGGGCAGCCTTTGCTTGTCTAGCAGCATCGATTGCAGCTTGCCAAGATAGAACAGTTTGCTTGGATGGTGCTGAACTGTTTGACTGAATAGCTGGTCCGTCACCAGGGAGAGGAATTCTGGTGCTACTTGCATAGTTCACCTCTGTGGGACAAGAGAAAAAAATAGTTGGTTATAATTTTCTGACAAAAAGATTGTTTTAAGACCTCTTGGCAGTGTGATGCTTCCCCTGCACAGATAGATCTATGCACACACTTGTGCTGTGGTATGTGCAACTGAACAGTAGCCAAAGATGCTCAGGAATCAGCATTATAACTTCAAGTTTAATGTAAGAGTCATAACACAAACACTACACTTCTCTTTTTGATTCTTCCACTCAGCACATCTTTTCCTAACTGGGTGGCAGCTTTCCTGTCCTCATGTTTATTCAGTAAAACATACCTACTCCATAAGATCAACTTTGCTGTAGTACCTTAGCATTTACTACTTTCTCAATTCATTTTGGTCAAAAGAGTCGTTGTTTAAAATTCTCACACATTGTTCAATTAAGAATAACCAGCAAGGAGGGATGGGATGGGGGGAAGTCCTGTAAGCAAGTTAAATCTTGCCCTGTTTTGCATTCTCAAAGAAAGATGCGTGGATGCCTCCCACAAGCGAAAATCCAATGTTGTCTGTGATGAACACGTTCATAAAGCTCCATCTTTCACACTAGAAATCACAACTGTGAACCCACTTTTAAAGGATGGGGTTTGGTTTTGCTTTTTCACAAGGATTTAAAAAATAAACTGCACCTTCCAAATAATAACCAAATCCTCTTTATGCAGATGACAGCAAAGAGGCAAAACACCACCTCCTCGCGAGGCTCCTTCCTCGCGAGCTCTTTGACTAGCGCAACAGTCTACTCCTACATGCACCTGTAGGAAGCAGAGGCTCCTGAGTGAGATTCAAAACTTGAATATGCCTGAGTGGGAAAAACATGGAGGAACAGCACAATATACATGCTGGGAATTCGGGCTGGCAGGCAGGATGACTGCGAAACGGAGTTACCCAGGCAGGGAAGGAAAGCAGCTCCCAGAAGATCGCTGCTCGTCAAGGAGAGGAGAGGCACGGGAAGAGCAGCGCTCTGTTCTAGACGGGGGGAACAGACCACGAGAGCGCCGCGGACGCGCGTGGAGGCGGCCGAGGCCGGCCCGGCCCCCGCTCCGGGGGCGAGGGGAGGCGGGAGCCATAAGATGGCTCCCCGGGATGGCGGCGGGGAGTGGGGGGGTCACGGCGGGGCGCCCACGGAGCTGCCGTGGGGAGCGGCACCGGCGCGGCGAGCGCTGGCCAGCGGCGAGCGGCGGCGCACCAGCAGCTGAGCGACACGGGGGCCAGAACCGCCGCGGGGGCAAAGGTGCGAAATGTGCCTCCAGCGTTTTCCCAAAGCATCCCTTCTGCCCTCCTCCCCCTTTTTCTTTTTCCAGATCTAAAAGCAACGGCACAGCCATCTCCCCCGCCTTCCGCCTGCCCTTTGGGATGCCATGAAACGTGGCTCGGCGCAAATAAACCACCCACCTACCCATCTATCTATACATCCATCGTCTTTTTCAAGGGATGCTTGCAAGGGAAACAAAGCCCGGGTGCCTGCGTTCCTCGGGGGCAACACAAACTTGCTGCTGATTGAGGAGGGAGAAATCATTTATAAACAACAGCGGGGGCTGTGGCAGCGCCGGAGCCCGTCGGCGGAGCGGATTAGCGCCGCGGAGCGCCGCGTCTCGCCCCCGTGCGCCCCGCCGGGCAGGGGCCGAGCGCATCGCAGCGGCCGCACTGCCCTCAGCCCCCGCTGCCCGCCCGTCCGCCCGGCGCCGGGCAGCCCCGGGAGCCGCATCTCCGGGCAGGTTCATCCACAATTACACAAGTGAGAGGCAAACGCAGAGCCAGCCGTGTCCTCTCTCGGCTGATATTAATGGCCCCAGGACAAGAGACAGACGGGCATAAATCCACTCGCACGTTGGTCACACGCCGAGGGCAGCACCTTTATCCCCTGCCCTTCCCGGTCCCTCCTCGAACACAGCCGCTCATTCCTTTCCCATCCCAAACCTACCCCATCCTCAACCCCTTCCCTAATCCCCCCCAATCCCCGACTTCCAAATCCCTCATAAATCCTCCCCCGCCCCCTCCCTTCCCAAGCACGCCGCTGCCCTTGGTGGGCGCCCCGGCTCTTACCTTCTGGGTGCTGCTCGGGCTGCTGCTGCTGGTGCATTTTTCTCACTTTCTCCAGCGTGTGAGAGGAAAATGAAAAAACAAAAAAGGGCAGAGACGCCCCCCAACCCCACCCCGAGCCAGGTGCGCGCTGCCCCTGCGCCACCCGCTACCCGACCCCCATGGTAGTGACTAGAGACGTGCGAGGGGCTGCCGCTGCTCCTCCTCCTCCTGCCGCTGCTGCTTCGCCGCTGCCAAATCCCTCAGAGTTTGGGCCAACATGACACTCACATCCGGGTGACACGGGATCTCTCCATCCCTAGCAACCCGGCTGCCGCCGCTGCTGCCGCCGCCTGCTCCTCGGTCCCCCTCCTGCCGCTACTGCCCGGTCCCCCTCCTCCTGCCGCCGCCCGCTCCGCCTCGGTCCCCCTCCTCCTGCCGCTGCTGCCGCCGCCCGCCCGCTCGCAGTCCCCCTCCTCCTGCCGCCGCGGGGTTTAACTCCCTCGCTGCTGCTGCTGCCGCCGCCGCCACCTGCTGCTGCCGCTCGGCCGGGCGGGGGCGCGGAGCCGCTCTCGAACCGCCCGCAGCTCCGGCACCGCAAATAGACCCGCGCCCGCCGCCTTAACCCGCTCGCCGCCGGCCGAGCCCCCGCAGCGCCCGGACCCGCCCTCCGCCCGCAGGTGCGGGAGCAGCGCCCGCGGCACCAGATCCCTGTCCCCGCGCTCCCAGCGCCATGCGGGCAGCTTAAAGAGCACCTGCCCGCTCCGCCCTTGCCTGCACCTTCTGCCCTCACCTCCAGGGAAACTCCCAAGCTATCCCAGCCCCGAGCTCCCCGCTGACCTGTTGAAATGCCGTCATTCTGACTCTAAGCTAACACCGAGATTTTCAAAGTTTATGCAAATAAACCATTGACTTTGAAATGGATTAATTTAGGCGTTACTTTTCACTGCAGAACCCTCAAACATTCGTTTAGGTTCTGCCTCATTAGTGTTGAGACTATCGCAGAAGTGCCGCGTGGCTGGAGGGGCCATTGGGTGCTCCTGCAAAGGGGAGGACTCGGACAGCTGCATTCACTTACGGAGCGCTTCAATCATTACGAAAGTGATTAATGAAATAAAATAAGAATTATAGACATGCAAATTCAAAGCAGAACTGATGCTCCAAAACTACAGTTTGTTTTCTCTACAATGAGCATTTCCCCATATTTTTAAAGACTACTGAGTGATGTTTTTGAACAAGCCAAAATTAAACCCAAAGGGTCTGAACCTTTATCTTTGACAAAGATGGCATTTTGTTAAGAAAACGTTTCAGTAAAATTATTTCTACTATCCCTTTCCTCTGCCACTTTTTTCATGTCCCTATTTGCTCTTTCAGCCATACTTCATCCACAACTATCTCTAATTAATAATAAATAGCATCTACAGGCAGTAATTAGAAGTAGAGCAATAAAACCTACCGATATTCTCTGGGGACCTGGTGAAGAATGCCCAGCCTCCAGCTTTACAAGAAGCTCTCTGTTAGGTGAAGCCTGTCTCTTTTGGCTTTACTTTTGTTAATTAAAGGATTAAAAAAAAAAAAAAAATCTAGCAGCAAGGCAGATTTGGAGGGGCCGTCCACAAGTAAAAACCCCACTAACACTTCTAATCTCCGTTTCAGCGCTTCCTCTTTTACAATCTTCTGACCTAATGGGCTCAGGTGTTGCAGGTTTGGATTAATTGGGAAGGCACCACACCCTGCTCACAGGTGTCATTACAGCACACCTGTTTCCAGATTAAACAGTCTACTACTAAGGTACTTGCCTTAAATGTCCACAAAAGTAACTAGGACTTCTTTTCTTGTCAGTCAGATATTTAGGTGTCAAAAATGTTTGGTGGATTTTCAAAAGTGTCTAAATCAAGACTAGTTGCCTAACAACCACAGCAGGCACTGATATAGGCACCTAATGTTCTCAGCACGCAGTACCTTGGCAAGGCTGGGCTCCAGCATCCAAATAATTTTTTTAAATGAAGCTTACAAAGTTAAACACTGAGGCATTATTGAGAAATTCATATATAATAAGGCCTGGATCTAACACAAGCAAAAAGTATCCTGTAGAAAAGGGCTGCTCTCCTTGCAAATGTTTTCATAAATTTCCTGGATTATGGCCTCACCAAAGTCTATTTTCTAACCCCCAGTCCTTATAATGGATCACAACAATATGTGCTTGGAATATGTGTTGGAATATGCTGTACACAGCTATATGTATATTGAAGCTACCAAATATTCCTCAAAACCAAACTTTGGAAGCCTCTCAACAAAACCATGAAACAGAGAGGAAAAAATATTCTTGGTTTACCCAAACAAATCACATGTAGTTGTGCAACATTTCAAAAGCTAATTCTCTCTTTATTGCTAGGTAAAATTATTTATTATATTTTCAAAATCATAATTAGAGTTAAAAAAGAATGTCCTTCTAGAAAGTTTTGAGAAAGTATTCAAGACCATTGATAGTCTTTAGTCACAGAAGTGCTAATTACTGAAGCCATCAATTCTCCTCTGAACAGCTGTTTTCTCTTCTAAAAACTCATGTCTAATTATTTCACTAAAATTGCATCACTTTTCTGTCACTTTGATATTAGTTACTCATTCCTGAATGAAATGGCCAGCATTCTGTGGATGTTTTAGAATGTGTCCCAGCTACTATACTTAGTTATGACATTTTCAATGGAAATAACTGTTGTTAAGAGAAGAAAGAAATATGGATGTCCCCATCTGTCATACCTCTATACTACACCACATTCAGTGTACTTCCCTTCTGTGGTATAGAATGGTAGAGCAGGGAATAAAAACATTTAATATTATCACATATTTTTTGCAGATTTGCAACTAAATTATTATGATTTCCCTCTTGATAACATTTACTGCTTCTGAGGGATTTATTCTCTGGA
The DNA here is from genome assembly GCA_035041345.1 of Poliocrania exsul. Classification (NCBI taxonomy): domain Eukaryota; kingdom Metazoa; phylum Chordata; class Aves; order Passeriformes; family Thamnophilidae; genus Poliocrania; species Poliocrania exsul. The sequence continues at coordinate 14,097,117 of JAWWLZ010000025.1, forward strand.
AGGAAAAGAGGCGGCCAAGGAAACAGCCTCTTATGGACATCATAGGAGCAGAGCCCATTAAGAATTTCAGGGTGTTGTGCAGAAGGATAAATCAAACTTCAGGCACGGTGAACTTGTGGAGTAGAGCACAGCAATACTGTGCAGCAGATCATTGCAGGAAGAAAGAACAAATCCAATTGCAATGCATGTGGGAGGAACTTACGTAACAAATACGTAATTTTATAAAATATGAGCAGCTCCAGAACCAGCCTAGTCCTTGACAAGGCAGGGATTCTCACTCATGCAGGTTAATCCATTATTAATTCTAATAGTCCAGCTGAAGTTATTACTATGCTAATATATACTAAACTATTGCTATCCTTACATATGGGAGGAATACTTTAATGGAAGATGGCTATGTTGCAAACAAGGACTTGCAGGATTCATTCTCATCCATGTTACATATTTCCCTTTAATTTTGTGTATATTTTCAGGTGTATCCTCTTTTCCTTGTACAAAGACTTCTATTTTCATTTTTCTCATCTGAAGTGTGGGAGAGCTGGAGTATGAGTTTGAATTTTTATCTAAAAAAAGATCAGGATGAAATTTAAATATGTCTGTATATTGTTTATGTCAGATCAGTGAATATCATCTTTCTGATGTCACTACGAGTAAGGGTGACTCTTTAAAGAACTGAAAAGAGCACTTTGTTACAGTGGATATAGTTTATATAGACAAATATAAAACGTGCATACTTCTGAAAACCTATTAACTGGGAACTGAAAAATAGATAAAACTATTCATAAATGGATTTTAAAATACATTTATCTACTGTAGAATAAAGATGGTGAGAGGGAGACTTAATTGTCCATGTTATTGACCTTATCCATGCTTGAGATTTAACAGGTAAAAGAACTTCCAAGAGGATTGAACACTGAATTTTTATTTGTCCTTTGCAAGAATAGTCTTTTATGGGTTTGCATCATTGTTTTTTTAATTCATTTGCATCAAATCAAAGTATCTAATACTAAGCATAATTTTTATATTCTTCTCTCCTATTTAGTGCCTAGAAAAAACATTTAAGATACAAGGAACCTACCACACTGAGGTCTCACCATGTAATAATTTGCATGTAAACTCAACAAAATTACAAATTTTTGAAAGCTGAATGTAAATGAAGTGAGTAACATTACTTCAGTCTAGCTGGAGATTTAGCTGTACATTTTATGAAAAAAAAAATCTCATTGTGAAAACTTGTACAAAAACAGGGAGGGTAAGAGAGAAGGAGAAGGAGAGAGAGAAGGAGAGAAGGCAGTGGGATACACAGAGAATGCTCTTTTCAATTGTTTGGCTGAGCTACAGCCTTGAGTATGTCTCAGCTTGCCTGTGGATTAAAGGAATGGGTGATGCTCTCCAGTATTGCTTACCAACTCAACAAAAGTCCTTATTTATTTTCCCATCTTCTCTGCAGAACTTTATATAATGGCATCCAGATAACAAGGAACAACTGCAAACATGAGTTTGAACTGAGTTTCTTGTGTATGTCTGCAACTATATTTTTCATTATCTCTATGTGCAAGTATAAACAATGTAATCTGCCTTGAACATACTAAAAAATCTGTTAAATTTAAAATCCAGTTGGACTTTTTCAAAACAAATTACTAAGAATGTAATGAAATGTGTTTTCCTGACTAATTAGATTCTTTGGCTTTCTGTGACTTTAATTAGGATGCTATTACTCAGCAACACAGTTTATATTCTTCCAGCAGTTCCTTCTCCTAGCTGTAGTTCTTCACTATTTTCAGTGTTTACCATATCTTTTCACTAACTTGCCTTGACTGAAAATACAGCCAATTAAAAGGTACTGGATATTCTGTTGTTCTTTATCTCAAAGCTTCATTTTCTAGTAGTCAAAAATCAAGAAATAATCTTCTTGTTCCCCTCTGATCTACAATCATGGATTGTCTTCACATTTTCCACCAGTGATCCCCTCTTATTAATAAATACTTTCCAACCAATGTGTTATCCACCTCCCAGAGCTCTTGCACACCCACACCAGTCACAGTCATTTGGGACCAAGTGATTTGGCTTTGGTGGGCACCAGACTGGGTTTCTAGCCAGAAATTATTTCCAACTATATTACTGTGCTAGCAAGGTGAATTGAAGTGGTGACAGCAGGACTACATCACCTTAAATTTAGAGTATCCATATTTAGGATAGAAAATATTTAAACTGTTGACTGCAGGGACACATTTCAAACTGTCATTTAAGTAGATTCAAAATTTTCTCTCAAGAGTTTCATCTCTATTTTTAGTGCTCGGTAGAATGATGATTTCACAGATGGGCAACATAGCCAGCTACCAAAAAAATTCCACTACACATAATTGTGCTTGAAAATGTCACAGTGAAATGGATGGATGACTCACAGTATCAGCACATGTGCCTCATGCAAACAAATAACTTTTATAAATACAAGCCACACTCCAGTTTCTGCAGAATGTTCTGCTGGTGGCTTGTGACGGAGTTTCAAAACCCCGCACTGGAGGCTGGAAGACGACTAAAAACTGCACAGACTTTAGACAAGCAAACACAGTTGTGTGGGGGCTCTCCCACGGCGACTGCGGGAGAAAGAGCCAGAGGGGGCGGCCGGTCCGACAGCGCCAAGTGGGAATTCCAACCCCGGGAGCTTCTCCCACCACACCCCACGGGAGCTGCCCCGGGCGCTGCCTCCAAGGAGAGCCCAGCCCAAGTGAACATACGGCCCTGGGCAAGAGTCCTTGCTCTTCCAACAGAAGCCCTTTGATTTCTCCTATAAAGCCCAAATGTATCCTCTCAAATGTAAACTCACTTTTAAACCAACTTTTTCTGCTGTGCCATCTGGGAAGTAATTTTGCCAGAACAAGTAAAATTCATTTACTCTGTACTAAATATTAACAAACTGGCAAAGATAGTAGGGAATATGTAAAAATTCATGGGGTTTTACATGTAGCAGAGTACAGAGAAGTCACATTCTCAGGTTAGTGATCAAATTCCTCAGTTACTAAACATAACACACTACCTGGGTTTCAAAAAAATGTTTCTCTCTTGGAAGATTCAGGTAACTTGAATTGAGCAAATTTCTATGTAGAGCCTTTCCCAAATAGATTTTTAAAATTATTACATTCCTTATCATAAGCAGCTCTTGAAGAAGACTACAGCTGCACAGTTGGGCTCACCAAGGTCAAGAAATGTCCTACTTCGTTCTGGGGCTGGATCATGACACAGTTTCACATGATCCATTCTTGCTTTTACAGGAATATGCACTACTTCAGTGTGTGAGACAGCCTACACTCGCAGCAAGAAACTGAAGGTAAATATCTAATCTTTTCAACCAATTAATTAATTAATGTTTTCAGCCATGGATATGACACAAAATGTATTCCAAAGTTATTTTGTTGGAAGGTAATTTTTTACTGCAGCCAAAGCATGCAGGATTTGCCCTTACCTGTCTCACAATAAGTAGGTCTAGCAGAAGACACAAACTACTTTTAGAGTAAGGGGCAGCTAACAAGTGTAAGAAGAAAGCTTTCTCCCTGTGCTAATTGGTACCTACTGGAGAAAACGTAGTCATGTCTCTTTGTTGACGCAGGCACCCCACACTGAAACAGGAGCCACAGACAAGAAAATCACAGGCCTATAGAATGAGAGGAGAGTCACAGTAACTGCATTAGAGAGTGGGGAAAACAAGTATAAACTCCTATTGAAGTGAAGCACAAGTCTAGCTTTTCAGCTCTGGAGCATGAGTTTAAGGTAATTTTTCTTTAAAATCTGTCATTCTTACAAGTAGATCCAATGAGCTGCACTACTCACAGAAGTAAAGGATTGCAGCTAAATAATTTAGGAAGTGTGGTATAATCTCAACATAAATGATATGACAATAGTTCTTAAAGTGCCTCACTAGGCAGAACAGGGACTGTCATGTGAAGATCTTTGGCTTTAACATTAACACCTTGTATAAATGTTCAGCCTTTGTTTTTATGAGTATCTAAACACATGTATGAGTTGTATATTATTCAAAAATCCCTTTGCCTGTCTCTCTGAATGTAGGATATCCAGATTTCTACCCTACCAAGAATTTTTCTTTCTGGTTTTATGGTGACATTCAACAAAACACAGAACCATGTTAGGTCAAACCTCTGCAATGATGCTTTCACTGGAGTTCAAAGAGTTTGAAAGGACAAAAGCATAAACAAGGAAGCAAAGTAAATATCCTTTCATATCATAAGACTTTACTGTGTAGCTCCTGACAACACAAAGACCAGCTTAATAGACTAAGGAATCAAATCCCTATAGAAAAGCGCTGAGGGATCCAGTAGTAGACAAGGCAACAGAGGAGCTTTCAATCAGCAAAAGAGAAGATACAAATAACAAAGTTCCTTTAGGACACAACAGTCTCCCTCTTTATGCCTTTCAGCAAGCAGGTGCAATTATCAAAAGGTGCTTGTGAAATACGCCTTGTTACTTAGAGGGTTTGGGGATTGGGGTTTTTTCATCAGAGACACCACAGCCCAAGCACATCAAATGAGGATGTGCTGTGATGTGTTTAATTTAATGGAAATATTCCAGTTTTGCATCATATTAATATTTCTAAAACAACTAACAAATGCTGCCACACTTTTGCCTTCTTCTGCATGCCCTTGAAGCTAATTGAAAATCAGTGAGTGCAGCCAAATCTCAATATTTTATAATCACCTGCCTCACACAGTTGGCTTGTTGATGCAGTTCACTTACAGCTTTGAACTTGAGTGTAAAGCTGCTTTCAGTGACTGTGGAACTGGTGTCCCAAAGTAGGGTGTCATTTCCCAACGAATGGGGGTATCCCAGTATGGGTATTGCCTTGAGACAGCTGACAGACTTGTCAACATTCTCTGCAATTTAAACACAATAAAGATCTATTTTGCATGAAAAAAAACCAACCTTAGGTTCGAGTGGATTATGTCTTGGGGCTTTTCCAGCTTGTTACTGTAGAGCAATTCTCCAAGCATTCCCCTATGCAGAAAGCCAGCCATGAAAGGATTGGCCACTAATATCATCAGTCATTTAATATGCATGCTGCTTGGGTTTGTTTGTTTGCTTTGCTTGTTTTGTGGGTTTTTTCTCTCCAGGGTCTTTATTTCCTGTGAAATAAAGGGATTATTCCTGAAAATGACTCTCACTAGATTTGGTAAGATTTTTATCCATTTCTATGTCTGAAAGGTTTGCATCATCAAATAAGAAACTAGAGATTATGGCTATGAAAATATGTAAATAAAAGCAAAGAGACAGATGCTGAAGCCATAAAAATTACTACGGCATAATCTGTGTTTGCTGTTCCATATAAATACGTGGTTAAAAAAAAAAACACACACAAACAAACCCAACAACATAGAGCACAATCTCAAAATTTATTTCCAGCTTCTAGCTGATTGAGTAGATGAGGATTTTTTTGGTTTGTTCTCTACAAAGGTCAGTGATTGAGCTTATTTATGGGTATGTTTTAATTCTCTAAAGATACAGATTGCTTTCTCTTGTCTCATACTGAATTTGGAAAATTATAAACAAACCAAATGGTGAATCTCACTTAGAAGTTCAATTTAGATTAAGTTGATTTAGGTTTAAGGGCTCTGCATAGCTGTGCACATTTTGACCTACTTTGTATACAATACAGTGGGTAAAACAACACTTGATAAGAGAGGAATCATTTTTAGTATGTCCCCTCAGAGCTAATAGAGGTACCTCACAATATAAAGCACATTTGAGTGCTCCATGAATACAAAACCTCATTTAAAGTCACACAATGTACGCACATTACAACCACACCTTGTATCTTATACAGTTTCCCATAAATTCCAGCAAAAATATGTTTAAAAATTGAAACAAAGTTGAAAGAGAAAAACATCATTATTTTACAAATCCTAGCAAAGACTTTCTCTCAACTCTCAGTATTTTTGAAATTTTGATGTCTCAGAGGACCCTCAGAACTGCAAATGACCATGACCTTTGCCAAGGAGATCCCTGGCTAAATGATACAGTTTCTTACCATCTTGCAGTCAGGCATATACTTGAAGAGTCTCCAAGGTAAATGAAAGAATGTCAGATAATAGACTCACCCCTAAATTTAGTCCTGGATTGCCACAATGTAAAGACATCTGCAAAGTACCTCTTTTCCATCAGTGGAATCAACTCTCCACAGAGAAGTTCTAATTGAAGTACAAGTTGTATTTGGAAGTTTTCTTCCAGAGTGGAAAGGAGAAAAAAGAGCTCAAATATTTCAGGCGGTTTTGACAACAAGGTGGGGAAAAAAGGACTACACATCTTTTATTACTTTTAGTATCAAGGAAAGGTGGCTAATGCTTCCCTGCTGCCGGCACTCCTGAGCAGTGTCTCACCTGGGGGTGCAGGTGCTGCGGTGCACACACCACCTCCCCACGCTCACTCTGCTCAGGGAGTAGCGCACTGCAATGAGACATTAACTGTTCCTTCTTTGTGGCAGTGAGGGATGGGGCTGCGGGGCCTTGGAGGGAGAGCTCCAGAACTCTGGAGAGAGCACATGGAACAGGGACTTCAAAAAAGGGTGCCTGTGAGCCTATTTTTTAGAATAATAAGCTGTTAGACGACGTATAAAATAGGAGGAATCAAGCTATATAAACCAAATAGGAATGTTTCTTCATTAGGTTGGATTTTTGTTAAGAGTAGACTGTAAACACACATAAAATATTCTTTTTCCCCATCCTTCAAATCTAAGTTTGTTTTCAGATACAGTATTACAAGGTTACAACTTCTTCAGAAACACTAGTTAATTTATGTTCAAATATGAAGGTTGGGATTGGAATGTGTGTATAGAAAATGGATTTGATCTTGCCTCTGGTGGAGGGGTGCCCACTGTAAAACCAGATTCCATGTTTCCCAAGCACATTAACTGATACACTCTACAGAAGGACTTTTTTGGCTTCCTAGAAATTCAGCACATCATCTGAAAAACGCAGCAATTCAAGTTTATTTTTCACCTCTGCCTAAGCATCTGTTTTGGCAAGCAGAATCTGTATCTTAGGTCTGTGCCTGTTGCATCACCAAGCACCACCTTCTCTGCTGTGCAAATGAGCCAGCAATGCAGCAGCGGCCTGGGGGCAAAGGCTGACTCAGAACCACTGAAGCTAAACATCAATGCTTCCCCTAAATAGGCAGACACTTCAATATCATTGACTTCCGTGAGATCTGGTATTTCTTTCAATCCAGCCACATCCAGTGCTAAATAACGAACAAACCAGGAGGTGGGACAAGGAAGGGAGGACAAGGGATTGTGAGAGCATGAGAAAGATCAGCTATTCTAGGCATAAAAGAAGGATAAGACTGATGTGGATGACTAAGAGTGTCAAAAGAGCTCTTGAGGAAAAATAGAAGGTATATGACATATGTAAGAACATGGAATCTGAAGAGTATTAGGAGAATTATGAACTGGAACTGAAAGGCTGTAAAAAAACCCCAAACTCAACAATAGCACCATGTAAGGCTGCCAGAACTGACAAAGTGAGGAGATTGAAAAGAAAAACAATGAAAAATCTCAAAATATTTAAGTGATGTGAAGATCAACAAGGAGTTAGCTACTGACCTGTTAACAGAACCTGTGCATGAGAGGACTTAACAAAACAACAGGATAAAGCCAGAAATGTAAATGCCCACTTCTGTTCAATATCCATGCAGTAAATTGAAATGCCAGAAAAAAGAACACAGCTACCAGAGGAGGACACCGCATAAAAAAGATTTTAAGACCAAAAATATAAGCTATAACCTTTGTGCCACCTAGAATAACAAATAACACAGGGAAGCTGTGAGGCTACATTATTTGTGACAAATATACCTGAAAGAAAATTTCAAACAACAGTGACCCTTTAATAGTGATTTTGCAGAAAGAGCTCAAGATGAACACAAAAAATAACTGAATGTTACTCCAGCCTTCTGAGAGAGCCAGAAAAGCAGAGATGACTCATTATAACCTGAGTGTCCAGACTGATCCTACTGATATTAAAGTATAAGATCAGTAACCAGGTATAGCATCAGGAAGAAATAAAAAGTGTTTCATAGCAATCCACAGTGGGACAACCTTTGCAAATATAGGATGTTTCAAATTTCATTTTTCAACTTTACTTTGAAGAAAACAAAAATCAATTTGAGAAAACAGTTTGCAATCTCCCCCTCATTTCTGTCTTTTTTTTTTCCCCCCACAGAAACCAGTGGCTCACTCCTTGGGCAGAACCAATGAAGAGCAGCAGGACCCGTAACCTCAACAGAAATCTTAGTGAAATCTAAGGTCTGAAAGAAGGGCTGTTTCAGGATCAGTCATGAGCCCCTTTTCAGCATCATGAAACAACCCCAGACCTGAAAGATCGTCACATCAGGGTATTTACCTTATATTCTCTTTGCTTTTTACATGAAAGGTCATCAGATCCATCCTGCATCTGATCACTGGCCTTACATTTATCAACATGAAGGAAGGAACTCACTGACCCTCTTAGATTCACAAGATATTAACAGATAAAATTGAAGAATGTAAGTTTTTTTATAACTTAACATTAGTTTAATTAAACCTTTTATATATCAAGTAAGTCATTTAGTCAACCAGAGAAAAAGAGAGAAGCTACTGCCTTTTTGGCTTCTCCACACCCAAACATGCAGTAACATTGTTCAGTTTCTATGATTAATTAATACATTTTCTACCCTGAAGAGGTTGTTGAGCCTAAGAACTTCCAAAATGGGCTGCAAAATACATTTTGTCCAACTATTCTTTTCATCAGATTCAGAATACTTCTGCCCAGATTTTGCACACTAAATAAACTCACCACTATGCAACCTGCATTGCTTTTTCTCTGTAGCTACCTGACTTTCTGAATGCACATTCAAACAACTTTGTGGGTTTTCACCTTTATGCTATTGAATGCTGCTGGATATAAGTGTCTCTGGACATGCTTCTTACCTCCTGACTGCCCTTCCCCAACACCCCACAGTCTCCTGTTTCAGGCTGTACCAAAGCCACTATGGATGCTCTGTTGATGACATTACATTAAAGAGATTCACGCCAAAACTCTCTGGCCACCACCACCATCCCTGCTGATGTCAGCATAGCTGTAAGAACAAGGCTAGTTAGCTAATTGCTTTACAGAGCAATCACAGGCAAGGCAGAACTCAGAGCCAAGTGTTTTGCAGGAGCAAGCAGGCAAAACACCCTGAAAGGCACCAATTCCATCAGGCCAGAACTCACCCTTGCAGTGACAGCACAAAGGTTTCTCTGTGTGCTTCTGAAACAAAGAACAAGGTTTCTGGAGGTTTGCATCCCACCTGAGCGCAACAATAATTGTCTGTATTAGGTTGGATGTTGATTGCCATCAATCTAAACATTTGTGGGCACCCCAAACCAGTAGCTTTCATTGCTTTATATTGATTCTATCAACATCAGGAAAGGTTATTCACTTAGGATAAAATCATGGAATGACTGAAACCAGAGGGAGCTCTGCTGCTAATTTATATAGTGTTAGGACTGAACTTCCTGCTGCAGGAAGTATTCCAGCAATGTAACGAAGATTAAATGAAAGAGAACTCACTGATGTGAAACAGCAAGTCAGTGACAGTGCAGCGAACAAGGAGGCAGAATTCAGATTCATGTTTTTAATAGTCTTATTTATATCAAAGAACAGGTTCCATAAGGTTTGTTGTGAAAGATTCTACACAATATAAAATACACCTTGACCCTATGGTTTACAATAGAATCATTCCTAAAAGTAGTTATAAATAAAATAAACCATGTAAAAACTTATTATCTAAAGAGATTTAAATGGCACATTTCAATTAGTTTTTCAAGTAAAAAGGGAAGGACAAAGGTAAATACCTCTATAACATTAAAAGTGGGAAATTATGCAGTGCTATTGAAGTAAGGTACAGTAATTAAAAGACAACAAAATGGGCATGGAAGTAGAATAAGATTTGTAAAGATAACCCTATATATCTTCAGGAAAGTACATTGTGTTGAATAACATATTTTTTAATGGAAAAACAGTTCTTCAAATCATGGTACTTTGACAGGGAAGTTGCAGCCAGGAGAAACACTAGGGCTTAGTTTTAATCATCATCTACTATTTAGTATGGAGAATAAAGTGTTAAAGTAGTAGTTCTCTAGAGGTCTACAGAGAAATCTGAGACTAGCATATTTATTTTAAAAAGTTTCCTCAACAATGTATTTCCTTTTTCTCTTTCAATAGTATAAAGACTTTACTCACAATCCAGGATGATATATTTACCTTAAGCACTACTAAAATCAATATTTTATTATATTTTGTTGCTGCATCTGCAACAAAGAAAGAATTAATGTGGCCATTCCAGAGAAGTCCTCAAGTGTCTTTTACTTCTTTCATATTTAAAAATGCAGTGCAGTACTTTGATAAACCAGAATTCTCTCTCAAAGGGCTATTGTGAATCAGTGATTAACCTATGATGGTTTTGAGTCCTCCTGAAGATTAATTTGCTTTTGCAAATTATTAATAATGAGCAAAATTGTTTGTTTTAATTTGCCGTCATTCGACCTCTAAACAAACCACAATAAACTTTTAAGTAGTAATAGAACCTATCACCCAACTTGCACTCCTGTGTGCAGGAATTCCAGTGCCTCAGAATCATCCTCTGTTCACTCACCACTGAATCAAGCACTTCAAGAGAAGTCATGTTCAAATTCTTACTGCAGCCAAGTTAATTCTTACCAAAAAAGTAAGTCATTTGAAGTCATTCATTAAGTAAGTAATATTTTAAGTCATTCTCCACTGCTACAGGGTTTTCTTTTAAGAAATAAAGCTTAATTATTTAGAAAACATTTTTATTTCTCAATGACATATGCTTGTGGTTTCATGATGAGAACAATACAGTCTCAGATATTATTTTTAAATATTCCAAGGACAGTCACCCAGCTTGGAAGGAGAACTCAATACTAAAATTCAGCTTGACGGAAAGAAAGGTGAATTGTGCCAAATCTGAACAGTGAAAATGGAAGGACCAAAGTAATTATATGTCTGTCAGCCTGACAGAGATCCTGGGCAAAATAATAAAAAAGCCAGCACTGGAATTTTTAAGCAATAGTAAGGAAGGAAGGTAATATAATGCATACAAGTTGGCATAGGACAATGGAAAATAAATCTTTCAGACCACCTTGACCCTTTTTTGCTTTTGAAACTGAGAAATGTTTTCATAAAATAACCTCATTAATACATTATATTTAGATTTCTTTATGGTTTTGACATGACCTTTTGATAGCTAAAAGAGGATGATATCAGTGTGTTATCCAATGTATGAAGCATTTTCTGATGTGCCTTATGAAGAAAGTGTAAACTGGGCCTGCAAAGGACTTTGCACCACAGAATATTTTCCTAAAGGCTCAGTTCTCTTTCAGTCATAGGTGTTGGACATGCTGCAATGATTCATTCAGAAAATTACATAGATCAAAATAGACAGTCACAATAGTCTCTAATGGGCTTAAAATCTACAGCTCTATACTTTGTGTACTGTCATGTGGAATCACTGTTAAGTGATGATCATTCTTTTAACATCTTTCCAAGGCACAAATTAATGGTTCAGGTATCACACCTTCAGGTGCTATTACTGGAGACAGGAAAGAGTATTAGTGGGTAGGTAGGATTGTGTCATTTTTATAAAAGGAACTGAAATTTCTTCTTTGAACTGAACATTAATTCTTTTGGTTTGTATTTTGAGTTTCAGAAAATAAATAAACTTAGTAATGTCACAAATTAAGAAGAAAAATCAGAAAAAATTGAGATCAGTATAGGAAACGCATCAAGTCTGATAGACCTTCCTTTGCATTGTATCAATGCATTAGTATCTCAAGAGAAATGTTATGCTTCATTACAGGAAGACATATTTATCTTCTAGAAAGCACAAGTCCTAGATCTTTTATAGAAAGTATTCAAAAACATCCAGAGAAAAAAGGTCAGTTCTTGAACAGAGCTCCCCCTAGAAGGATGCAATAGAATTTTTCTCCTTTACATTGAATTATTTCATTTCAGCTGAGCAATCATATGCCTCAGTCTGTGAGACTCTGGTACACCAACAGATTCCTATTACAAAAGCCAAGCATGTAAGACAACATGAGGAACTCCCCAAAGTAATTTAGACCTGCCCACAGAAGCTCCCGGTGTAACTCAGGGCTCACAGTCTCGGGCTGACAGCGTTTCATTCGGCTCAGCTGGGGGAAGTACAAGAGCTACAAAGCATTAGAGGCAAGAAGCAAGAGAACTATCAGCATTAGCATAAACAAGCCCAACCTCAAGTGACAAAATACCTGTGTCTGTGTGCTGTGTTAGGTTAAAGCAACTTTGCATTTGTGAAAAGGTAATAAGAGTTTTGCTGTGGGAAGGTATTTCTCTCATGTTGAATTGCCGTTGTTGAAGAGGTTTCCATCTCAAAGGCACAGACCTTCTTCAGAGCACCCTCTGATCCTTCAGCTGGGTGAGCTTTGCTCCTCCACAGGTTGGCAGCGTGTTACAAAATCCTTTCGACTTCGGTAGGTTTGCGGGTTTTGTACTTTACTCATGAATGATTTATTTACAGAGTATCTACACTGCATTGTACTATATTTACTCTTTGTCTTCTTTTTTTTTTTAATTACTTTCTCTAAAGTTCTCCTGGGTTTACTGTGATTGCCTAATTCATTTGGGGCAGGTGCCTCAGAAGTAATTTTTTCCCAGCTCTGGAAGTCAGAATATGAATGAGTTTCTGCAGGTGCCTGCAGCTAAAGGTGTGGCTCGTGGCTTTGCTGGAGACTCTGTGTCAGCAGTTCAGAGGCAGAAGGATTTACAATTTAAAAATGCACTGAAAGAGAGGGAAAGATGTCATATGGCAGCGAGCTGGGACATCTTCCTTTGGTGTGTAAATCAGCCACTTCACTCCCAGTGCTGAAGATACAAACTAAGACATCTGTGCACATTAATGCTGAGCTAAGTTAAATTGATTTTAAAAAGATCACACTCTATGCATTTGTTACACCTACTGTACTTTTCTTAATGTTAAAATCCAATTTTCATCAAAATTAAGAACACACATTGACTGCAAAACTGACTAGAAACAGATTCTTCATATATAACTATGACATGTGTTTAATTCCTTTTACTCCTGAAACAATCACAGTAATAGTGATTTTCAAAAAGTAGCAAATTGTTGTTTTGTGTTCATGCCTTTTTCCTGTTCCCAAAACAGCTGTAATGCTACTTCATCTGCTACTGCCTACTCTCATTTCCAAACTCCCATTTTAGTGGTCCCAGCACTATACCTTTGCACAGGAAATAAAAGAAGTTTTCCTGAAGGCATCTTTTAGAAAAAGCTTTTTGCTACACAAATTCAAGAAAAATCTGAGGAAAAAAGAAGCAACCATTGAGCTTCCCATCATTTTTTCATAAATGTTATTTAGTACTGAAAAAGTGAAGTAATAAAACCTTAGAAATAGGCCTAGACAGAAAGCACTTAAATATGTACAGGAATAATAAAATTTGACTAAACTATTCTATTAGTACCTTAAGAGTCTCTTTCTGGCAATTTTACACACCATGAACACTCCTTTCTCCAAAAAATTCGTTTCATATATGTTAGGGAGTCAATCAGTGTTAAAAGGGTTATCAAGGTGGATGCCAAATAGGGATGATCAGTCTACTATGCCTTTAATTTTAGAATTGCTGTGCTATATTTTCCTCTTTCAAACACAGGGATGTCCCACCAAGCAACCTCTGTCATCAGAACACATCTTCAAATCTTTCCCACTGACAGCAGTTATTTAAATCTGAGAATTAACCCAAAATTGCAGGGTTTAAATTCTCCATCATCTCTTAATTAGTATCTATTATAGCTAATCATTTTGGAGTATTATTAAAATAGATGTTGTCTGTGTGTTTTCCATTATCTTTTTCTACACTTTCTCAAACTAAACAAGATTCTCATTCAATTTGTGTGTATTTGACAATACTGAGTGTAAAGGAGTGTGAAGGAGAAAATAACCCATGTTATCATATACCCAAATCTCAACACAAAAATGTCTCACAGATAAAGGCACACAGATGAGTGAACTTTTGTTAGCTATTAAATGGTTTCAGAAAAGTTAAATAACTGTTTATTTTTCCTGCCTCTCAACTCGTCTCTAGTCATTGTGATTGTTTTCAGGTCATTCCTCAAAATGCATTCACAACAGCAGATACAACTGGCACCTCAGTGTGTATGTGTGACTCTGATGTTTAGTTACCACAAGGAAATTCTTTCTTCCATTTGGTTCTCTGAACGTTGTTCCATATCCAGAAAAGAGAAACTTTTATTGAAGAAACTAAACGTTCTTCCTTAGCACAGCTCATACCGGGTTTTATCTGAACTAGGAGTTCATGAGAAACTTGTGAGTAACTGGCATCAGTGAAGCCAGTCTGAGAATTGGCCATTTTCACTTGTCCTAATTCTGAACTGAGTTAAGAACTGGGCTTAAAATCCCAACAGACATTTGACTTGGAGCTCACCCTGCACATTAGTCTGGAATGGAAATACAATGTGCAAAGCTGTGCAGAAGTCCTAAGAATTAACCTTTTCTTAACTGCCTTAGAGGAATGCCTCAGAAGGTTCCCTGAGATGTTTTTTTAACTCAACTGATGAAATTATTGCCTGGCCCGAATAATGCTGCTGTTCATAATCAAGAAAATGCAAAACTCTTGAAGAATTTTATTTTCCAGGAGACTGACTCTCACTTCAGCAGGCGACCACAACCCATCACTATGAACAATGGCACTGAAAGGTTCACTGTGTGTAAGAAATAAATGTATAAAATAATCCTTTTTTGTTATTGGCTGCTCAGAGATTATATTTGTGTGTCCAGCCATCAACACGCACTAGCAAAGCAAAGTTCCACAGAGAAAAGAAACAGATGTTTGTCAGCTGGGATTTGTAAGTTACTGTATGGCTTGAATGGCATTGTCAAAATACATTTCCACTCTTATGGCCCAGGAGCATAAGAGTGACTTGAAAGCTGAGCCATCACGTTCTGTGGGATTTTCAGTCAGAATACTACAAAATGGGTGTAAAAGATAAAACCAGAGGTTAAACCTTTACATTTTCTCAAACAGGAAGCACCAAGCATTTTATATTAAAGTATGGCAGCATTAGGAATTTGATGTGGGTTTATTCCCTTAAAGCTGAGCCAAAAAATCCACGCTAATTGTGTGAACACAACACAGCCTTCCAAACTGCTTTGCACATTGCACACAGTGCACAGCATGACGGGGGATCTGATAGTCCCAAGAGCAGACAAGGCCAGCAAAGAATTTATTAAATGACCTTCTAAACATAAAAATGAGAGGGATTATATTTCAGAAAGCAAATAGTTGTGTGAAGATTTACCTCTATAAAATTACTAAATTACCTTCATCTGCCTGCATCATCTGAGAAGGAGGTGTGTCTGTAAATACATGAGCTGCCACGACATTACAAAGCTTTATGCAGGGGAAAAAAGCAGTAACCAAGGTTGAGTTTGAAAATCAAGCAAATATGAGTCTGATTCTTATAAACCAGTAAAAGATCCTGAAAACAAATTTTGCCATGCAACTGTATTTAACTTGTGAACATTTGAGATAACACTCATGTGTTTAATTTTAAGCTACAAGAACAAATACATAGATTGTTTCTCACTTATCAAATATATACTTGTAAAAATTAAATCCTCTGAACAATAAGGATCCTTTTTCTGTTGTTTTTCACTGAAATCCATGGGGAGAAGAACAGGATGGCTTTTCCTTGGAAGAAATGCCTCTAAACAAGGATACCAGGTCTTCACTGGAGAGACAGAAGAGTTTCAAACCTGATTGCCACTGGTTTCCCCCATTCCTTCACAAGCACATCTCAATCTCATGCCGGTAAGGAAACAGTGGGCTGACCTACAGGATCCTTCTCTCACTAAATTGCAATTCTGTGCTCTCTGCAGTGATGATGAGAGAGCTAATTTATGAATGGCTGGGTCACAAGAGAATTAATGTACCACAGCAATGGAGCACAATATGCAGATCGGAGAGGGAGGAAGAATGTGGAGCTCAGCAAATCACTTCTTTCTCATATAAGCTGATGCTCAGCTTAGAGGAAAACCATCCTAATGATGCAGCTGATGTCTTGTTAGAAAACATCTGAACTGTGACCAATTTTTCTTGACAAGAATTTTTATTCTGTATAAAAATGAAATGCTTAGTCATATGGAAAATAAAGACTAAATTAGTGATGTAATTTCATTGAATGATGGAATTTCAAAAAGGTAGGATTTTTCTTTTATTATAAAGAAAATCTTTTAACAAGTCTATTGAACCAGCCATTAATAAGCTTCTTTCCCATCAGTGTCATAAGAGAAGTGAGAGCACAGTGCCTAGAGGATAAACAAGGATATAAAACCTTTTCTTACTGTTTTAAAATTCAAAGTTCCCATGTCCCCACATAAGGCTGTATGTGTATGTTCACATACAAATAAGAGTGACAAGCAACAAATATCCTTGACAATTTTTAGCCTCTCGTGGCACACAAATGAAGGGCAAATACAGAAGGAAATGTAATGTGTCAGACATCAACACACTCGTTTCTCCCCGCAAGATACATGCTAGTTCTCCATAGGGAAATCTGCAGGAAAGGAGTTCTCAGAATAGAATGCCAGGCTTGCTGATGATTTAATACATACATTTAAGTGGGGGGAGGTGGGGGAGAGAGGAAGTGAAATGAGCTAAATTAGTTAGGACAAGTTTGAAGAGCACCGAGGTTGGTGAGCCCCAAGACAGGGGACCAGATGAAGGGACTGTTGCCTTCCACAGGTCTCTGCCATAGACCCTCTGAAAATGGATTTGCAGTTTTCCCTTTGCATCCAGTGACAAGGAGGCTGCCAGGACAAGGTCACTGTGCAGAGGTGGCTGAGAGCACATCACACACACCTGTCTGGCTCTTTACAGAGCACTTCCTTCCATGGCTGTCTGGCTAAGCCACCTATAGGTGTCTGTAGGAACCAACCTGTATTTATGTGTTACCATATATACCAGAATGTCCTAGTGTCAAATGTTGCCTCTGTGTGCAGGGATGAAAAACTGTGTCACTCCTTGAGGAGAATATATATTTGGTTTTCTAAAGCTTTCTGCTTGCCTTAGCACATTGGACTTCCCATAAGCTATTTGGCAATGTGGTAGAAGGGACAAAAATCTAGAATTTATTGCAGTTATGCTGCTGTATTTTAAAGTTTTCTTTAAGTTTACTAGACACTCAACAAATCAGTATTTTTTATACTTCAGCTTATATCTGTGTCTCAAAGAGCACTCATAATGAAATCAGAATGCTTAAGACTCAAGTCTTAACTACTCATTGCATAACTTTGGTTGTACACTCAAGAAAGTATGTGTATCTGTCTCCTGTACCTATTTAACCCATGAGTCACTGAGATCATCATGAACCTGTTCTGGAGGTGCTGCATAACTGCAGTTACACAGCTCTGCCAAGGGTTCTTCATGAATTCTTTATGTCACAGTGCAAACCAAGAGTCCAGAAAAGCATACCAAAAAATCAACATCTAGATTTTATTATCTTTGCCACCCTGCTCAGCAGGATCCTAACCAGTAAGCCTTTGTACTTTGCCTTCTTTTAAACATTTCAAAATATTTCACAAAAATAAATGGACTAAGCTTCTAATCCTCCATTTTAATATAAATCAAAACCACTGCATTATAAGTGGAGATAAGATGAGGGATTGAGAAATAAAACAGGTTTTATTGCTATCACAGGTGTGGGGCAAGAATAAACCCCCAAAACTTCTGCCTTTACTTCATCTGCTGTGATCTGCCCCAGGGTACAATGATGATAAAGCACAATAAATCAAGAAGGTTAAATGGACCTTTTCCCATAAATCTTCTTTCATGTATATGCTTTATGACCAGCAGAATGTAGTCAATAAAGACCCAGAAATACAGAAAGCTGCTTTAACTGAAGAGTGAGACATAATCCAGAGAAGGTTGTTATCATCTAGTTTGCAATTCTGATTCTCAGAAGCTTCTCGTGGTGATTTTTACTCCTTTAATCAAATCTGACTCAGAGAATAATGATATCAATATCACCCCCACTGCTGCTGTTCTCACTATGAGCATTGTCCCTCAGAAGAGTACTAATGAATAACTGGTGGTAGCTGTCAGCTCAAGAAATCAAGTGTTACACACAGTTGTAGAGACAATGTGTCTGTGTGCCTTCTTTAGGTAGTGAAATCTTGAAAGACAGAGTGGAGTTAGAGAATGATCTGGAGAGTTTGTGCCATTTCTCATGGGAAGCATCTTGCAGCTCCCCAGGGCAGCCACATCTGCAGAGCACCATTCCAGGAACTCCCCAAATCATACCTGAGCCAGAGGACCTGAGAAGCAGGAGCAAGGCCCATGATATAATGCTGTCATATGTGAAAAGCAAAAAAAGAAAAAGAGAACAAAGGTAGGAATGATACACAGTAATCTCTGTGAATCAACATCATTTCCATACAGCAAAGGAAAAGTGGGATGATTTCAGACAAAGCAGGAGAACTTTTGAGTCATATCCATTTTTATTCAAAGATCATAGTAAAGAATGAGAGAAACACAGATCTCATACTGACAGGGAAACATAGGAGATTAAATGAAAGCCTGTACCCTAACTTTGCTGACAGCAATGAGTTAATCTCTTTCTGGTATAACACATTTGAAAGATCTTCCTTCAGTGATCCTTCCAGAGCTATTAACCTCCTTTTGGGCAGGTCTAGGCACTCAATGGTTTGGAAGTTGATTGAGTCAGATTCACAATAGAAAGGACGATGATTTCACCACTAACCTTTCTTGTAATAGACTAGATTCATAGAACAGTATCAGCTGAAAAGGACCCTGAAGTCACCTGGTTCAATCCCCTGCTCAGAGCACAACCATTTTAGATCAGGTTGCTCGTGGCCTTGCACAGTCAAGTCTTCTCCATGTCCAAAGATGAAGATTTCATTTCCTCAATGGGGAAATGGGGCTGAGCTTCATGAGGCTCATGTCAGTGGATGTTTGTAGGCTGCTAACATCCCTCTGCACATGCACCTTGGTTTAGCTTTTTAAACATATGCATACCACTTTTACTTTGTTCAAATAAACACAGTGTTAATCTCAGTCACCATGGGAAGATGTGTGGTGGAGCTAAAGGGATTACAGTTCCCTCTTCTTTAGCATTACCTGGTCACATGGCCCGGGGAGAGCCACACAGCCACCCACATGCTAATTGCTTCTGACTGGAATCAGGCAGAGATGATTCTCAGAGCCAAATCCTTGTCTAGTATAAAATACCAGGGCATATTCAAGATGAAACAACTTCTGCCATTTTAGAAAAGGTAGAGATTTAATCCCAAAAGGGTCTTCAAAATTTGTTTCTGCTGTCACTGAAATCACAGGGAAACTCCACAGCATGGTTACTTCCATTGCTGCAACACCAGGCACAGGTAGACAGGGAATGGGCACTTCAGTATGGATTCATAGCTAGAGCATATATTATTTGTGCTGTGGTAATGTCAGAAATGTTTTGGGCAGCATCCATACACACAGGAATGCACACATCCTGCTTCAAATGACTTACAGTCTAAAATATTAATGGCTATGTTATCAACTGACACTTTACTATGAGCTGAGTTTTCTCACTCTTTAAGGCTTCACTCTTTTCGCCTTTACAGAACAAAATGCCCTGTTTCTTCCACCTCAGAGGATGCTGACCTTACCAAACCAGCGCATACAAAATTAGGTGTCATTAGAAGGAGTGATCTCAGGGGTCAAAGTTGATGGCAGTGCTGGAATGGCAATGAAGTATCGACTGTCTCACTGACAGTATTTTTCCTTCTCAAATCCTAAACTTTTCCACACCTCTCAAAAGAAGAAGGTAGCCCCCAGAGAGGAGTCCTTCCACCCCACTGAACAACTCACTTAACTGCACAACTTCTAAGCCATAAACCACTTGAGTAATCCCACTGCTCAGCACGGGATAAAAGGAGAAAATAGCATTAAAGATTTAAAGTAAAGAACACGGCAAACTCAAATGATAGCTGTGCCATTCACGTCATTACAGCTAAGGGTTTGTCAGCACTTTCATTATAATGCTCATTTCTCTGCTGTCACTCCAGGCTAAAATTTGGCAGAGCATAAAACTTAAAGCCCAGACAGACACAATAAGAACACAACAAAAAAGAAAGCAAAGGTTTCAAGGACAGCATTGAAAGATACCTTCATGTGTCAGGAACAAACAGTATCTCACAAACATGATGCAAGAAGTTAAGCTGGGAAAACTATCCCTTCTCTCATTAACATGATGTGATAGAGAGGGCATTGCACTGAAGGCACAGTGAGATTCACTGTTATGAAACTACTATGAATGGCTTAAAAGATCCAAAAGGGTAAGTATTAATATGGTAATTTAAGTCAAATTTATGCTGCAGTACAATGGGAACAAATAAACTAGAAAGAAAAGGCAGACCACACACAAATATTACACCTGAACAGTAACGATCAGACTTCACTTTTGGAATGCAGGAAAATATGTCTGCTTGGACTGGTTTGAGTGCTAAATGCCACTAATATAAGAAATTTCTTTTAAGCAGTGTAGTGTACCTTTCTCCCTTCCTCCTTTCACCATTGAGATTGTTGCTCCAACATTCCAAAAGTCCAAAATACAAGAAGAAAATAGGATTGAGCATAGGACCAAAATATCTCTTATATTCCACTAGTGAGCCTCATGTTGTGGGGTAGCATGAGTTAGTACTGCCACTGAAAGAAAGGATCTCACTTGCCCCTCAGCTCCACCCCTTCAGTCTCTTTGTTCACATGGAACCCATATGAAATGATCCAGAGTAAAGAACTGAGACCAGAACTAAGGTTTAATAGTGAGCTGATTTTAGCTTGGACAAAGTCCTAACCAGCCTCATCTGAGATCAGTCCTGATTCCTGTATCCTGCAGGAGGCTGGGCTGAGTGACCTCCTGAGGTCCTTTCCAACCTGTGAGAATCTCTTCTTATGGATCAGCTCACAGACAAAGTCAGAGAGCCTAAGGATCACTTCTCACAGTAACAGAACCAGCTAATGCTAAGGTAAAGTGTGCACAGATTACAGTATTAGTTATTTTTTATATTTTTTAAAAGTTTTTAACAGGTTTGATTAATAGAAAATGGTTAGAACAACAAAGATAGAGTTACACAAATTTGGTGCATTGGATGGTTTAATCACTCCCATTTTGTCAGTAGGTGCTGTGGGACAGAACAAGCCATTTTAATTTTGTTTCAGCATCAATGAAGATGCTTCTTATCTTTAGCAAAGCACTTAGAGATGAACTGTACTATCCATGCAACATACGATTGCTATTATTATCTCAGTAATTTTTTATGAGGATTTGAAGAATTCCAGTAAGTCAAAAAAGAGGGTGCTTATTTCTCATATTCAGAATCAGTTATAACAAAGATTGTAAGATAACAACTACAGAGGTCACCTAATGTCATTGACTTTGTAAGGGTCACATCCTCTTTGACTTCATAAATGAGTGCAGGTTTGGACTGCAATATTCTTCCAGCAGCTTTTAAGAAGGGCAGCTGTCCATCCTTCATAATATACATTCAAGTGTTTGACAAAGTCTATTGCATCATTCTTAAAGCAGTGCAACTGCTGAACATGGAAAAACTACATTGTGCTCATCTTAGAGGAGCTCTGATGGGTGTAAGAAATTGTATTAAAAGCAATATTAAAATAAACACATACCCATGCAACATCCGTTTATTTGGTAGCAAAGGAATTATTTTTACTGTAGTAATTGACAATGCTGGTGCTTAAGCACCAGAGTTCTGTTATAAGTTTTTCAGGTTGTGCACACATGTTAAAATGTAAAATTTATTGTCATTTAGCACAGAGAAGAGATGGAACTGCACTCCCCTTCTTGCCTGTGCTGACAGGGAAGGGCACACTGCTTGCATAAGATACAGGTCACACAATCAAAACCATTTTCCTGGCACTCTCGGTCTTTTTCCTTTGTGCAAAATGCTGATGCTTTCGAGATTCAGTGATTTAGCATGTCACTGCACTGTGTAACAGATGGCACAGGAGAGTAGAGTGAATGAACAATGACTGAGGGACCATGTTTCACTTTGTTCAGTGTGCAATCTTTCAGCAGCTCTGATACAAGGCAGCAATTATTCACTCTCTTTAGATCAATCTGCTCCCTTTGTTTAGCACTATCCAGTTAATGGTGAGATACATCTTTTGAAAGACTAGGTGAAAAGCCAGTGCAGTATGCAGAATTAATGGGAGAAGAGTCAAGTCTCTTTAAACTTGAGGTCCTTATTTCCTCCCAACAGGATCACAGAACATGGAATGTTGTCTTCACTGTGTATCTGACCATGAAGCTCCCAAACTAAACCCAAGTGTTTGCTGGTCCTCTGCTTCCAGGCCTCCTCTGCAAAGCACAGCCCCCCAGTGTCACTGAGGGCCCAGCCAACACCTAAAGCAAGGGGGTTAGGGAAGGTTAAGCATTCTTGGGCAAGAAAACCTCAGACTCTGCACCGACCGTCTATACAAAGATAAAGCTTATAGAGAGTAAAAGGAGAAAATAGGTTGAAAGACTTCAAGGCAGCACTCACATGGCAGCCCATATTTATCCACTCACTAGGCACAAGGAGCAAGGACAGTGGATTAGAAAAACCTCACACAGGAAATAGCTGCAATATGAAATGCAAGGGATAAGCTCTGCTCTCCTGTGAGTCAGGGATCACTGATACTCAGCAACATTCCCACATTCTGTCAGACCCCAGGCAGCTGTTTCATATTTTGATGAGAACAGAAAGGAAAGAATGATAGTCTTAAATACCAGTGTGTGTGTTAACATGGGAAGTGGATGTATCAGGTAGAAAATAAATTATAAGCTCTTCAAGTGTAGGTATTAAAACATCAAGCCATGAAAAGCACTGCAGCACTCTATAGTAACAGGCCAAACATTACAGTCTAAAAATGTTACAGAAATGTTTACATAACCGGATCTAAGGACCTAATCCAATGCTCATGGACTTCAGTGAGACTAAAAATCTTGATGCAACTTCTTTTTTTCTTTAAATAATCCCTTGGAACTGTAAAAACAGTTCTGTGCTATGTATTTGGAGACCAAGGGCTTTCTGCTGATAAAAATCCTAGAAAAGCCATTATTTTCTGAAGCCACTGCTGCCTCTGAAGGTTAATTAACACTGGTTTGATTTAGTTTTAAGGTGAAAAGAAACATGAAATTTTTTTGCTCATAATTTCCTTTGATTTTAAGCAGCATGTTACTGATACACAGTTCTTATATGCTACACATTTTTCCTCATCCGACAGCTCTCAAGCTTTGATCATCAAGACTGAAAGGGGAAGCACAGTGTGCAATAAGGACACACATCCTACTTCAGGGAGAAATGTGGCAAACCACTTCTAGTTAGAGAAATAAATTGTCTATCCTTTGGGAAATTCAGGCATTTCAAAGTTTATTTTCATCCTTAGTGGATAAAAAATATTGAAAAACTAAAATGTTGGGTGAAATGTGCATTGCACTGTCTTAATTTGGGAATATCAACCAGATCCTGTTGAAATATTTTTACAGTATTAGTGAAATATTATATTCTGTACAGCTAAAAGTTTGAACAAGAAAAAAACTCAAATGAAAAATAGAGATGTTGAAATACAGAGCTCAATTTAATTTTTTAAATATTTTGAATGCTTTCTATATCAAGTTCTTCTTCCACACTACTAGAAGATACTTTGAATTAGGTATTTTTCAACATTAAAAACTCTTTTTTCTAAAGCGTATTGAAAATTTTAAATTTTATCAGCTTTCAAAGAAGGAGTAAAATTAGGTAGACTCACCTGAAGCTGCCCTGACATTTGGGAATGTGTCTGCACTTGCACACATTTTATAAATCATACACCCTCCGTCTATGATCCATAATCAGGGAGGGAGGGAAAAAAGAGACTAGAAAGAGCTGCTAATAATTTAATGCCTTACCAAATTCATAGAATATGAAGTTTAAATGTGTTGAAAATGCACTGGGCATTTTCTACACTCAATATTTTATATTAACAGGAAAAGGAATACCATTCTTGAAAAGATATAAATGAGTACTATTTTTTTTACAAGACTCTTCCTTGTGAACTGCTAAAGACACCTGAAATTTGCTTTTATTCCAAAAATAGCTTCCACATCACCTTTTTTTACACAGTGAGTTTCAAAGCCTTAAATGACCTCCATCCAGTCAGAGACATGTGTCAAATTATTTGGTACCTACTACCGTGCTATTCTCCAGACCCAAAACCCAGATTTTTTTATTAGAATTCTGAGCATATAGGAGACATTCAAGCATGAAGTCTGGGCAAGGTCAGCGTGAGCTCTGCCTCGGCTGGAAATGATGTGGGAACTTCCACTTGGTTGGTCTCAGTGCAGTTTCAAAACAGTGCGAAAGGGATGTGAGGGAAGCAAGGCTGCAGAGGACACTCATCCTCAGCTCTGCAGGGTGGCAATCCTCACTGGGAAAGGCATTATCAGCTTTTCCAGCAATGCATCCCAACTTGCATCAGGGAAAGCCTGATAGATACAGGGATATGTAACAGCAGCAAAATGGCCTTATGGTGGATGCTTCATTATTGCATTCCTGTCCAAGCCTTGTGGCAAAGGAAAAGGGAGCCAATTTCATGGAGAATGCAGGGATAGGTCTGATCCACCTGCTCCTCTCTGGGGGCTGAGGGAGCAGAGGAAGTGCCTCTGGGCCAGGGGGAAACACAAATACTTGTCCACAAATGGATGAGGTAAAATGAAGTTTTTCACAATAGGTTTGCAACTCTTTTCCTGGTTGAAGGTTATATTAATTACTTCCTGGAGGCTATTAGATTAGATCTAAGTGTAAGATCCATGAAGTAGACAGGAATTATAGTGAAAGAACAGGAGCCAGAATAATCCTATGTTTGTATATACTTGGAGATTAAAAGCAATTTAACCCCTGCCATCACTGTAGAGGTTGTGCAGTTGTAAAACCTCTTGCCTCCAACCCTCCAGCACATCCTAAACCAACACCATCTTAAGGCTGATCCCTCAGCTGTGGAAACAGGCTGATTTAAAGGCATCTTTGATCCTCTGACACACATAAAGATCTTGTTAAAAAAAAAAATATATATAGGACAGGACTTTGAAAATAATTGATTTGCTGCAATAAAAAAAGCCTCCCATGATCTGGGAGGTCTTTCTCATACATATGGAGTATCTGTGATCATAAAATGTGAGATCAGTCAGCATGTCAGCATTCAGGAATAATGAGAACCACAAAGGAGAAGTCAAATCCTGAATGCAACGGACAATGACAGCTTCAATGACTTTTTTATCTCACAAGTTGTAAGTGTGCTTTCTAAAACACCAGAAATAAAACAGTTACAGAGTCCACAATCCATGGTGCAAGTCCTATGCAACATCAACTATGAGGAACCCATGAAAATTTCTTCTTTCATCTTCATATATGCTGCTGAAACACCGAGTGTGCATTCAGTCAGTGTGAACAGCCCAGCATGAAATAAAACTTCAGCCAGTTTTGCAGAAACAAAATACAGCAACTCCAGTGGTCAGTGAGGTGCAAGAGCTGCAATAGTGACCACTCTGATCTTCCCAAAGGGCAAACTGGGACCACCATCTGAAAGGTTGCTGAATTCAGTGTAATTCTTTATCTAATTCCACGCAACCATTTAATTTAAATGAAAGCATTCTAAACAACATTTAAGAACATTTCAGTAAGGATATTTTTAAAAATAAGAAAGACATAATAATTTAAAAGGATCATTAATAACCCCTCCTGCCTTGAAAACTGACACGTTTAAATAAAACAAAAATTTATTTAGAGGACCATGGGGTTCTGCTTCTTCTTTACTTGTAAGACTAGTTTAGTTTTGCTATTCATGTGAAAAATGTTCTGAACTGACTCAAGGTCAAACCCACTAAAGCCCAAAAATTACCTGGCCTGTGTTGCCCACATCCTTGATTTTTGGTCTGTGACAAGAGGATAGTGCAACATTTCAGCCTTTGTTCCTTAACACATTTTGGTCCAGGTGCAAGTTCATTGTCTGCATTACAAAACATTTATTTTCTGTGCTGTTTACTGCCTTTACATTCTAAAATTGAGGGATGAAACAACAACAAAACAGCCCTACCACAAACATCACTAAAGAATGGACAGGTGTTTAGTCAAGGGAGAACTAAGACATCAAAACTTACCATTTAGGTCTCTGCCTATTACATATGAAAATCTAAAATTATAATTTTTTTGTTCGTACCATTCACGTTACATTAAAAACAAATCTTCATGATTTCACACAAAGTCAAAATGTAGCAGAAAACTTCTAGATAAAATTAAAAATATAAATTATTTAAACAAATAGACATGAAAAGTTTTTAAATTCTTTTTTATGACCATACCATGAAGTACATTCACATATATTTAAACTAGAGTTACCAAGCCAGGTCCCCAGTTTTATCACAGCTGCTTGTAATGGGGGTCTCTTCAAATTAATCTGCAGCACATTAAAATATTCAGTACACTAAGATATGGAGTTAAACCTTGTTTTCTCTGGGAAAAAAAGTATGCTCCATCAGATGAACTACAGTGCTGCACAGAATAATGTTTTGACACTTGTTAAAGTGCTTGGTTTTGTAGGAATCATGTTTTGGAAAGGAGTACCCAAAAACTGGAGTGTGCTTCCTCCTCAGTCAGCATATCCCAGCCTTAAACTGACCGCAGGTATTATTCAGTAATGCCTAGGAAATACCTTTTGTATTCCAAAGTATCTTAGATATGCTGCCAGGATTGGTCCTAAAAGAACAGAGTTAGAACCATTCAATCTACTGACCTTTCATTTTCACAATTTATACATTAGTATGTTATATATGTATAAACAAATATGATTTGATGAGACATTAGAGTAACAGAAAGCTTGTGCATGACTATGGTACAAAGCTTCTCTTTTCAAAATAACAGCTGTCTGTACCCTGCAGGAAAGAGAAGAAAAGAAATTGGGCTATTTGATTCCAGCAGGGGTTCAGCAAAAGGGATAAAGAGCTGGCAAATTTCAGAAGGCTGCCTTAACACATACCTGCTACCAGTAGATCTTCTGTTTATAAAACAAGAACAAAAATTAGAGGGGGGGCAGGAGAGTGTGATGGCATGAGTTGAACTGACAAAACGAAGTGTTGATTCCAGACCATATGTATTGAATTCTCCCCCAGAAACCGAAAGAACAGTCACAGAGTCCATCTGGTCTCCGTACTGCAGAATAAAACCTCCTTTGCTCAGAGCACTCAGTGCAGCACATGTACACAATTCAACTTCACCTTCCTGTAATTATCTTAGTACATTCCCCAGGAAGCCTGTCTTATCCACTTGACAGCTACCAAGTGATCTGGGCAGACCCCAGTGCTGTCACTGAGCTGGTGGCATGTTAATGGGCAGCCCCACAGAAGATGTGACAGAGCAGCCGAGCAAAAGGTTTATCAGGCATTTCCATCATAAGTTTCCCAAGCCACTGCACAGGCATCAGCACTTAGTGGAGCTGATTCTCCCTATCTAAGCAGCCTTGCCAAGGCTATGACAGTGATTCCTGCTTGAACTGTTATTCTGCATTCCAAACCAGGCCAAGATTGCATTAACCATGGAAGAAAAGGATGGTCAATAACTCCTCTGATATTATGCCACGTCCTCACTTGAGGAATGACTGGATCTAATTCACTGAGCTCTGTGATCCAAGAGAAGGGTGTGAGAGAAAGGTTGGTAAGCAACTGAGAGTACATGCCCTGTGTTTCCTTACATCTCTTTTGTCATTAATATACCAAATAATTAGTGCTTTGTTATAAAATACTATTGGGGCTGCCTGAATAGTCTTGTAGTTATTTAATAAATTACTCAGCAAAGGAGTGAATTTAGCCAGGCATCCACTGGTGAGGAGACTGCTAATTAACTGATATCCAGGCAGGCAGCAATTACCCTTCTCCTCCCAGACAAGAAGAATATCTCTATTCCAAATATGTGTCCGGAAAGAATTAAGAGCTATAAAATGTACGTCTCTTTCAGTAGGAAGCAACTTGGAATGGTACAGCAGTCAACCTAAAGATTTCAAATCATGGCAACTAAATACAGAATAAGATAAAATAAAGAATCTGTGCTTTACGAAGGGAGTGAACTGGCTTCAGAAATAAGTTTCCAGCTGGGACCAGATTGCGACTGCCTTTATTCACTCTGCAGGAGCGGTTATTCACACGAACAGTCCCTGTAAAGGCAGGGAAACAAGCTCACAGGAGCATGTAGTCACGACTGCGAACATGAAGCTTGCCATCTGACCTCCAAAACCAACAGAATTTTGTGATGCTTTTACTGAAAATACCACAGGGATGTTGGGGTGGTTTTTATTTTCCTTAGATATGATTTTGGTACCATTTAACGTGATATGTCTTAGGAGGAATTCCATTTTCATTTATGGAGAGTTTTTAATGCTTACACATTTACAGGTTGGAGTCTCAGCAGCAGATTTGTAGGAAACAGGATGCTGGGATTTATCAGGCTTGCAGACATTTTGGCTTCTGGAACGTCCAGCCATAAAACAGACTTCCCACGGCCACCTGGGGCTGAGGCTCTGCTGATGGGCACCCACCCACCTGCACATCACAGAAGTGTGGGCACAAAGGCAACCAAAAGGCTCCTCATGCTGAGTGGGAAGCAGGGATCCCTGAAGGAGTGTCCAAACAGCTCTGCATCCTCAGTTTAATGACCCATGAGAAAAGGGATGCATTTAGAACAGAGCTGTTCTGATTACAAGAGTTTTACATAAAGGCTGAGTTAAAAAAATAAGTACAATCAGTGCCCTAAGGGGAAAATTTCAAAAGCACATACAAAATTTAAGTGCCAAGCTGCAATAAGCAGTTGGAGCTAATATCCAAAGCCAGAATCCAAGCCTAGGATGAGAGGTGATCTGGCACCTAAAGACCAACAGTTAGGCTAAATACCAAAGGTCAAGAGCCTGAGCCAGAAATGAAGATACAAGCCAAAGGTTAGGACTGAAATAGGTCCTGGATGCAAGCCAAAGGTCACAAAATGAGCATTTTCAAATAGCCACACACCTCATCTACTGACTAGTCAGAGAACAAATTTAGATGCTCCCTTAAATAGCACTGATGTTACCACCAGCGAGCGCTCCTGGGGGGACCACAGTCATTATGGCTGTGGATTTGCAGG
The DNA here is from genome assembly GCA_035041345.1 of Poliocrania exsul. Lineage (NCBI taxonomy): Eukaryota > Metazoa > Chordata > Aves > Passeriformes > Thamnophilidae > Poliocrania > Poliocrania exsul. The sequence goes on from JAWWLZ010000025.1 coordinate 14,126,443, forward strand.
AAGTGTCAGCACAGCCTTCAGACCTTACCAGCCCACCACTGAGGTCAGTCGGGAACATCCAGATCCAGACTAAAGCTGGGAACAGCTCCCCTGGATTACACAGATGAGCAAAGCCCATAACAGCCACACATACGTCTGCAAAGTTTTCCATTGGAAAAGTAAGTTATGGAGATTAGCAAAGTTCCTGTCTTGCATAAGCTCGGTGGAAGTGCAAAAAAAGGCAGTTCCAGATGAAATGTGAGACAAAAATAGGTCTCAAAAAGACTGTAGTAATCTCAAAAATCCATGAACTAACAGATGCACTTGCTACAGATCTACATTTCAGTTGCCTTTTTCCTCTATTACCTTTTTTACTGATTATATTGGAAGTCTATATACAGGCCCTGCTACTACAGACAAATTAGCAAGGCATTCTCCTGTGACAATTTTACGAGATAAACATTTTCTAGCATTAGCTTATTTTTAATGAGAAATGGGTAACAAAAGTATCAAACCCAACATTTTTATGTATAGATTAAAATAACAAATTCATCTTAATGTCCCATTATACACCTCATTAGCACATCCTCTGGAGAACACTGGATGGGTTTGGGAGTGCTTCAAGAACCAGTACAGTGTTGCTTAAAACAATAGTGAAGAGAAATCTTAAATAATAATCTCAGTGAACAGTTTGCAAATAGCCCATATACCAGAAAAGGTTTTGCAAACATTAATAATTAAATTCTGACTAGAGAGGCAAGTGAAAAATCAACTTAAAGAGACAGTATATGGACAATTTCTTTATCTTCCTCTCTGATTTTTTGTCTAGGTTATAAAGATCTCATGGGCATTGAAGTAAGTTTAATAAGTCTCTCTATTCTGCTGACATGATGATGATAAAATGCATTTGTACAGTTACCTTCATTATCATACAGTTATCTTCTTACCATACATTCATTTTTTTATTTCCCAAAGTGTTTAACAAAATGCCCTTATTCTGGCAGTCACATTTTCCTGGTAAAGTCAGCATTTCAGTTACGGGCTTTCACTTGCAGTGGATTTCACTTTGTGAGTCTCTCATTGATTAAAACCAAAAAAATAGTTATCGCCCTTCAAAACTCTCAGTTGGTTTGGTATAACTAAGCCATGGAGAGCACTTTGCAGAAGTGCGACCACTAAACAAGCATCATGAATAGCTCAGAGCCTATAAAAGGCATATCTGAGGTTGAATCAATGTAAAAATCCTGATATTACACAATATTTGGGGGATTTTCTAAAAGAGTAAGAAAAACAGGTTATTGCTCTTTTAAGTATTCCCCACAGCTGTTTGTAAGCCAACAGCACTGCCTGGCTCTCGTGTCACAGAAGTTCATGAGTCACATGGTGGCTCTGAAGTGCTAAATCTTAGAAGTTTAAACAGCCTGCTTGGCCAGCTCTCCACTCCAGCTGGAATTTAAGACTGAGTCCAAAAAAACACACAGAAAAAAACCCCAAAACAGAAAATAGTGGGAGAATCTTAGGAAAATACATGCCCATGTTATTACCAGTCAAACAGTCCCCTTCCCACACAAACACATTACAAAGACATGTCTTTCTTTGTCTTCTGAGACCCTCCTTCAGCCTGAGCTCCCCTGCTACTCCTCTGTGGACATTCTTGCTGCCAAGGGCTAAAGCAAACACAGGAGGAGCAGCCTTTCCCTCAGCTGGTCCCCCACAGCTCTCCCTCTGTATCCAGTTTACCTCCTCTCCACATTAATTATCCACACAACAACTCTATCAGGAAAATGAAGCTGATCAGTCCAATAAAGGATGCCAGTTTTGTCTCAGAGTGAAAACATATTACAGAGGCAATATTTTGTTCTATATTTTGGTAACTGGTTTTGAATACTTTTTTTTAGGGTAACTGGTAGACTCTGGTCACTCCTGCCCTGTCAGACAATTCATCACTTCTGGAATTCAGTTCTCCTGGTTAACAGGTCTTTTTGTTGTGGAAGTGCCATCTTCCTGAAAATGCCCTGTCATTGTCTGACCAATGTCAGGTGCACACAGGGACAGGCAAAGGCAAGCATGGCAAGCTTCATCTACCCATCCTGGATTTCTGTGCCAGCTGTCATCAGCCACAGATTGTGCTCATGGGCAGAGGAGGAGCTGGGCACTCAGGCAGGCACTGTGACACCCCAGGGCTGCAGAGCCCAGCTGAACCTGCTAGCGCTGGGAGGCGTCACACCAGAAGGAAAAAGCAAGAGGAGATGTGGTCCTTCAGCTGTTTGTGCATATGTGCATTGTTTACACTGCAGCTCCTAAAGTCTGTTAAATTTAATTGTTTTGAAAATCACTTAGCTTATATAGACTTTAAAAGAGATAGTAATTCTGAAAATGCAAAATAGTTGTACTGACTGTGAGAATTTTGGAATAACCTATTAAAGCCTGTCACAAAAAGTGGTACTCAAAAGGCATTTAAATAATTATTTATGATTATTACAATCCATTGTAGAGATGCTCATCAGCTCTTCAATCCTTACCTGACACAATCTACCACCTCTGCACAAGCATTTCTGTACACTAATTCCACCATATTCCACAACATATTAGTTAGCCATTTTTCCTTTGAAAGCATGAAAAAGCAAGCAACTTAATTTGTAGATTAATCTCTGAAGTTACATTCATTTTCAAAATGAATAATCAGTAAATCTGTACACAGAATTTTGTACAAAATTTTGGAGGAAATAATTGCCATTTCGCTTTTTGCACATAACTGCACACAATCCAACTGAAATTAATTCAATAAGATGCTACTGCTTTTGTTCTTAATAACACATTACTATCAGATCACTTATTTACTAACACCATAGTCAAGAGACTTCAAATTTAAAGGCTGCAATTGCACTTCCATCACAGCCCTCCAGGCCTGCCTGAGCTACAGCACTGTCTTAAGCCAAGATCTGAGCTACTCTGGTTGAAATTTCCACACCATTGTGTGTTAATGCCTTCCCCTTGAAACGCCCTCCCCGTGCCACTGCTCCCACACCTCATCCACAGGGCTCCCCTGGGGATCTTCAGAAGACAACCTTATGGCTATTCTTGGTGATTACAGCAAAGGAATTCTCCATCAGCCAGGGCTTAATTGGTGAAAAGAAGCCAAATAGGAGCTTAGGATCTCATCCAGTTTATTTCCTTAGTCATGATGCAAGTGAGCTTCCCTTTTTGCCAAGTATGGTGACTCCTTCCCACTCCTCTTAGCCTGCTTTCCTCACCCCTTGGAGGAAGGCCATCCCATCCCAAAGTGGGTGGGTCTGCCTCAGAGTTTGATTTCAAAGCAGAAACACATTATGGATTCTCAACTGCAACTGGTAGAGGCAGAATTTAGCACACGACACACATCCAAACCACATGGGTATGTTACTGAATACTCTTGGACATGATGCAACGTGGAGAAAGCTGACAAAGCAGAGAGTGAGAGCTCTGTGTGCTCACAGCAGGAATTAAGGGGTGCCGTGCCCAAGGCCTCTGGCTCTGCCTGTGGATGTTCCCGTTGGCAGCCCAGCCCCAGCAGGCAGAGGAGCCCCCAGAGAGGGGTTTGGGTGGCAGAGAGGGGCCCGAGGACACCTCCCCCGCCAGAGCACAGCAACCCTCCTGAACCTGCTCCTCTGCCACGGTAACACCTCAATGCAGCAGCTGCCCTCACCTCGAAACGAGGGTTTGTGATCCATCAGCAACCACCAGCCCTGCCCTGGGTGCAGGAAATACCATCAGAATTCCTACTGCTTCTGCTGCTCTTCAAAAAAGTGTTTCAATGAAATTTAGAATGATCAGTGAATACACTGTATTCATTCTGTGTCAGGGCAATGAAGGAACAGAGAGCTGAAATGGTTTATAACCTATGAAATGAATGCAGGTTTACTCATTCCCACTCCTCTGATGCTGGAAAACCCAAGAAGCATCAAAAGCAGCCCAAATCACCTGGCTGTTTTGCATTCTATTTGTTCTCAGTCATGTCTGAAAAGCTCCAGAAGCTATTTACTCTCAGGATTGTGCTGCATCTTCTTTATTAGTACTGTGCCACGTCAAGAAAAGCCAATTGAAAAATACACATTTGGTCATAAAAAATTTATCTAACCTATTTTAAAGATGATTGCTCTGATACGTACACATTTTGCAAGAGGGTCAGCTAAAAATATGAAAAATTAATTCTGACTTGCTATTTTACAGCAAGGCTTCAGAGATAAAGAGCATAGAAACCTACATTTTAAAATTTATATGACAGTCTCAGTATTTAAAGGGTTAGATACACAGAGGCATCAAAAGTGGCTCAGGAACAAAAGGATGCTTACAAGACAAAAATATAAGCACACAATAACGTCATAAAGCTGGCACAGCATATTTAAGGTAGATAATTCAGTAATTAAATACTGGCTGAGTTAAAAAACAATGTATTTCTGCTAAAATAGCTTTCTGAAGGCACAAGGTTTCTACTATGATACACAATCAACCCTCATGTATTTCTCACTCTACAGAACAGGACGTTGCTTAATCTAATTGTCTTTTTTTTTAACTATGCAATCTACAATCTCTACAAGAGGACTTAGGGGAACAGGCTACTCTGCTTGTGATAGTAATTGAATATTCCTTTCCTAATGTTATTATACCAATAAAACAGAAACTACATGCAAAATGAAATTAGCAATTGAAAATCACTGATGGTGCACCTTTGCCACTGCAATATTTTGTCCACTGGATAGTTGCTATATAGTTCATTTTCAGCAGTGAAATTAGCACTATCTAATATATTCAGCAGCAGGCCTTGAGGCTATTGCTGGATAAAATGTCACAGAAGTGGCTAAAGATGTATGTTCAAAGCCCAATGTATTACATTAAGTGCATCAAGCAATGAAAGTCAGGCTGCACATCTATGCCTTAGTGTACCTACAGAGGCTGCAATCACTGAAAAGTTTGCATTCAAAAATAAGTTGTATTTAAATTTTTCTCCTAATTCAGTCAGGAAAAACATATTACTTGATATTTATGCAAAATGCAGAGTCCCAGGAATAACATTGCCTCTCTAGTTCTGATTTATGTCAACGATAAACTCTCTATGCTTTCAGTGACAGATTGTAACTAAGGGTGAACATGATACAATTTCTGAGCTGAGCCTCTGTGCTCTAGTTTTAAAAAAGTTCATTTTACCTGTCTAATTTCACTACCTACCTTCATCAGAGAAGAGCTGTCATATTTTGATGCAAACTCCAGCAATTTACATGTTTCAAGCTGGCAGGCAATGTCTTCCTAGAAAAACTTGCCACCCTTCCACAACCTCCTGTGAAACGGCAAACCAGGTTAGAAAGATAGAGGAGATTGGATTACCTGTCTGCACCAGATCATTGTTTCTAGGAGATAATCCATAAATGATTAATCCTTCTAATGTTATTGAGCAATGTAAGGAAGGCTGACTGTGACCTATTTCACCCTCTTACACTGCTGTGGAAACAGCTTTATTGTATAAATCGAATCGAGTATTTTCATTCTCTTGTTTTTATTGAATTGTAACTGTAATTTAATGATTTTTTCTTTGTTTCTTTCAATGTTTTTTTTTTAGCATCTCTTAGAAGGACCATAACTGTCAGTAATACTCATGTCCAAAATCGCAGTGAACACATAGATGGTTAAATGCTTTTTTATGTCATTTCCCTTGTACTTTATTAAATTATATTATTTCAAAAAGTGCTGTTGTTTTTAATGCTTCCTGGTTCATATTTTCTAGAACATTTTAATAGTTTTATGGGGGGGGGGGAGGGGAAGAAAGAAAAAAGTCATCCATTCCTTTTACAAAATCATTACTGCAATTATTTCATGACAAAATGAGACCAAAGAAAACTCTGATTAAATTCAGATTTCATTATTGCAACATCTGAGAAACTCTGATCCTACGCCAAGTAGTCACTTATTTTATGTACAGTCTGAAAACAGGAAAAAATCCCACACCTACAGCTGGGTAAGTCAGCAGTCCCATAAATGCCTTCCTATACCTTGTCACTTCACTGTGATGAGCCTCCAGAACCAAGAGTCCCTTCACACAACCATCCTGTCCCATGGATTTTAACTGTTTAGATTAACACTCTCTGGAACCCTCTGGGCTGTACTCGCAGATAGACAGCACTGTAATGTTACAATTTAGAAAACTTTCCTCTAGAGCTGGAAAAAGGTTTTTCACAGGTAGAAATAAATATTTGTCACCAAGAATATTCAGCGAGGTACCTGTGGCTGCAGCATCAGTGCAGAAAAAGCACACTGCAAGTTGGGACTCCTGTGAAAAGCTTCTGATCCTCTCAGCACTCCTAAGGAGCAAAACAACTGCCAGGGAAAGTGACTTTCCCTTGTGTCATAAATATGGTATAAACTGCTCTTGAGTAGCATGCCAGACTCTTCCTGTGCTAATCCTCAAAAGGTGAGAATTTTACAAATCCCATTTACAGAGGTGGCTCATAATCCTCACTGCAGTCGTTTTCAGCTGTCCTTTATCAGCTTGGAGAAACACCACAGGAAGAACCATTTTACAGTGAGGTATAGCAAGGACACTGAATTTCAGGAACTATCAGCCTCAGCAGTGACAAAGATCAAATGTGCATTCACAGTCGACCAAAGAATACAACTGAAGTAAACACTGCAAATAAAAATGCTCAAGTGATGTGAAATAAAAGGATTTTTTCAAATAAAATGACAGCCCTTACAAAATTCTAGCAACCCCTTCCTCTTGTTGGTTTTTAGCCACTCAGAAATAAAATGCAAAACAAAAGTTCATTAAGTTATTGATTAAGAAAGTTATCACCAGGACAATTTGCCCTATCCAGGACAAAGCCCAAATAAACAGCCTGTAGAATTATAGCCATTTTCACTGAAATTTAAGGTATAGGTAACAATCCAATTCCTAATCAATAGCCCACAAATTGCTTCCATTTACAATTCAAGGGAAACATCTGCAAGCAAACCAACAAAAGTGTGTCATTTGCAAAGTAGCTCATTAAACCAGGAATTTCTGACAATTGTTTCGAGTGGAAAACTGCAAAGGTAGAATAGGAGCTCTATGAGTCACTCAGATTTGCAGGACTCACTGGACCATAATTCAGCTTGGAGTAATGACAGAAAATAGTGGGAGTTCTTGCTGCGCTTCCCCCTCAGCCCAACAGCACCAATATATTCTATGCTGATGGTACTCAGCTAACAAGGGAAAAACAATGGGACTGCAAACTGAAGAAGACTTTTCTGTAGGAAGTTTAAAGCAGTGACTGCAGCCCAAATAAGCTTTGAAAATACATGAATAATCTACTGCGTAAAAAAAAAGGGGCCAGAAAAAGAGTTTGTATAAGAGAACTGTCAACAGCCAGGAGCAGACATCAATGGAGAGGCCCAGCCACGCTGTCATGAGCAACTAAAAGCATGAAAGAAGGTCTTTACTACTTCACCTACCTTAATATTAACATATATTAAGTAGATAAGAGTACTTAGGGCAATAAATCATCAATAAATCATCATAAATCCTGTCCTATAAAACCTTAGCAGAGTAACTGAAATATAGAACATAATGTTCTCTTCACTTGTTGAAACACAAATGGAATGTGTCCCACTCACAGAGGAAACATGAAAAGGGCATTATGTGCATCATCCCCCTTCTGCCTGGTTCAGTGCAAGAATCAGGAACAGGGAGAGACAGACAAACATCTCCCCAGCAGCTCCTGCACAGCTTCAAGGAGGGCCAGGGAGATTTGGAACACACACTAATCACAGAACAAGCCTGAGTAGCTACAACTGATTCCCATTTACACTGAGGTCAGGGCTTGACTCTGAATATACAACATACCTTGGAGTGCTTTGAGGCTGAGGAAGCAGAGGACAGGTCATAGATCACTTCTGATACAAAATATTTTATTCCAATGAAACAACAGTGGGGACATGCAGGGAGAATGAATTCAGTGAACTGGATTTGGCAGATGAAGAGGAAAACCATAACCAAACCCCACCACTTCCCTTTCTTTGTCACTGCTCCTGCTGTATCACTTTTACTTCAAGATGAAGCCAAAGACTTTTCACATCTGAGAAGATCTCACACACTTTGCCAACAACCTTTTTTAATTGGAAAGATACCTTTGCCTTATAGTCAGTAATCTTGCAGAAAAGAAAAGCTTGGCAAAAATGTTTATGATGCTATTTAAAACCAGCTCTTTGAAAAAGTTTTTGTCATTTTCTTTCTGTTTCAGTTGAGCTCTTAGAATGTTGTTTCTTTATGAAATAGTTTTCCAACTTTAATTTCTTCATATTGTCTTTTTCTAATAAAGACTGTTAGTCTATAATGGGACATTCTAGATCAAAGTACTTTTTGACATCCTAAGTTCTTGGCCCTTGATATAACAGAATCAGTGAAAACCCAGATTTCATGGATTAGATTGGGCTCTCCTGTGGTAAAACCATTAGGAGATGGATGATTTATGGAGCTCTAAGACATTCTGTATGACTTCTGTTGGGTTTTCTTACTGATGCTTAGATCCCAGGATTCAGGGGTGAGGTACAGGATGAAGAACACAGGAATTTTGTGTCCAGATTACATTTTTTTCTAAGAAATGTCTCTTTATACTAGAACTCTTTGACATCAAAACAGGTAAATTAATGTTCTGCTCAAGCAGCTTTTCTTTTATAATTTTTAAATCATTATATTATACTGGAACTTGATATTTCCACTTCTTGTCAGAAAGACCTTTAATGGAACCACATGATGCTGGATCCTCGTTTATAGCTCGTGCATTAAATGTCTGCCATTCTGGGAGAGGTTTATACTGTAAAGCTGTATTAAAATTAGAAGTTTGTCCACCTGCAATGAAGAACATGACCTGTGACAATACAGAGCTTAGCAGAAATTTTTTCCATTCTTAGATGGGTCAGAAGCTTGACACAATCTTTTGTTTAGACATTTACAATCCTGGTTTTTTCCTGACAGATTGCACAAAATGCTACAAAGATAGTTGAATCTCCATGATCTGATCTTGGAAGTAATTATGCCTTGGTCCTGATGAGTATTCCATACTTTTCCTGTTTCAAAAATCCACTAATGATTAAAAAAATTGCAGGAAAAATCTCAGTGCGCTGCACGTTTCTTTAATTCATGTTCCAGCAAATATAACTCTGTACCACACAGGACTGTCCCTTTATACAGACAGGGCAGCACAGCGCCCCATGTGCCTTTGCTACACCTGTGGGCATTCACCTCACCCCAGGAAAATATTGAATTCTAAAATACTGAAAATTCCCTGCCCCACTGCAGACTGTGAAATATTCATACAGCAGATAATGTGGGAACACACGGCATGGCCCGAAGCACTGGGAGACAATTCCAGTGGAATACCCAGAGTGACCCAGCGCAGCTCCCTGCAGGGACCCAGGAGCCTTTGTGAGACTCGTGAGAATAAATAAATAACAACAACGGTGCCAACAACAACCCATGGCCTGGGAGCCCTCCGGGCTGCGAGGTGGGGAGAGGGGCCCGGGGAGCGGAGAGGGAATTTGGGGAAGGGCTCGGGGAGGGGGTGCGAAGAGGGAATCTGGGGAGGGGGTGCGGGCTCGGGGTGCGGAGAGGGGCTCCGAGGAGGGGGTGCGGACCGAGGGTGGGGAAGGGCCCGGGAGCGCCTGCGGGGACGAAGCGGCCGCGCTGCCCCACGCGGGGCCTGGGGCCGGCCCGGCCCGGCGGGCGGAACTCCAGGCGCGGGCCGCGTGTTCCAGCGGGAGGCGGGGCCGATGCGCGGGCGCACCGCGACGTTGTAGCCGCGCGGAGGGCGGGGCTGCCCGCAGCCAAGATGGAAGCGGCGGGCGGAGCGGCGCAGGCGATGAGCCTGGCGGCCCTGCGGCAGCACGACCCCTTCATCACCGGCATCGTCGACGTGACCGGCCAGGTCGCCCTCTACAGCTTCAGCCCCAAGGACAATGAGTGGGTGAGTCTGGCTGGAAGGGAGAGCCCGGCCGCGGCCCGGCACATCCGCACGGGGCGAGTGTGCGGTTTGTGCGCGTTCTCCGCGCTCGGGGCAGGGACCCGGAGGGCTCCTGTGCCGAGAGAAAAGAGAGGAGAGGAAAGGAGGAAGGAGAGGAAGAGGGAGAGAGAGGGGAGAGGAAGAGAAAGAAGGAGAGGGAGAAGGAGAGGAGAAGAAGGAAGAGGGAAAGGGAAAGAAGAGAGGGAGAGGCCAGGCCGAGGGCGCGAGGCGGAGGCGCTTTCGCCCGTTGGCTTTTTCTGTTTTCTAACTGTACTTTGCTGCTGCTTCTCGTGCCTGTTGGCAGAGCCCTAATTCAGGAAGAGCGGGATTTGAGAGATATTTGTGTCCGTCCCTGCATTAAAACACAGTTTCGGCTTGTTTTATCACATAACTACAGAAATGGAAATACAGGGGCTTTCACGTTGTTGCCCCGGGCAACCGTGGAGCTGCAGGAACTTTCTGTGCTCGTGGGTCCCCAGCCCGTGGTGAGGGTTTCTCTGGAAACTGGAGTAGGAAACAGCCCCGGTCCGTGTCTCTGTCCTGGTGGCTCTGCTGCCATTGCTGCCCTTTCAGGAACCTGGCCGGGATTTGGAGACTGCGCTGTTAGGCTCAGCACTGGAAGGTTATGGAATGCTGTCGATCACATCGTCACAATGTTAGCATGAGCACAAGCTTTTGGAAGTGGGTCTGACGTCCTAGTCTTTGTATAAGAAAACAAATAGGTAGTTTCTGAAAATACAAAATCATGTTTTTAGTCCTTCAATGTCAAACCTGATGGTAAGATAAGGATATTGTATGTCTCTGTAATTAAAACAGTATAAAACATAACTACCTAACTGTGTGAACAAGTCCATCCCTGAAATGCATTTGCTGTCTTTTGCAGGAGAAAACCGACATAGAAGGGACCTTGTTTGTGTATGAAAGGTAAGGGCTGGTTTGGGTTTTTTGTACTTGTGATGTTTGTTTTCCTTCCTTAAGAAAACAAACTAGAAAACAAACTTCAGATCTCTTCATGTAGAGCTTTTCACACTCACAATTACTTGTTTAGCTGTTAACATCTGTGTACTCATTTGAAAATAATAAACTCTGCAACATGGATGAATAACTGTGTCAAAAGCCCCTGAAAGTACTGCTGGGAAATCATAAAACGTGGTGAACACTGCACAGGTACCCACATAAAAACCTGGTTTATGGAGCTCATTTTGTCAATCCAGTAGCATTTGTTTTAGTGCATTGAGTCTTAAATGCCAAGTTGTCCTTTGGCTCCTAAAAATCCATGAAGTTGATTATGAAAACAATAGAGAGGACAAATTAAATAATCTGTCCTAACTTACTCCTGGAAAATGGCATAAACTTTTGTAAATGGTGAAGTTGCCCAAAAGCTGGAGCTGTGCTGGTGTCTGATTTTTGGGGCTCTTTGATTTCCTCATGAAAACCATAAAAAAAATTTCCAGTTCCATGAGATGCAGAAAAGGGGTGAGAGCACATAAAACCAATCATGAATTGAAGTTTTAAATGACAGACAAATAAAAAATCTAAATGAAATAGCACTTTGTTGAATACAAGAAATAGAAATAATGCAGACTGAAGCCATCCTGAAGCAGACTGTCGTGGCTCAGTCATTACAGTATTTTATTCCAGCACTGCAAAGGAATTTGAGTAACTGGTTCCTGTTACTTCAGCTCCCAGTTTGGGAATACTCAGTGTAAGAAAGAGAAACAAATTAAACAAAAAAAACCAGAAAGCAAAGGGTTTCTCTGTAACTAGCTGATGATTTCAAACAAGTCCTGTTAGGTGCATTAAAAGACTGACCCCTGACAATCCTTAGATTGTTTACCCTCTCCTTAGAAGTTCTTGACAGGTTTTGGTTGTCCATCATTAGGTAAAGGTGGACACATTGTTAGAGAACTCTTAATATTTACCAGCTAATTGTGCCTGACTTTCACCCTGCCTTCATCATGGTTGATTATACCACTGCTTACAGGCACAGCTGAGTGCTGACATGACATTTATACAGCAAGAGAAAACATGCCCAAAACTATCTTGAACTTCCAATGCTTACCTGGTGATTTTCCACCTGGTGTCCCATAAAAATCTAGATAATAAAAATTGTTTGACTAAGCAGTATAATTCTGAATAATGTAATTTGTGCTTTGAGGACACAGAGGTAACTCCTTATTTTCAGTCTCCCTTTAGGAAGAAATTACTGCTACTGGTTCCCCTATAAGTGCATTTCATGCTATTTAGGACAGCAGCTCTTTTTTTATTGTCATGTCCATTTACAGTAATGGAAATGGTGCTGTGTAAGTGGTTTGGTTGTTCTTCTTTAATAAAAAAATACTAAACTGCCTCAAAACTATCTCATGTCAAGTATTGAATACACTTGAATTTTAATGCTGGACCTGCCCTAGTTTTTTTGAATAGATTTTTTTTTTGAGGCCTATCTTTGATTCAGCAGTTTAACAGTGTGGAACTGAAATGCTAATCCTAATCCTGCTTTGAGGAAAGTGTAGTTTGAAATTGAAATTAGGTGGCAGCCAAGAAATGGTATAGAACAACTTTGAGAGCTTCAGGACTGCTAAAGCTCCACCTAATAAAGCAATAGAGATTTGAAGATTAATTCATAACTCAGTTTCAGATAATTATTTGTGTCAATGAAGGTATTAATCCTTGGGTTTGTTTTGATTGAAACCTAGGTCGGCTTCTCCTTACCATGGTTTTACGATAGTGAATCGACTGAACATGCACAACCTGGTTGAACCAGTAAACAAAGATTTGGAGTTTCAGCTCCATGAACCTTTTCTTCTCTACAGAAATGCCAGCTGTGAGTACAACTTTCTCTAATCCATACACAGTTCAGGTTTTGTTTTATAACCTGGATCACTTCTGATCACTGTCATGTCTGTTTCAAGTATAATGTAGTGGGGTGGGTTCCAGTAAAATGTCTGATGGTGTCTTCTGTTTTCAGTGCTAAATTTACTTAAATGGCTGTGCTATTACATTATGATCATCACCTGCTTTCAATAAAAAGAGAATATACTGTCCAAGTGCATGAGACAGTTTCCTCTTGTCCTACTGCTTGTTCCTTGGTAGAAAAGACCAACCCCCACTGGCTACAACCTCCCTCCAGGCAGTTGTAACCAGAGAAGGTGTAGGCTGTCTGTGAGCTCATTAGGAACCCCTAAAGCCACTTCCTCCCCTTTTCCTGTGGGACACTGGTTTGTAGGATGTGTGGGAGGCTCACAGGACTTCAGATAGAGATCACATAGAAAAGTATGAGGGAGGAAGGAATTCATGCAAAGGTGAGCAAGGAAAAATTATAGACTAGTTGTGGGAAATAATTGCATTCTGAAGTAGTCAAGAGTATTTTTTTCCTCTTTTCTTTCCCATTGTCATTTGAAGATACTTTGGTCAGAAACTGTCCTTTCTTTCCTCATTCCATCCTGCCTGCACTGATTGCAGATTGAAAATGTTCAGTGTAGTTACTGCCATTGGTTATTTTCCCAAGTGCCACAAATAAACAGCAGATGAGTTTTTGTGCCCTCTGCATGTGTTCACTTTATTCAAACACAAGTTTAAAAGCATTGCAAATGGCATCTAAGCCTTTTATTCCTTATGATTGCAACACTGCTAACTCCCTTACATTTTGTATTCAGTTCTTGTGGTTTGTATTTTCTTCCTTACATGAGGCTTTCCAAATTTTCTGGACACTGTCCCTGAATTAGTTAGAAGAAAAAATCAACTTAGATGATTGAAATGTATTAAAGCTGTTTGCTGCTATCAGCACAGTGTATCCATGAAACTGTAAAAAACAAGACCAAACCAAAAACCCTTCAGGATTTATGTGGATTTGCAGACAAATTCTAACATGTCTGTGTTACTTGTATGGGTAAATGAGGGGTTCTTGTGCAAGTTTTTTCTGTGTGGAGGGATGTCCACTTTGCTCAGTTGGCTGCTGGCATGAAAAACCTTTGCATTTTTGGGACTAACTCCAATCAGAGCTTTAAGCCAGTGGTTAATGTGATGTGTGTCTGAGGGCTTAATGCACTGTGTCTCTGATGGCTTACAGTGAAGTTCTGCTGAGATCCCCTCATGACTGAAAGAGGATGGGCTGCTGGCTTGTGTAAGGAAAAGCTGCCTCTTACACAGAGTGTTGGCAAGAGCCCTGTTTCTTGTAGAGTTCTTTTTTTGTATCCTTAAGGAAATGTTCTCTGAACATTAGAAACTCTCAAGAGTAAGTTGTCCTGTTATTATTGCTGAGTGATTGAACTGCTGATTCTGCTTCCTTGGCTTACAAGTGGGGGATGGCTCAGACTACCTGGTAGAAACCTAAAATCATGTTTATTCCTAGTGCTGTTGGGCAGAGGAACATGTTTTGTGCCTGTATGGGTCCGTTGTACCAGGGTCAGTGACAAATGGAGATTGACACTTCACCAGGACGTGGCAGAAATAGCAGATGATCAAAATTGTGTCACCGCCTATTTGCAGAAGGGTCTGTGTCAACAATATTTATAACCAAATATGATACTTCTGTTTTATAAACTCCACATTTTCACTTTGTTCTGGGATTCTGTATTGTCTTAAGAAGATCATAAGGGCCAGGTGTGTCACATGCACCAGATCAGACCTGTGGCATTTCTGTCCTCAACAACATTTAAGAGCTGTTCTGAGGATATCGAGTAAAGCACCCCAAGCCTGTGCAGAGCTGCTGACAAGTTGTGTGAGGAACTCTGCAAGCAGGATGCAAACATTATTTTTGCCTGGCTGGAGGCTATGAGAATGATTTGCCTGTCATGCTAGATCATAATATTTTTAGTGATTTTTTAGAATTCTTTTGTAGTTTGATTTCTTCCAATACTTCCTGTTGTTATGCAATGGAATTGTTAGTTTGCTGCATATAAGAACTTACTTCTCTTAAGCTGTAGACATGAGGTACTTCATCCAGTTGCAGAGATCCTTTTTCATACTGTTAGACCAAGACTAGGGAATTTTCTCATGGCAAATTACTGACTTTTGTTTCATAGCTCTTGGGGTGGGGGGTCCCACATTTTGCAGGGTGGGGCGTGACGGAGACTTTCACGGGCATTCTGGAAGGAGAATGGGCCAAATGATACAGTACTTTTCTTCTGACGACCTTTTGGTGTAGTCTCTGAGCAAAATGAAAGACCTTTGGGCAATTTGTTATTCATTACTCTGTGAGGTTTCCCTCCAACACTAATCATACCCTTCTCATATTTTAGCTGTTAAGGGGGAATCTTTCCAACTCCAGAATATCTGTTTTTGAAATTATTCTGGCTGAACAATGTGGTTCCAGCCCCAAAAAAACACTGGACCCTAAAACTTTGCTATAATGCTGTTCCAAATCTTACACCATTTATGAGGGAGGCATCAGAACTTAAAGCAAAAATGATAGTGTGACTAAGAAGCTGTGAGACAATATACCACTTAGAGTGGTGAAGAGAAAAAAAGTGTTCTACTTTTCCTTGTTATAAAGAATGAAACAAAGCAAATATTTCCAAACAGGAACAAATAAAAAAATTAATAAATTGAAAAAAGATTGCTTAACTTACTGTAACATATTTTAACTTTGGAATTCCTCTTAAAAAGTAAAAGTATTTAGATTATACTTCATACTTAATGTGCCATTTATTATTTATTATTTCTGAGTCTGGAATATACATTACTGGGTATATTTAATCCTTGTTGAACATCCCCTCTGCACATTCTTTAGAGTATTCAGCATATTTGTTCATGAAGCACTGAATCCCATTGACCTATTTTTTTTTAAATGAACCTAAGCTTGTTTTCTCTTGTCTGTGTTTTGTGAAAAGAATGTTAAACTGTGTTTCAAAAAATGCACACAGTTCTGCCAGAAATAACAGTCCAGTCTGGCAGTGCAGAACTTCCATTCAGTCTGTAATGTGAGAATTTGGAGGTCAGTTCATAGTTTGCTTAATAATAGAAGAAAATCAGTTAAAGTTTTAAGCAATGGCCAACTTACCTCTTAAAGTCTGCAGGGAGGATTCTTCTGAGCCTCTCTCGTTTATAACTTCCCCTCTGTTTCGGTGGTGTTGGTCTTGATTAAAAGGGTTTCTAATCCAAGTCAGTTCACTTGGGAGGTCAGGCAGGTTGACTTCCATGGTGCTGAAAAGACACGCCTAGCATAAAACCTGGGTATTAAAATAAATGGTTCTTGTTTGGTGTGAGGTTTTTTTCTTATTCCTGCCCAAAGTAAGAGTTAATAACACAAAAATAGTGGATTTTGGAGAGGTTTATATGTTTAAGTGGAAAGCTCAGTTACAAAGTGCTGTCTTTGGGCTTGTGTTACTGGTGAAAACAACTTGTATTCAGAAGAGCAAAAGCAAAATGAGTTGTAAAAGTCTTTGAAAGCTCCTGACTGGTTTCAGGAGTGGTAAGGAAAGCCTCTCGTTATCACCTGTGTTCCCGGCGGGCAGCACATTAAGTGTTACATATCTCAGTGATTGCTGAGGCCGACGGGCTCTCCAGCGAGCACATTAACCCGGGGCTTTGGGCTGAGATAAGAAAGGAGCCTGTTCTTCCTATCTCTAGAGCAGAACAAGCAATGCGAGCCTGAGGAGGGGAGGAACGATTGAAAACTGTTAAGAACTTCTAAAAATACGTATTTTGACCTGAAAGATGGCACTGAAAAACTGCAAGGGGTTTTCTGCCATGGCTCAGCGTTGGAAAGCATCAATCCTTCTCATTCCATACAGTCCTGTCAGATGGTGGTTTGCTGGAGTGTTCCTCCTCTTGGATACTGTTTGCCACCTGAGGAGCTGCTCCAGCGCTGCTGCTTGTGGCGTTGTGCTGTCGGCTGTGTTTGTGAAATGGCCCAAGATACTCAATAAGAAAAGGAGGAACTTCTTTTTAATCATGCTAATGATTTACAAATCTATGTGACAGGGTAATAGTTACACTGAGGAAATAAATGTGAGGAATGTCAGAGAAGATACTAGAGCTGACTGAGGAGAGGTGGCATTTCAGCTAATGTTGCTGCTAGAAGAAGTACAAGCTTTAAGAGAGATGGCTTTATGTGATTTCTTTGCCTTGTATATGAAGTATAAAATGGTACACATATATGCATTTCTCTATGAGAGTGAGATTAGGTTGTTCTCCCTTATTACCTTATAGCAGGGGTTTCAAAATAGGAGCCTTTTCATTCCAGAGTTTGAAAGGTTATTGTCCTACACTTCAGTTGTTCTGCTTCATTGTGTGGCAACATCTAAATTGGAACTGTAAAAATAAAACGTTTCTCTCTGTTCTATCATCTCTTCTATCTGGTTAAGGGAACTTTTAAACAAATCATCTCTTTGAGTGAGTTGAAGCTGTATCTGCAGAAATGGTTACACTGCCTAAGGCAAGAAAGTGAGTGTCTGGAATCTCCAAAACTGGCAGAGCTGATGAGTCCATGTGCACTTCTGGACACTGTTCCACTTTAACAGTTTTGCCCCAAGCTTCTTGTTTGGTCTCTCTCTTGTTCTCATATGGCCTGTTTTTGAAGCTGATGCATAAACAGTATCACAGAGCTGGTCTGGACTAAGATGTACCCAGCTGAGATAAGGAAGGAGAGGGCAAACTGGGGTAGAGTTAACAGAGCTGTGGGACTGAGGGTCGTGACACTGCCTCTCTCTGCTTGCTTAAAAGGGAACTGCAGCTGTGGGATGCAGATCATTTCATGTTGCCAAAGAGTGAAGCTTCTGCCTCGCTGTGGCACTTGGCCCTCCCTACTCTTAGTTCAGATCTGCTGGCAGATCTAAAAGCAGTGGAACAGGAATTCACTGCCCCATGAAGCAGGGGGAGCACAGTGGAGAAGAGTCCAAGACCTTCCTTTTGGTATCGTCCAGATGTTAGGCTTGAGCAGGAAGACTTCCACAATGCTTCTGTTCTCTTAAAATGTCTTTGGTTTTCCATTGCAATTGAAATCAAGTTTTGACAAGTGATCCAGTCAAGTTTGGAGAGGAGTTGGGTGTTACATGTTTAGATAAATGTTTGTGGCTCAGTGTTTCTAATAAAAATGACACATGTCAGAGAACACAGATGGAGCTAACAGATGAGTTTTTAGTTTTATGAAACCTGAGGGGTTACTCATTACTTCAGGTGTGTCAAAATGTAATGTGAATCTTACTGAACAATACTGATGATGATGATGATTACAAATTGCTGATACTTGAGTTTTAAAGATGCTTCCCAGCATTCACTGTAGAAAAGCTGGATGAAAAATTTTTAACTAGATGGAAAAATTAGTCACTTAATTCAGTGGCTTCTGTTGGGTGAAACTCCTGACAGAACTGCAAGTAGAAAGGTGCCATTAGACATGTGAATGTTCAGTTAATGTTTATGCTGGGTGTAGCAAAAAAATCACATATTTGAAGAGAGTAAGAACCAACTCTGTCTTTGATATAAGGCTGTTCATTGCTAGAACTGCGTGTAAGAAATACATCCAATACAGTAATGCAGTTGGGACACACACACACACACACTTTGGGGGCAAGGGAGCTGAACTGGTGTTACACAAGTTCTCTTTTGAAAAGAGGAAGGTAAACATTCCAGCCTGTTGGACCACGTTACTGCCCGAGTTTCTTGTTTGCAATCTGCTTTACATCTTTGTAGTGTTAATGTTTTGCAGTGGATCCCTATGATTGCCTGCCTGTAGTTCCAAGTGGAAAAAAGCCTGATACTCTGTACTCCAGACTGAGATTTGCATCTGCTGCTGGTCTTGTGGGGGCCTGTTTCTGGCAGAATCAAGCGTGACTTTATCATTTGTCCCATTAGGATATCATTACAGGTTCCTTATCTTCCTTGCTTCAGCAAGTGTGCTTTTGAAGCTGCTTTCTCCTCTTGGCAGTTGGTCTGATAGTGAAGTCAGGGAAGGGAAAGAGCTTTTCTTCATTGCTCAAATATGTTACATGACTAAAGAACTAACTCAGACTGAAAACGTTTATAGGTTTCTATGCAGGAGACAATCCAGTTGCATTAAACTCTAAATTTTAATAAAAGTATTTCATAAGCACTGGCCACATATACAGAATGTTTTTTTACTGGCTTGTGTCTTTTCTGCATTGATTTCTTGGTTTATGACTTGAAAAGCTTTGTTGTCTGTTACTTAAGATGGACCCTATAAAGAAACAAACACCCAAATGAATACAGTTGATATTTAGTAAAAGAAAAAGGAAAGAATTTCAGTTTCTTTTATGATATTTTTCTATAAATGAGTATGTAGATGACTCTTTGATGATTTTGGTGCAACAAAGTAAGCCTGGGATAACTGGAGCCTCTAGAAAAAAAATTTGGTAAATAATTGCCCTCTTTTCCATGACTTGTCATAATTTTGAGTGGACTGGGTTGAGACTTTTGAGTATTTTGAGGAAACTGAGTTAAGAAAGGAAGGATTTCACTTTGAAATAAAAATCTGCATCTGGCTGGAAAAGGTTGTGTAACTTTTTTTAAACATTCCTTCACTTTAAGTCATTATTTTTATAATCAGTGATTTCAGCTTCATAACAGCAGCGACATGAACTGCAGTATAAACCTGAGTTTTAAAAGGTTAAAAGCATTTTTTTTCAGAAATTAAAGTGCTGTTAACATATATAAAGGGTCTAATTGCCTTTAATGTAATTTCACAGTGTGCATTGACAAACTTTGTAGGTGAGTTAAGATTTAAAATAATCTGCTTTGTGGGTTGGACTCAGTGCTATTCTGAGAAGGTTGTGCAGTGCTGTGGTGTTGGCAGAGCTGTGGGACAGCGAGATGGGCTCGTGTGGGGGTGAGGGGTCCCTGGGCAGTGGGGAAGGAGCAGCACATGGTGCCACTGACAGTGTTTCTCCTCTGATGGCAGATCTTTAGCTCAGCAGTTTGGCTCCAGCTCTGCCAACTTTCAGTGGAATTTTGCTACTTCTGAAAGCCAGGATGGGGCTGAGCTGGAACCCTTTTACCCTCATTGCTTTGTCCTTGATACCTTCGCAGATCGAGGGTCACTGTCAGTGTAGTTTGAAGTGGCTCCATGAATGTGACTGTGATTGAGAGCCCCTGAGGGAACTGTCATTCTGTAATTCAAACTTCAATATTTTTGTTGATCTTCAAAAATTGACAAATTTAAAAATTAGTGATTTTTCAAAATGGATATTCTTTGGCCTAGTTTAAATGATAAAGTCAGTAACTCAAAACAGGAGGTTGCAGCTGTAGTGAGAAGGCACCTGCTGGTTCAGACTTCATTTTCTTGCCACTTTTATTTACCATCAGTATCAACATTTTGTAGTTCTTGCTTTTGTCTAACTAAAGTTATTTGTGTTTGCACAGGTGCTATTTCTGATTATTGTGTAGTCACTGGTCACATACAGTATTTGAGTGGAAATTGATGGTAATTCCTATGTTGCAGATCTAATTGTCTTGGGTTTTTTACTTTTTTCCTATGGATTTGATTTCTTTGTCTTACACTTTTTTTCTTATTTTCCAGTGTCAATTTACAGTATTTGGTTTTATGACAAGAATGACTGTCATCGAATAGCAAAACTCATGGCTAAGTAAGTACTGGGGCTTTGTTATTCTGAAATTCTTTTATGCAATACAGGAAAAAAACCCTGAACCTATTACATGTGTCTGGTTTTTTTCTTACTTGCCTAAAATGGGGAAAGACAACATTCTTGCTTTTACCAGTTTTTAAAGTAATGAAAATGATAGTTTTGTTTTTAAAAGAACTACAACATTAATATTTGCTGATAATTGATAAAATCAGTTGAAGTATTAGTTGTCATTCTCCAAAGGAAGTATGTATGAACACTGTTCATTATTTTAAATTCTATTTTGTATAGGAATGCTTGCAAAATTTAATTATATGGAAATATATAATTAACTATATGGAAACTAGTCACAATGTAAACATTTTAGGCTGATTTCTTATTTCCTAGTCTGGGGTTTTTGCAATGGCTTATTTTGGCTTTTCCCTACAGAAGCAATGTGAGACAACATAAATGGCAGATTTTGATACCAAGATTTCTTTCTAAATTTATTTTCTTATCCTGATAACTCTGTACAGTTCCAAATTCTCACTTTTTTTCTTCCCAGTTATGTTGAACTTTTTGCTGTTACTTGGCTTGTTCAGTACAAGGATTGGTTATAAGGGTTAATGGAAGACATGGTGTGAAAGGGACTCTTGGATGTTGTTACCAAAACAAATAACAAAACCTGCACTGCCTCTCCTCTTTATAAGCCCAGCATCAGAAGGGCATGGCTGTCTTTGTTTAGTGCACCTTTTATTTTAAAGCCATCATAATGTTTGCAGTGGGAGGGAGAGTTGAACCACTCAAGCTCTGCCATGTCCTTACTCTGTTGTGCTCAGCTGCGGGACAGGTCTGAGTGGCAGAGAGCAAACCTTGAGCTGTTTGAAGTTAAACTGAGTCTGGGCACTGCAGCACAAATCATGGGCTGGAGATACTTTTAAGATTCCTGAGGTATCAGGGAACAGACCAATCCATTTGCCCTTTTTGCTGGATTGCATTATTTATGTTTTCTTCCAAGAGTATTAATTTTTTTCACAGTTTTTTTGTATTGGGTGAAAATTTAAATTTACACCTTTTTTTTAGGTGGATTTTTCTTATTCATTGGTAGGAAAAAGTATTGCCTTTAGTACCTCAGTGCTTTAAAAACATACCCATAAAAGGTTTCAAGGAGATTTGCATTCTCTTCCCTGCTGTTTGACTTGACCTTATTGTGCCAGACTGACTTAACAAGATAGCAGACCATCCATTTATATTTTGGTGGCTTATCTTTCAAAAGAAAAGTAAATTAGTGTTTGTAGGCTTTGCAATCACTGAGTCACTTCTCACATTCTCTGCCTCCCCCCTGCCATTCTCTGAGGTTGTGCCAGGTATATTTTCAAAGCTGTAACTGCAGATATTCTTCAGCAAACTGTCACAGCAGCTCCTGTGTCCCTGAAGGAATGTGTGCCTCTTCCACTATCTGATATAATGGAAAGAAACAGCAGGCCTTGCTTAAAAAAGATTTAATCCTGGATTGCACTCAGAGCATGCTCAGTGTACGTATTTGCATTAGTTGACTTTTTTTTTCCCCAGGAAAGGTATTGGATTTACAGAACTTTTTGTTCTTTTTTTCCAAAGAATTCTAGAATTTTCTGCAATGAAAACATTTTATGGGGGTCATCAAACTCCTGAGTTCAGAAACAATTAGTTCAGGTCAAGTTAAGTCAGGATGGTTGATTGAGGGATAAGCTTTTTAGAAGTAGAGCAGAAACTGGGGGGGTTCAAAAATTTGTGATCTATCCATTCTGACCAATAAATCTTTAGGGGGCGTTATTTTTAGCTTAGTTTATAAGCTTGTTTTACTCTGTATCAATCCAAAATGGCTTCTGAGAACAGGCAGCAGCATCAGCTGGGAGAGTATCTCACAGTTCTGGGGATAGTGTCACCTTTGCTCCCTCACCACCCTGTAAATGTAACCTGCACCACACAGGGCGTGGAGTTTGAGCTACTAGGCCATTATTTACGTGAGAAAAGTTATTCTTCAACAAAAAATGTACATTTTAAAAAGGCAACAAGCACTTCATAATGAACAAGAGAAAAATATTATGAAATGTTTTTCAGAAATATTTGTGAAACATTTCTGTGAAATGGATGTACTCCTTGAAGATGTTTTACTATAAGACCGATTAGTACTGGTTTTATGGGAGGATGTTTTATTGAAACCTGTGCCAAGTAGTTAAGAGCAGACAGAGGGTCTTGAGTGAACCCTTTGCTTCCCCCATCAGGCAGCACATGTGATCTCAGTTGTCCAGGATTTTTCCTTTAAGTGAAGTATTTCTTTCTTCTGATACTGTGATATTGACACTTAAAATCTCAACAAAGTATTGTGGGTTTTTTTACCTTGCTCTTTCTTATCCTTAGTTTTGGAGTGAGTTTAGAGAGGTCCTAAGTTGGGACTGGATGACCATGTGGGGTGCTTGAACAAAATGTTCTCTCAGGGGTCGCCATAGAAACACTTGTGGAGTGTTGAGCTGCTTCACCCAGGAGCACATGCTGCAGTTCTTGGAAATTGTCAGGGCTAGATTGGCCTCCCTACTGTGAGTTACCTTTGCAGGTGACTGCTGCTTACAGAGAAAGCTGTACTAATAATCAGAAGCTGGTTAAATTACCAGCTTGTGTGATTAAAAATTCTGAGAGCAACACTGAATTGTTAAAAGCCAAATCTAACCCTTTTTTCAAATAAACACAGATAAATTCCAGTCAAGAGGCTTGGTTTTTAGTCTGGGAAGAAACTTCCAAGATTTGAACTATTTTTTTTGCTGAGAAATGTCAACATAGAGGTGCATATAAAAAATTACTATCCACAAAATCTAGAGTTTGTCCTGGATCCTCACTGACCCAAAGAAACTGGAGCTGGAATGAGTGACACTGTCTGTGATTGTTGTGACGGCACCTCTTGGCTCTCCCATCACATGCGAGTTCCCAAGTGACATTCCATCTCCAGAGCTCTGCCCTGTTTACAGTGCTTGTTTTTTCTTAACATATTTGATTAATGCAGGCTTAAAAAAGAAGGGATTACAGGCTGGTGTGTGTTTATTTCCAGAGGATAAGCTCTAGCGCATCGCACAGCCATGTATATCTTGTGAACTGCATATGGATTAGGAGTATATGCTGCCTTCACATTTATTAATGCAATGGCCCCCAGACATGTCATCTTCTTGCACATCTTAACCATCTTTTAAACTGAAGGGTTTGGATACTTGAGGCAGGTAGAGGTGGAATAAAAGTGCTCAGTGAATGGCAGGCACCAGAGGCTGGAGCGAACACCGTGTTTCAGGCCTGCAGGTAACTGGAATGACCACAGGGCAATTTGGGAAGAAAACGGTTTGCTGCTCTTTCCAGAGGCTGTAGATGGGAACATGAGGGGTAACTTGCTCTAAGTCTTCTTGCAGACTGACTCCAGAGACATCTGGTGTGAGCCAGCTCTCTTCTTTCTCCCTGTCTTTGTTTTGTTGTATAATGGTCAGCCTCATCCTACATTAGAACTGTTTGGGAATAGATTTTGTTGAATAATATGGCTTGATTTGGCTAAATATGGAAAAAATGCATATTGGGAAGTAAAGAGTAAAAAATGTGTTTTAATTTATGGTATAAATACATTTGTTCTTTGTATATCACATGCTTGGATGTCAGTGTATTTTATTGTAAAAAATGTCTAAACAGGCAAGTTTTATAGAAGTGGTGTTTTCTGTGGGCAAACTGTGAGAGACAGCCCAGTGCCCTCTGAATTGGAGATGAATCGTAATGACCATTTGACAATTTGACTTGTATAAGCCTTGTAGCAGATGAAAACTTGCATAACTTTGGTCAGCTGTGTGTTGGGGTTTTGTTCAGGCAGAAGAAATGTGTTAATATACTGGGAATACATTTTTCTTTACTGCTCTTTGTAAGATGTTAAACCTAGCTAAAATTTTCAAGTGCTGTTTCTCCTTGCCTTTTACAGAGTGGTTGAACAAGAAGCTCAGAGATCACAGCAGGTTTTCCAGGACAGAAAAAGTCCCAGCAGAACCAATGACTGCAATGAAAACAGGCCCACTGACATCCTGGAAATGCTGAGTAAAGCCAAGGATGAATATGAACAAGTAAGTAAAGATATCCTTTCTGGAAACTGGTTTTTAGCACATCAGCTGTGCTTTGTTTAAAGGGTGGGCTGTCTCTGTTCCAGCAGCCTTGTTTGTTTTCACGTTAATGCCTTGTTTCCTCCCTCAGGTACATTGTATTAGGAAACAGTCTCTGTTTTCAGGCAAGGTGGATTGAATACTGATCATGTGATCCAACTTGAAGTGTAGCTTGATAGGCCCATTTTACAATTATTTCTCCTGCTGTGAGAAAATTTTGTCTCTGGGAATAGCAAATAAAAATTGTACCCAACAGCATCTGTCTCTTCTTATTCTCAAAAGATGTCTTGTGGTATTAGAGATTGAGTCATTCAGTCCATTTGTGACTCTGTGAAGCATATATTTAATAGCTGTAGACTAAATGTAATGATACTGTTCCTCTGTCTTTCTGTTCCCCAGTTTACTACTTCAGTCCTGTCTACTGTGTTTGTCCTTTTAATAAATTAATTCATTTTGGAGGGGAAAGTCTGTTATTGTTTGCCAGTGCTAAATTCACAAGATGACATAATGAAAAATGTTAGTTCTCTTAGGAAATAGTTAGTTTATGTAGTTGTGAGGGCCAAATTCATACATGCAGGATGAGCATAACGGTAGTGTTGTGGGAGAGCCAAAAAAAGGACACAGAGATTCTGAACAAGTCCCTTCCCAAATGCCGTGGTACAAGAATTGCAGTAGTAAAGCCGTGTGTGAGTATTTCATTGCAGAGCTGTGCTCTGGTTCCTGTGTCTGTGCTGGTGGCAGAAAAAGGGAGCACATTAGTGCTTGATTCATTCCAGAAGTTGCTTGTGCAGCAGAGTTCCTTCAAATGCTTGGGATTTGACTTTTTGTGGGATCCTGGATGGTTACAGTGCAATGTGGGATGAGAATAAACACATGGATTAAACCTTGTATGAGTCAATTATTGTGTCACTTTCTCATATAGCCCTGGTCATGTGAGTGTGACAAACAATACAAGATCTTTGACCCAGGCTAGATACTAATCCCAAGAGAAAGTCAGCTTTTTTCAATGCTTTAAAATACAGATTTAAAAGAATAATTAATTCTGATTGTATGTGCTTCAGTGGTGTTTGGGGAGAAGGGGTCTTTGTGTGAAGGCCAGCATTGTGGAAGTAGCAGCTTCTGTGAGATCACAGAAGGAAACTTCAAGACCTGAATGATTCATCTTCTAATGGTCTATCAGATTTGAAGAAATTGAAGTCTTAAAAATATTACACCACAAGAATGCACTATTTTGGTAGTGCCCTGTTAGGATGTAATGAAGCTTTTCTCCCTTTTTGTCCTTGCAATATTGGATAATACAAACAGATGACTCATAAAGTGATTTGGGATGTTGCAGGTTCTCTTCTAATTTTCAGGTCTTTTCCATGTGAGAATACTGAAAAACTTGCTAGAAACAAAGTTCATAAGAATTGTGGGTGAAGCTCTGTAGACAAGTAAAATTCTGCAGAACATGCAGATTCTTTAGTGGACAGTTGATGTCTGTGGTATCAGGGCATGGGAGTACAGCTACTTTAAAATTGGGGGGTTGTGCCTCATCTTCTCGTTTTGTGTGTGTGTGTTTATGTCCTGATACTTATCAAACACTGGTGAAAAAGTAGCTTCATCACCTTTTTGTGTGCACTTGAACTGTAATCTGGATGTGTTGGACATGATCCCACACAGCCCTCTGTGACTGTGGTTGTGTAGCAGTTGTCAGATAAGCAGAATTGAACAATGTTGGTCACGTTTCAAACAAGCTTCTTTAGATGTTTTGTTGACCACCTCAGCTTTGACAACAAACCTTTGGCACATTGATTTTGGAGCTCCTTGTAGTCAAGGTGTGCCAGCATTAACATTGATGAAGTAACCATGAAGTGACTTGTTTGGAACATGGCTTCTGGAGGGACCTTTCCTGTCTTAATTTTTTTTTATTTAAATAATTTCATGGCACTTGGTAATTACACATGAATTTGTATTTAGGAGCAGAAAGTTCTTATCTGCCTGGTACATTCCAGATGGATCATACAGTAATCCTTGTGTGCAGCCCACATGAGATTGGCAGAGTGTCAGCATGAGAAGGGGGCAGAGGGAGAGAAAAAGAGATTTATGAAGGTCTGAGTGATTTAATCTAGGATTCCAAATCAGCTTAATCCTTCAAGTACACACTGCATCAAGCCCATATGTGAAAATGAATGAACTCTGAGATTTTTTTTTTTTTAATGAAGTGAATGGATGCTTTTTATAGTGTGGTTTTGTGTGTCTTTCAGTATGAGCATGGAAACAGACTGCAGCTCATCCTGTAGTGAAAAGAGCACTGCCTTTCCTGATTTGTAACTAGGAGGCCTCTGGCATTTCAGGCACAGAGTTTTGACCTTCAAGTTAGCAGCTAAACAAAAGATGGGAGAATTGGGTTCTCACCTCTATCCCTAAATCACAATATATAGTCTTGATTTTGTACTTATTGCTTTCAGTTAGAATTTGAAAACAGAAGAATAAAGCTCAGATTGCTTTTTAATCTGTTGCTAAAAAGTTTAACCCGTATTTGAGTGCTATAAGTGACCAGAGCAATCATCGTGTTGTGCCAATGTTGAACTGTATCATATGCATAAGGTGCAGTTTACCCACTGAAAACTGGAGAGTTCTACAGGGTTTTTTCACTGGTGATTTAAACTGTAATACAACTTCTATAGTTTGTATATATTTATTAAAGATTGAAGTCGAATCAATCTGTAGCCATACTGTCTGTTA
This sequence comes from Poliocrania exsul, assembly GCA_035041345.1. NCBI lineage: Eukaryota > Metazoa > Chordata > Aves > Passeriformes > Thamnophilidae > Poliocrania > Poliocrania exsul. Next base: position 14,153,830 of record JAWWLZ010000025.1, read on the forward strand.
CAGTGCAACTCTCTTGTCTGGTTTTGTGTTACTCACAGAAAACAAAATTAACACCTGAAAATACATGTACATGGTTGGTTAAATCTGGTGGAAATAAGTCAGTGACAAGCACTCTTTCCAGCCACTTAAAATGATTTCTGTCAGGATCTCTGTTTTTTTAAGCAGTTCCTCATTTGGGTTCTTGATTTAAAGTGTAGCCAACTTCATAATTAGCAGCTAATGCAGATACAGGATGTGAAAAGCCCACCTTTTCTTTAATACATAGTTTTCTTTCTTGGTAAAAATTATAAAGCCAGTTTTGGCTTGGTTTTCTTTATATAATAATAAAGGGAAAAAGTTTTATGACTGCATACCAGATTCTGGATGTCTTGGTATGATTTTTATTTCCTAAAATTTGTGAATTCCAGAGTGTCTCACAAAAACCAGTGTTTTGTACATCATCTCTATTTCAGTCCAAGTGCCATGTAAAAAGAATTGTGTAGTGGATAAATGTAGATTCAAACTCATGTATTTATGTGTTAAATTTTTTTTTCCTCCCTCAGAATCAGATCAGTGCCTTAAATATTATATCAAGTTCTGGAATGCAGCAGAATTCAAATCCTCCAAAGGCAGAAAGCACAGAACCTTCAGAACAAAAGCCTTCATTGCAAGTACAAGAGCAGGTATGTTTCATCCAGCCCTAAATGAAGGACTTTTTTGTTTTCCATTTAGTATTTTGTTTTGGTACCAAAATTGGGGGTTTTTCATAGAATGCCTGCAGTGTTGTCTGCTGAATGTATTATCACCTCAAATAAATTAATGAGTTTGAAGATTTCTAGGATCCTAAATTCTGTCTTTTGGCTTAGCATTTTAAAAGTACAAGGAAATTTCCACACTACTGTGAAAATCCAGGTATGTTTAAATGGGCCCACTTGGATTCTTGAAGAAGTCAAACCGTGGTAATGTGCAAGATGACTTGGAGAGACAGGAAGCAAGAAAACCTGAGCTGTGCCACAGTTTCTGTGCTGAGCCAGTCAGGTGTACACAACCTTTGCAGCCTGAGCTCAAGCCCTCATTTCTCATGTCACAGACGTTCCCTTAAGGCTTGTCTGTGCTGCATTTAATGCTGCAGGTAGCCCTGCACAAGGCAGCTGTAGCTTCATACAAAACATTTTAGAGATCTATTTAGGAAAAAAATAAGTAACTTCTGCAATCAGTAAATTGCTGTAAGACACGAAGTGCCTTGGGCCTGCCTGCAGTGCCACCCAGTGGGCACGGGAGGGGCAGTGCTGGTGCTCCTCGGGAAATGCCCCACGGACACAGGAGCCTCAGGGCACTGCCACGGGTCACTGGGGTGTTCCTGATGCAATAAACAAACCCCCGTGCTGGAGAAATGAAGTGCCCTGTGAAAACGTGGGCAACCTTGCACTTAGTACTTGTAAACAAAATACTTAGTCTGGAGTAGTAGTAGTTTCTAGTGCAGTTAGGGCTGGGGCCTGGGCAGCAGGAATCTGTTTTAGGGGATGGGGTAGTAACAGTTAATGAATTAAAATGAAGGGTGGGGAGTTTGCTGGGATTATTTGCTGTCCCAGCCTCCTCCACCCCCTGCACAGCACCTCTGCTGCTGGGTCAGCATTGTGACCCCTGGCAGCCAGGTCTGCTTGCTGAGTGCCAGCCTGGAGACCTGGCAACACAGAAGATTTTAACAAATTGCCCTGAAGTAATTAAAGGGAAAGTCGATTGTAGAGCATGTAAAATGTCATGTTCTTAATTCTATTGAGCTATTTAAAATAATAGCTGCAGAGATACTGGGAAAAATGATAATTCTGTAAAGCCAGTTAACTGGGTTCAAATGTATCACAAGTGTGTTGGTTCTTAGCCACATTTTTAGTAACATGGACAACTGGAAGACTACTGGAAAAACATTCTAACTATAAAAATACATTTTTCATCTGATTGAAACAGATGCCTAAAACATAGTGTAGATATAAGTACAGTGAGATCCCTAAAGTCCCTCCAAAATGTCACACTTGCATGTTGATTGACTTCATCTCATGCTAAAGATCCCACACATCTTCCTTATGATATTGTGAGGTCAAGTGTTTTCTTGACAATTCAGTGATATAATCTGCCAGCAATCAGCTAAACTGAACCAGAACACAGATATTGAACCACAGATTGGCAGTCAGAGCTCATGCTGTAAAGTTTAACTTACCTGAAATGATTTCTGGAGAAACCCTCTGAGCAGCAGCTGCACTCTGTTCTAACAAATAAAGTGATCGTGTTGCATTTTTGCAGCCCCTGCTGGTATGTCCCATAACCCACTGAGTTGATTATATGCTCAAAGTAAACGTCAGCCAGAGATGGACAAGGCAAAAGAGGGGGTTTGTATTTCATGCTGGAAATAACTGCATGTTTGAGACTGTGTAAGGGGCTGGTCTCACTTGAGTCAAGCATGGGAGAGAGTTCAGTTGGCTACCTGACTGTTTTAATGTACTAATAAAGGAAAGCAAGTCAATTAATCATACTGAAGGGAAAAGCTGAGTTTGAAACGATCTGGAACAATAATATTTCTGTTAATGGAATCTTTACAGTTGAAGCACAGGTCTCTGGAAAAGTAAGATCAGTGGAGAGAAGAATTTCTAGGAAAAAATTCCTAACATAACAAGGTTTATAAACTATAGAATGAAAGTGTGCCTGACTTGAAGCTGGCTAAAAATGAGTAACAATGGCAGCAGAGATGAGTAACCTGGGCAAAAGTCAGTGTGATTTGAAGCCTAAGGTTTTTTGTTAGGCACCTGTGCTGCTGTGCCTTCACTGCTGTTATCTGTGCTGGGCAAACTGGAGCCAGCAGAGCAATGTCATGGTACAGTAGCTGTCATTGTGAAGTAGTGTCTTTGTTTGGACATACCATCTGAATACACTGGAATTGTGCTGCAGGCCATTCAGTCTCCTGAACAGAATGTTGTATTTCAGTCCAGCTGTTTTACATAACTTCTAGTCCTGTGCAACCTCAAAAAAAAAATAAAAAAGGGAAAATTTTGAGATAATGGGTGGTGTTAATAGTGGTTTCTTTTCTCTTGTGTAAAACACATTTTTTTAAATATTTTCAGTAAAATATTAAGAAGATAATACCCTTAAAATCGTATTTCCTAAAATATCAGTGGTGTAGCTAGATGTACATTTTTGGGAGAGACTAAAGGACTGGTAGATGTAACTGCATTATATATACACACCCTTTTTAAGGAAAGAAGTGTTCAGGTTTATACAGATTCCTTTCCCTATTGTGACATCCATTGCATTGTTAATGAGAAGGGTGAGAAACACTGTCTAGGCATGTGTTGCTAGTTCACTTGTGTAGCTTCTAATTTCTGTGTTCCTCTCCCATCTTTTAGGCCATGTATTTATTTCCAACTCCATAAATTCTGTGAGGATTTTGTTCAACTTGTGTTTTTTTCCCCACACCTCCTGAAGTGCCTTGTGTGGTTCTACCTGATGGATGATGGCAGGTGCCATGTCCAGGACAGAATCCATGGCCTTTCCCCTTCCTGACTTCCAGTGCAGTCTGTCCCGAGAAGGCTGTAAGACAAAGCATACACAGCCAGGATGTTCCTTGTAGATTAAATTAATTTCAAAATTCCTGTAAATAAGGGCACACTTGATATAACATGCATTTGACCTAGTTGTCTCTCATAGTTTTCTTTAATTTATAATAGAACCTGTGAGCTGCTCAGTGCTGTGGCTATTTCTAAGCTGAAAACTTCTTATTCCCTTTTTTTTAGCCATTTCAGTCAAGGCAGAAGCATCTGACTTTGGAGGAACTGTTTGGAACCTCTGTACAAAAGGAACAGCCCACAGCTCCATATCCCACTCCGAAGAGAATGGAGAAGCTGCAGACAGATGCATCTGCCAGAGAGCAGCACAGTTTGCTTTTGCCTTTTTCCTTTGGCCCGACACCAGTAATGCAACAATCCCTGGGGAAATCCGAGAGTCCCAGCGTTAAGAGCAGTGCCAATCAGCAGGACTGTTTAACACCTATGCTAATACCTCCAGCTTCAGTTTCCCAGCCTTGTATAAAAAATGTTTCAAGCTATTCAGTTCGTTTAAGCCCTGTTTTTAGTTCAGCCTCGACAATGGAAGCTGCCCCTGCTCAGATACTTCCTGGCCTAAAACAAAGCAACAGTATAATGCAAGTTATGCAGCAAGCTGCCAAGCCCATATCCCCTCTGGTGAATCAGCCTCCCTCTGAAGGGAACCACGCTCCACAAAGCCTAATGGCTGCCCAAAGCCAGCTCATTGCACCCTTGACAACAACCAACACGGGAACTGTCTCAAATCCGTCTCATACAAGTGTTGATCTTCTCCAGAAACTCAGGTTGACCCCACAGCATGACCAAATGCAACAGCAGCCTCTCACTAAGACACCCTTAACACCAAACATCTCTGCCTCTGTTGGCCAACTTGTGACACCAGAAAGCTTCAAAGAATCTCACACTAAGCCATCAGCCTTGAACAGCAAGATGATCCCTCCCCTTCAGGTATTCTGATATCCATGAAGTTTTAGACTGTTTTTAGACTACATGTATTTTTCCCTTGGAAATGTGCTGTTGTATATCAGCCTTTTAAAAATAATTAAGGACTTCCACTGTGTGGTATTGATTGAATTGCTATGTTAGAAATTCAATTCCATTAGTTTTGTATCATTAGCATCTGCTACTGATGGCAGACCTCTCTGTAGGGGAGGAGGTTTTTCAAACTGGTGCTGGTAGGGGGTGAATAAGTCCTAAAGAATTCATTGTACTTGTGTCAGAAAAATGTTGCTCAGAGCTGATCTGAGAAGGGACAGAAGATTACAGGCTGGTCAGTGTTACTCGGGGTGATGCTGTGGAAGTGTAGCCTGTACCTTATTTGAAAGTTTAAAATTAACAATTTTCTTTTTGTGGTTATTTTGCTTTGGGTGTTTTGACCCCCTTCTGCTGGGAATACCTCTGGGCTACATTGAAATATGTCTTTGTGGGTTTGCTATAATATCAAAAGTATGAAAGATAAATTTGGATATTTCTTCTTTTTCCAACTTCCCATTGATTATATCAGTTTTACAAAATTTATCAAATTATATCTGAAATCTGTTGAAATTTCCATTTTTGTGCTTTCTTAAAAGCAGAGAACCACCACTGGAAATCAAGCTGTGGATGGTAACTTGTGAACTTTGCCCTTTTTTTTTATTTAGACTGTACAACAAAACAAGGAATCAGAAGTATTTCCACAGCCGAAGACTTTGTGTAAAGCAAGTCAAGTAAGTGACAAAATACCTCTGCTAATTGTTTTTTGGTTTTCTTAGAAAGGAAGAAGCCCAACTGTGGTTCTCAGTTGATATCTCAAATAGGAATCAGTCAGTGACTGTATTTAAAGAGCAGCAAGAAGCTGCACTGAAGGAAGGGGCAGTTCTGTCAGTGAGTGCACTGCTCTTGTGCAGGGCCTCTTGTTGGTGGTTCTAATGTGGTGATGAGGACACGATTTTGGATTTGCAGCCTTGCAGTGAGTTTGCACCATTTCAGCTGGGATTTTTTATGCTGCAAGCAAGCAGTACTTTTACCATAATATTGTAGCACGTTCTATTGGCCTTAGCCCAACCTTAAGCACCACTGAGGTATAAAATGCAATCCTTGCTTTCCTGTCTCTTAGTTTTCCTGAGATAACCTTGTATTTTATGAAAAGATACAAAGTGAAAGAAGTGGAAGATGGAGGAAGAAAAGAATAACAAGCATTTGTTACTGCAAGACTTTCTAACAGAAAGAGTTTTAGTGATCTAAATAAAGATTTAACATTATTAGAACTGTCTTGAGTATGAGTTTAAAATAATGTCAATTTTAAATTTCAGGTTGCAGTTAAAAAATAACTGGTAATAGGCAAGTCTTCAAGAATTACTTTAATTACCTTTTTGTTATGTATTATTTTTAGGATACCATCTGTAATTTCATTCTAATTTACCCACCTCCTCCTTTTTCAGATCTCTTAAACTGCCTCATTCTTGTCAAACTTGCACCACATGAAAGCAGTTCTAGTAGCATGCACAGATCTGATTGTGAAGGCAGTAAAAATGGTCCTACTTAAAGTAAAATACTGTTCTAGCTACTGGCCTACTATAAGATAAGGTCTACAGTCTGTTCATGGTGCAGTTAGTAAATAATAACTGAACTCAAAACATTCTGTATAGATTTGGGAATTTTAAGGGATGTGTCCATGTTGTGTAATGACCTGTATTTAAACACATTGTCTTCAGCTGAAATCCCACGCTCCAAATCTTCACAGTTTTGGCTGCAACAAAGTCAATTTCCCAGTTCTGCTGCTGTTGATGTTATTATATACACATTAACTGCAGATGGGTTTGGAGGGTTTTTTCTTCTGAAAATCTTTGGTTATCCAAGGGGAACTGTTTCTGCTGACATATCAAACATCTTTACTTATCACATTTAGTGTTGCTTTTCTTTTGAGTGAGATTGGCTTGTTTATTTTCTTTTTTTTTTTCACCGTCTTGGTCATTCTACAAGCCTGAGCAAGACATTAATTATCATCCTGACTAATGATTGCAGTTATCAGGAGATGTCAGAGTTGCTCAAAGTGGATGTTTATTTGTGTCCACTTTACACAAAAATAATCTTATAAATTTGCAGTTTATGTTTAAAAGTAAAAGTGGTAAAGGCAGTATGTGGATTTTGTCATGAGACAGACAGACCAGTGGGAAAATCAGGTGGGATGATGGTCCTCAAAATGTTTCCATTCCATGTTCCCTCCAAGGGAAAATGTATTTAAAATATTTCCAGGTACTCCAGTGTTTTAATTATAATTCAGAAATCTCTTTAAATATGATTGAGATACATTTATAATTTGTAGTAAAGTATCTGCAGGGAGGCAGGAGGCAGGACTGGCCTTCCCCTGAGAAAAATCTGCAAAACAGCTACAGACTCCTTTGATTATCTCAATGAAAAGCTCATCTTTCATTCTGTATGTTATATTTTAAATATTCTGGAAGGTAACAAGGAGTCTGCATGCAAGAATGTTGAAGGCTGCTACCTTCTTCAGCTTTGAAAATGTGAATTACTGTTGATATTAATCTTCACAGATAGATATTTCTTCATTGAGAGCAGCTGTTCTGTAATATCTGACTGAATAATCGTGGCTACAATTTATTTAATTTTCTTTGTGCTCATCTCCCCAGCCTTTACAACATCATTCATTCTTACTGAACATGGTGCTTATCAATTTTCTGTTCTTCCACAGGTTGCACCTCCGCAGTTTGTTACAGCCACGACAACAGTAACTCCCTTAGTCCTCTTGTCTCCCAGCGTGTTTCAGCAATCGGCTACAAAAGCTGCTGAAGTGGAGAACAAAGCCGGTTCTTCGCCTTTAACCCTTGGAGCAACAGAAATTCAGAGTACACCTCCTACTGTTCTCAGCAGGTCCCAGCTTCAAGAAGCACTGATACATCTCGTAAAGGTACTGTCTTACATCTGAGCCTAAGTGCCAGTAGTAGTCTGAGTGGTGAATTTAGAGAGCTGACAGGAATATTTGTCTCCAGTCTTCACAGAGAGAGATGAATGAAGACCAAAATAGGCATATCCTGTAGCATGGGAGAACTCACACAGCACTCCAAGCAGGATACCAAATTTGCTGTTCAAATCTTGTAAAGAGAATATTACACCTTCAAGCCAGCTGGCGAGATACCAGTTTTGTAAACTTTCATTTGAAGGAATTCAACTCAAGAAACATCTCTAAATGTTGTCTCTAGATGAAACTAATTCACTGCCCAGTCATGCTTGGACCTGAGTTTTCTTGCAGAATATGCTGCAATCCTGTTCAGGCTGGTCTGACAGAAATAACATAACTCCTGACACTCAGGCAGACTTTGTTTGGGAACCTGTACACAGAATGAAATTCTTTGTGTCTAAGACTAAGGTTTGGACTCTGGAGGAAAGTGAAATGTGGCCCAGGCTGATGTGGTGACACCTGTTTGTTTGTTTGAGCATCCAGTGTGCTCAGTGATGCCTTTCCCTGTCTGAGCAGCGTGGTGGTTCACAGCCCGTTGGTGTGCAAAGAGCATTGTCTTTTGTGCAAGGACCCACCTAGTTCCCTTCTCTTAACTCTGATAGCTGGCACTGTAAGGAATCCTTATGCACAACTTAGGCATGAAATTAAACCTTTTTGCATCTTTTTACTAATGTTTCTAATGTGTTTCTTTCTTTTTTCCTGCAGAATGATTCCCGTTTTCTCAGTACTATCCATGAAGTCTACTTGCAAGTCCTAACCAAGAGTACAGACAACATTAAGCTATAATTGACGCTGAATCTACTTAAACGGAGTCCATTTTAGAAACAATTTGCCTCATCTATAAAACTAATATTTTTGGAAAAGAATATTTAGTTTTCAGTGTCTTGATTTTGAACCTGTTAGGAAAGACTATTCCTTAAATACTTATGAAAGTAATGTTCTCAGAAGTGATCTAGGTTCTCACTGTGATCATCACCAGCAAACCTTTTTTTTGATTGGGGAGGGGACTTAAGTTGCATTTGAGCTCTCATTAGCATTAAGTGAATGTGCAAATGTTTGCTCTGGCTCTCATTCCCAGCTGTATTCACTGCTCAAGGATTACAGACTCAACACTCTTTCAACCAGCAAATACACAGTACAGTTCACTACAGCACACCAGGACAGAATTCAGTTGTGGGAAACTAGTTCCAGTTGAAGGACTAAGGAAAAGAAGAGCAAAATGCCTTGTGATTAAACTGGCAGGTGTGGGGAAGGAACAGATCTGGATGCCAGGCCTTTAGAGCTAAATCTTTAACAAAAGGTCTAACAATGTGATTTGCTCAATACATTGACAGTCTCCAGTTATTGCACGTAAATTAATCTTTCAATAATTTATTAATCTTACTTGCTTTTGTGTTACTGAGATTAAACAGGTATCCAAGTGAGTAAGGCCATTTTCTCTAAAAAGGAAAATTTGAAATATGCAATATCCTCAGTGATTGTATCATTTTTTTAAAGTAGTTCTGTTGCATGTTAAAGTTTTCTTGTTTTAAGTTCATAGTTAGGAGAACACCACTGGAAGACCCTGTTCAGCAGTGTTTGATAAAATTTAAATTCTTTATTCCCTTTTACCTTAAGGATGGACCACATCATAGTTGGCTTTCATTCCTCAGTTGTGTTGGAACTAGTGTTGAAGACTGTGCAGATGGGGAAACAAATGCATGCTTTTCTTCTGTTGCCCTCTCCCCAGATTGTTAGTGCACACTTCATAGTCTGAAGATTATCTAATTAAAATGTTACTGCTTTGTATATGTGATTTAGTAAGTCCCTATTCACTAATTAAGAATTTAACTGGGTGCTTTCCCATTTGAAATCAGAAAATTTCTAATTATTTCTTATGCTGCTTTGTTGGTTTACCCATGGCTTGTATTTATTTCTTAAAGGCATGCAAAGGGAATTAATCTGACTTCAGGTCCCAACTTTCTCCTGCAATAGTAATTTTAAAGGATGTTTTTTCAGTAGAAAAGTGTTGGGTTATTGAATAAAAAGATAATCTGTAGTGAGTTACGATGCACTGCTTTGTTCTTTTCCCTCAAGCACTATTGAAATATGAGGAAAAATATTGTTTGGCTCCTTACAACATACAAGTATGATGTATATCCTAAGGATTAGTTAATGTTGACCTGGTGCATGGCCACTTCATTGGAAACCAGTAACTGAGCTTTAATTGTGACTTGCTCACAAATCGGGATGTTTTAGATACAACAAATATTTACATTTTTCTGTATTTGATCTATTTTAGTTTTTCATAGCTTTTTAGTGGAAGATATATTTTGTTCCAAAATTATTTTTCTCAGCCTTTGGGCTCAGTGTTTCCTGTTAAAATATATAGTATATTGTTAGAAAAACATGCAAGCTTCAGGGAAAGATGCTGTTATCATGCACATTCATCAAGAAATATATTGGATTTAATGGTAGCATTTGAATTCAGCAATATAAACTCAGCCTTGTTAAGGAAGATGGGAGCTTCCTCCATTAATTCTAGAGTTACTCTGTGCACATAAACAGTGAGACCCAGATCTAGGGTCTAAACCCGTTTTTTTGTTGGGTTTTTTAGGAAAAGTTTCACTAAAAGGGACAAACCAATGAGCGGTTCCTCTAAAGAAAAATGAATAGTCTAAACCACATAGAGAGCTGCTTTTATCTGGATTTAGCAGAGATGAAGTCTGTAACTTCTTATTCTCATGGACAGCTTGTGGTTTCTTCAAAGAAAGATCTGGTAAAAGTTTGTAAGAATAGAAGTGTTGGAAGCTGATAGTGCACATGGGCACTGTTTGCTAAATACAGTTGTATCCAAAGAAGTTGTATTTTGACTTCCTCAGCCATCTACAGTTGACAAAGTAAAACTACTTTGAATATCCTTACCTTGTGAGGGTTCCTGGACAGCTGGGAACAGACAGCTGGCAGATCCTCCTTTCCCTTTGTTTTGTGGTGTCCTGATAGCAATAGATTGTTGGTTTTACTTCCCTGCCCCAACTCTCAGAATGAATTGGCACAGAACCAGAGTTGAAGTCTTGCTACAACAGCAAACTGCTCATCTTGGACATGTTTGTTCCAAGCTGTGCACATGGCAGCAGGGGCAGAGCCAGCCTGGGTGTCACCCAGCACTGCAGGGGTGTCACAAGTGCCAGGGCAGTGGCTTTAACAGGTAAACTCCTTGAATGAAAAGGTCATTGTAAAACATAAGCCCAATTATAGTGTAAAATTTCAGTATTTTTTAAAGTGTGGACTGTGTGTTTAAATTTTTTTTTCTTAATAATTTTTGTATAAGTTTAAAATTTACCAGCTTGTTGAAGTGCTTGATTCATGTTTTCTGCATGTAGCAATAAGCAGGGTGTAGCAAGTTACCAGGAGTCCTCACAGCAAATGATTGTGACCATTTTGAATTTGTTGTTTTGGTTTTTTAATGACAGGCTTAATGGGATTTTACCTATTAAAGGTAAAATTAAAATATTATTAGTTCAGACTGTATTCCCCAAATAAATTCTTTTCTAAGCGTGTTTTTGTGGCTGATGTTAAGTCACTTTGGGGAAAAGATAAAAATCCAAACTCAAACCTAATCTAAGACAGTTCTAAAACCTACAGCTTTTGTTCAGGAAAATCAAAATTCTCAGTTTTATAGGTAGACTTTCTCTGCTCTTATTTAACAATGCAAAGTTTATATGGAAGGTGCCTAACAGCTGTTGACTTCAGAAGCAGTTTAGCTTTCCAGATTAAACAAGACTTGCAGAATGAGTGATGAAGTTAAAAAAAAGTGCATCTTGATTTCATAGAAACTGTTTAATTCCCTGTATAAATACTCAATATTATATTTAAACACCCAATGCTGGATGTATCTCATTTTTGCTTGCATTTCTAATTGCTTCATTTTGTTTTATTTCTGAAACACATTATGCCATGTGTAGTCACTGATACAATTTCTGAAATACTTTGGAAAACAAACTCTAATTTGGGACTTCTTGGTTTTCAGAAGTGTTCTCAACAAATCAGCCACCATTTGCCAGGTATTTGTGTTGCTTTGTACAGCATATCTTAACAGGAGGAATGTGTGCAATATGTATCACCTCAGTTTTGTCTGGCAATGTTACAGAAATGTTAAGATGCAATATCTTCTTATCACTTCAGTTTGGAAAAACTGCAGTTTCTCTGATTTGGTGGTGTATTTATTTTTATCTATTCAGTGTATGGGCATATGGTTAGTTAGGGTTTTTATGTACATTATGTGCTTTTAGTAATTTCTGAGTTTTATCACTTCTGTGGATGCACCAGTTGTAGCCATTTGCAGGTTCTTTCAATATGAAGGCCATGGGGAGGGAGCTTCAGGAAAGATTTCTGGAAACAGGAATAATTGTAAGTCAATAAATGTAGATACAGCATCATTAACGTTTTTGGTATGGTATGGGTTTTATAGCACCTATGTATGTTTGCAGTTATTAAGTTATTGCATAAATGTTTAAGAATGAACATTTTTTTATTCAAAGTTTTGTATGTTTGCAAATATATTTTTGTAATAAAACTTCAAATGTTTCAGCACCTCCTAAAATCTTGAGATGTTTCCTTTTCTTTCTAGAGTCCTGTTACTACTGGAAGGTGAAGTTCAGTTTTTATTTAGGGTTAATATTTTCCAGAGAAGAAACTCTAATTCCTTCCTCCATACTGGGGGTAGAACCAATTTGCAGTTCTCTGCCAGTTGCAGCCTGCCTGCTTGAAGGACAGTAGGGAATAGCCCCTGGCACTTTGTAACAGCTTCTGTATTGCTGTCAGCAGCATCGTGGTTTGAATTTGCTCAATAGATACATTTCCTTTCACACTAAGAAATGCAGCTGTGAGTTCACTGTCATAAGTACGGCTGTAACTGGGTTTAATGCATATTCTTTTCCTGGTATCCCTTCTTGTCCATAGACATGGCATAGGATACTCAATCCAGGGTTGGTCTTTGATCCAAAATGTTGGAAATTCTCTTAACAATATCTGATGTTATGCAACTGATCAGTCCAAATTTCACAAAGTCAAACAGGGAAACTGATGAGGAGGAAAATCATAGCAGAATTTCTGTTGAAATCACCTTGAAATTAAACAAAACCTTTTGCCTAAATCCATTAACTTCACACATATTCCCATCCTGGCTACCCATAGGAGTTGGGATTGCAGGGCATATCCAATGTCAAGGGAGGCCACTGGAAAATGATGTGTGTTGCTCCAGTGGTTCACACTGAACTGGTTCCTGCACTATGTCCAAATATGTCTAATAGAAGACAACAAGTACAGAAGTCATGGGATTTACTGCAAGGTAATTGAGAAAAAGTGGAAACAGCTTAGAATCAAACTTTAAATTCTAGAGTCAAGATTTCAATTCTGTGTTAGGTGTGTTGCCTGTTTGGTCAATATGGAGACTACTCTTTTCACTGTTGATGCTATTAATCTTTTTGTCTTCCCTGGATCCAGGTATTCCTCTTCAATGTTACTCATGTGAAGTGCAGAATGAAATAACAAGTTGTAGCTCATGTTCATAGGCCACATTAATAGAAGTAGGTGGACTGATGTATTTGGTAAGGATTCAACTGTAATTCCTTCTCAATATACAAGATACTGGTAGGGGTTAATGTGAGTATAAACAATAAGAAACCTGTAATTCATACAGCTTTTCTTCATTTGAGAACAGGATGACTTCAAATCACTAAACAGTCTTTGGTATGGCTGAGGTAAATTTCAGTGTAGTTTTCCAATCAAAATACTAGAAATTATAACATGTTAAACAACTTTGAAAGACATTTTCAGTGCCCAGTAGAGGAAATTTTTTCTCCTATCTTCACACAGCTACAAGTGTGAATCAGCTTTTTCCTCTCTTCCAGATTTTGATTGAGGGATTTAGTTTTGCACTGACCTACCACTTTAGGAGAGTTAAACTGCAGTGATAGACCTGTAGCTGAAATACAGCCCTTAACTGTAAAGCTCATCCTTGGCAGTTATGCAACAGTTTTTCACTTCCTTTAGAATCCTTCTTCATATGACATTACTAATTAGGCTCAAAAAGCATTGAGAAAAGAGGGCAGTGAAGAGTTATTTTTACCAGTTGCTGCATTTTTGAAAGACCACTTGCAATAAAACAAAATTCCTGAGAAGAGAACAAGGGGCAGAATAGCAGAAGCATGTAAGTAAATATGAAACAGAATATTGCACAGAGACAAGTATGGCCTGGGAAGGTATTTCCTGAAGTACAGAGGAATTTAAATCACGTTTTTTTTCTGTACTGCTGCATGTCTTTGGGTATTCTCAAAGCTCAAATGTGGATTGCCCATAAGAATTAAGAATATTTGGGGGTGTGTTAAAAATGACTGGGTAGGCACAATTTCCCTGCTAAGGGGTTTTTTTAACCTCCACTAATGAAGCAGAGTAATGGCATTGGCTGATTCACAGCAGTACCTAATTTTTGTCTTGCTTGGTGGCCTCACATTACAGCCTAAAATCTGCTACAAAGAACAAGGCTGCTCATACCTAGTTGCATTTCCTTTCATTTTAAATAAACCTTAAAAAAATTTCTACCATAATCCATTCTTTAAAATACAAGAAGCTTCATTTTACAAAACCAACCTTGGGAAATACAACCACAAAAGGATGAGCTTTATATGCTGGCTGAAATTAAAGCACTCACCCTTAGGCCTTCCTTGGAAACACGCAGGTATGTGATGTAAAAGCACAAGTTGTGTTTCTTTTCTCCTCATAAATAAGTCAAGAAGCCTTAAGAGCATCTACAGAGCAAAGATTGCCTGTGTGCCAAACTATGTGGTCTTTATTTAGAGAGCATATGACTTGCATATCCTGCTCTGCTTCTTGTGGTTCAGGAGAGCAATGGGAGAGGCTCAGCAGGTTATCCAGCTTTCTCTGAGATTTATGGATGATGTTAAGTGCCTTCTCTGGTTGACTTTCTAAGCATCAACTAAATTAACTTCTGTTCTCTGAGGACACAATTCTCCCATGTAACAAAACTGCTGTAAATGAAGCTTTTGCTACCTTAAACTTGCCACAAGAATTAAGGTACAAGGGTGCAGTTGAAGCCTGCAGGACTTGGATGTGTAGGGAGTCTTGTGGTTTACAGCAAGCACTGCTCCTGATGGAATCCAGGATGGGAGGCACAGGGCACCCATTACAGAGATCTCTGCTTTCCAATGGCCTAATAGGAAAATCCTGCCCCAACAGAAGCCCTTACAGAAACCCCACAGGTTTGATTAGAAACACATGCAGTAGTTTTAACAGGGATTTGAAAACAAATTAGTATTCTGCAAATATGAGGATAGTTGTCTGAGGGAAACTGCTAAGATAAAAGAAGTGACAGTAATGTAGATTCATAATATGTAGTTGCTGAGCCTGGGCCTGTGATGTGGCTTTATCTGTAACTTCACTTTAGATAAAAAAGCCTGAACTTAGTACTGCACCTATGCCTGTTCCTATATGTAATTTCTTACAATTCTTGATGCTGTGCTGCACAGAAATTGGACTTTTTTTTTTTACTTTAAATTCATTAACAGCTAAATAATGTTATTACTGAAAATTAGCTGAACAATCTGTTCCATGTCTAACTGAAGCCACTGTGGTTTTGCAAGTGGAAGGATGTGCTGGTGATGCATAATGGTCTGCATAATGAGAGAATGCTTTGGCATCAATCCATTCTTGAATAATTTCCTTCTTGAAGGGCTTCTAATGCAACTGCTCTTTCAAAGGGCAAGAACAGTCAAAGCCTGTTGTGTTGCAGAGGTCAAGCTGAAGAAAATTTTTTTCACTTTCTTTCTACATGTGTTACAGGACAAATAAATCCTGCCTTACTTGGTCACTATAGCTCCTGTACCTTCTCTCTAAATTTATGTAGCTTATGAAAGTGTTGCTGTTCAGGAGATTTCTCCTAGCACAAGTTATTGATGCTACCTTTATTCTCCTAATTTTGCCAAATTCAGTTATTTGAAAACAGACATTCATTTAAACCAAGACTAAAGAGACTAATAACTTTTCAGCTTGTTTCAAGAGTGTTATGGAACTTGAATTAAGAATCAAGTAGAGAAAGCAAATATGACACAGTGACTTTGGAATATCTATATGTATTCAGTAGGCCTTTCAAGCATGGATGCAGGCAAATGCCTCAAAGTCCTATTGTGTAAGTATTTCATATTTATTTTAACAGATAATAGGAAGAAATTGCAACAAGTGAAAAGTCAGATTGTAAATTTTTAAAATTTTGTAAACATTATTCATTGGTTATAGTAAACCAATCCCAACACCCTGAGATGCTGTAATATTGGCATTACAACCTTCAATATAAATATTGTCATTTTCTTGCACTGCTGGCAGAAATACTTCCCTAAATATCACCAAACAGCAGAGCAATTACCAAAACTAGTCACAGGGAGTTCCTTTTAACTGTGTGAGACATGCAATGATTTGTTTTTATTCTGACAGGTTAAATGTTAGATAGAGATAAAAAACTCTCATTGTATAAAACTTGTCTCAAATTCTTTGTCCTATTTGGTTTAATCTGGACATTTTTCATGTATCATAAAATTCTCATAATATTTTGGAATCTTTGCATTTTTTGGTTTGTTTTCTAGTTGTTGTTTTTTTCTTTTTAGTAAATGACATTTTATTTAGAGGCAATACAAAAATTACTATGTTTTAAAATTATTTTTATGCAACATTTGTTTGCCTGTGACTCAAAAACTGTCTGGTCTGTTATGACCTTTTCATAAACATTCTTCCTTTTCCAGATTACTTTGCCAGCTGTATCTGAGAAGGTTTTAGTTGAGTTGAACTATGAATATATTCTGCTTGTGTGTATCTTTTTCTTGCATTTTGCTCTCATGGCTCCAAAAATGAATTGATTTCCCTGTCTGTTTCCTGATGTTTCTGGATCAGGTGCTGCATGAGAACCTTGCACTTTCCAGGTACTGGTTATAGCTGTTTGCAGCCTGTGTAGCACAAACTGCTGTTCTATGGCAACTAAAGGATGTTTAGAGTGTTTTTCATGCTCCAGTGGGAACTGCAGAGCTGATCATTATTTCACAGCCTGATGAATATTCTTTTCACAGGGTGTTTACTTGAGTGTGGGCTTGTGCTTATCTAAAAACACTTGCTATTTCTGCCGAGAGAATGGAATTTATTTTGAGTAAGATGTGACAGTATGGACTGAACCTCTGGAAAAGTTGCAGCACCAGATTTGGTCTCAGAATGTGCTGCATTCCCATCCACCAGGCTACAGTGATTGGAATTCCACCACATAACTTCTCTTTTATTGGGTACCCCGCAAATGAAATAAACCCCTGTGCACTATTGTAGTAGTTTTAGCTAGGCCTCAAATTAGCAGGCTCAGAGAATCTACATAATTAGGAGAGACAGAGATGTCCAGGACTAGGAAGGTTACAATCCAGAACAGCAGTGACTGGCAGGTTCCCGTTCAGTTTGGAATCCATACAGTGCTTAAACTGCCATTGCACAGCCTATTGGTCCCCTCCCACGCCTCCATGTGTTTTCTTTACTCACTGCTGTTTGGATTTTGTAGTGCTGAGCTCTGACTTGATTTGGGAATTTCTTTTGTGAACAGTTTTTAAGGCAAAATTTGGCACATAGCCCCTTGGTAGCCAACTGGCCTGAATTCCAGCAGTGCTGAGTGCCTGCAGCTCCTGCTCTGGTAAACAGGGTTGCATGGACTTGTGTCAGCAATGCATTTTTGCAGTCTCTCAGCAAATGACAGTCATAGCTGAGCTTTCCTGCTTCTGCTGCATAATGCCCTGACACAGGAACGTGGAGGAAGGGATGGAAAAACCCAGTTATCCTGTGTATGTATTTAATAAGCTGTCTAGTCTAGTAGTTAATACTGAAGCTAACAAGATGTGATTGTATGTTCTGAAGCAAGACTGTTTGTCCATACATATGCATCCTTGTTTTAATCATATTGTATGTGGTTTCAGAGGCAAATCCCAGGAATGTGGAAGAAATGTTGACTGTTGTGTGCAACGTATACCATGACTTGGGCTATTGCTTTACAGTCCATCACACTTGGCCAGAGTTGCAGAAATAACACGGCTCTTCAGTAGATCAAAGTGGAGGCACTGACACAAGGTGGAATTTCATCCTGTGCATGCTTGAGCTGCTGTTTTAACAACACAATACCATAATAAGCACTCAGTGATGCAGCACAAGGATTTGGGGAATGGAGGGTGAGTTGTGGGCAGTAATCTCCCAATGACATTATCTAAGCTAAGTCTATCTTGAAGTCTTTTTACCATCCAGATAACAATGGAGGAAACAAAGGATGTTGTGAGCCTTAGTAATACTGGTCTGACCCACATCATCTTCTTATTTTCTTACAGGAGGGAAACAAGAAAGCACTATAGGTCCAGCCTGAGAAGGCACTTTTTAAGACACTTGAGGCACTTCTGTTGCTGGGACAGACAGCTTGTTAGGGAGCCATCCTTACAAGGAACATTCAAGAGCATCTTCACTGTAATCACAGAGACCTGACCACAGGCCTAACTCTTCAAGCAAAGAACACAATCAGCCTGGAACAATAAAATCAAAGGTAAGGCTGACAGGGCCAGTGTATATTTAAAAGAATTGTGAGAGAAAACAAAGGACATTGACCAAGGAGCAGGGAGTCACTGAACTCTGTTTCAGGTCACTGTTATCTCACTTTACCACTACCAGAGATATATGCAGGGAGAAACAGTAACAGCCTGGCAATGCTGATCAATCACACTGTATAGACAGAAATCAGGGAGTTATTAATCTACTCAAAGCAAACACTTAATTGTGCTAATGATACCTGCTTCCATTATGATATTTTTGTCCTGTGTTTATAGATACTACCAGTCATCCAGAAAGAAGCTTCTTGTTTCCTGGTGCAAATGTGTTTAGGAAGTTTTTTTGAAATTTATTTTTTTGCAGCTGAAATTGGGTGTACAGCCATGTTTTCTTGAAGTATCTTCAGTCAGTACAAAATATGGTGGAGTTTGGCGTCATAAACATGATTTCACTCACACTTGGTGCTTCATTTGAAGAATTTACTTTATTCACCTCTTCTAAATCACTGGAAGACCAAATTACCCTGTCTAACCTCACTCTACTCCTGTCCACTAACATGGATAACTCCATGTCATTGAGATGATGGTTGAGCCAAATGTCAATAGCTACCTAAAGAACAGTGTTTAAGCAGTAGGGGTGTTAGAAAAAATGTCATTCACTTCCCTAGCACAGGCAGCATTTTAACAACTGCTCTTCATCAGTGAGAACAGCCCAAGCTAATAAATGCTGCTGTGCTGCAAAAATGGTTCTGTGGCTTCGACTACATCAGCACGTGGGAGATACCAGTAGAGCAGGTCTAGAGAGCACATGAGAAAGTGCTGAGGACTCTCCATCTGCACTGTATGTGTTTGAATTCTGCTTCAGACTAGCTCTTGTCTGGCTTCTTGGACTGAATATTCATTAACAGCTGGGCTGTAATAGCTGCTTTCTCAGACTGAATCTTCTGTTTCATCTTTATTTGAAAGGAATCCAGTTGACGAGCTATGGGACTGCTCAGCAGGGAAAACCAAAGCACAGTGAGCAAGGAATGATCAGGGACTTTGATCCAGGATGGTACCTGTGGCTTACGCCACCTTAGACTTACCTTCTGGCCATATGTCTGCAGACAGAATCAAGTGTGCTGTTGCCTTGAGAAACACTGGCAGGTAATGGAAATGATGTAAGGAAGGACAAAGGAGAGGAGGGAGAGCTGTGCAACTTGCTCAGAGAAGTTGGTAACCCTCAGTCTACAAGATTAGTCTGATTTTAGGCCTATTTGATGCTATGGCACAACCAGATCCCGAGCAAGATATTTGCTGGTGTACAGCACATCCAAGGGTTCAGTTAAGCATCTTTTGCAGGGAATTAGGTTTGAATTTATTGTTATCTTGCCCATAGTTCAAGCAGGTTTTATAGTTTCAAATATGCAAAGAAGGAGCCCTAAATAAATAATTGCCTTGTAGATGCTACTTGCAACTCTTGAAATCTTTCCTAGTCCCCTACTGACCACTTTCCTTTAGGCATCATAGCTCCAGAAGGACAAAAGTTCATGTTCTGTTGAACCAAGGTGGATTTTAACAGGAATATTGTAGGGAAACTACTGTTAAGAATGGCTGCTGATTGTCTCCACCATATCTGGCAGTTCTTTGTTTCCCCAGCTAGGATCTCTTTGTTATGATTTCCTACACAACTGGATAATTTCTAGCTAACACATATTATTTAATTTCCAATGTGATGTTTAGCCATAGTGTGTTACAAGGTGTACAATGTGCCTTTCTGTACCGTGAGAGGAGACCTGCACAGTGAACCTAAAACTGCTTGAATGCCTTCCCAGTCCTTGGCCCTCTGCTCTGAGGAGCTTTGCTCTGCCATTGGAAGCTCTTGGCATCATAGGCCACGTCTTCAGAGTTCCTATGCTTAAACCAGAGTTCCTGAACTTAAGCCAAGGCTTATGTGATTCTCATCAGGCTCTTCCATATTCCAGTTTTATTGTCCCTATTACTTCAAAGTGTATTACTGAAATTAAAAGATTTGGGTAACTGGTTCTGCCAAAGGAAAAAAAAAAGGGGGGGGGGGGGGGAGGGGGGAAGAAAAAAAGAAAAAAAAGAGTTATTGACCGACCTAATTATTTTAAAGTCAGATATAGATTGCAGCACAGCAAATGGCAGTTGCAGCAGTTAACCTTTGTATAGAGCTTTCTAGAATGAACTCTGCACTTTGCTACTGTCAAGTCTGGTTGGTTGGTTCCATTTTTTCCTTCCTGGCATGTAGCCTATTTCCAGTCTAGTTTGTCTTCTGAAGTATTTTATTAAAAGGATTTTCAAAAAGACAACTGATGAAACAGTCTAAGGAAGCAGTTAAACTAAGGGAGTGGTGTCTGCTTTTATTTCTTCTAATAAATTGGTTAGTTTAAGGAAGGAAGTTGAATCTTACCTTGCTAAGTTTCACATGTTACTTCTTAGTGGCAGTTTGCCAAGGGAGCAGGGCTGGGTGCTCTGCACATGGAGGTTGTTCTTTTGTTGCTGAAACCCAAAGTCTGCAGTCTTGAAGATGAAGGGCAGTTTTTTAGTATCAGCAGTTCAGTGTCTTCTGAAATTAGATGATGTTAACATTAATTCACAACATGTGACTGTTTAGATTTAAAGCAGATGTTAAAATGTATTAATTTTTTAAATTGATACAATACAGCTTCTATGACAAAACTACCAGTGGACAGAACACTGAAAGAGAAGAGTGCAGTGCAGAAATACCAGGTTTCAAGAGCTAGATCTGCTGTACTTTTTATTGTTGTCTGTTTAAACTTTTTTTGTTTTAGATTGTGACCCCTAGTGCTGCTCAAGCTTTCTAAAACAAATACAAAATATTTAACTTGTCTAGTTAAGTTTGTAGCTTTAATGACATAGTGTTCAGAATGGCTAGAGAAAATGTAATTACTGCAATATTTTATGCAAAATCTCTGTATTTGTCACATTTTAAAAATATGTATTATGTAAATATGAGTTGTTTCCTGGAAGGAAGCCACATGAGGTAAGTGTGCTACTGTTTCTCCAGACTGTGTGGAGGCACCAGGTCACTGTTCAGGTGTGGGGTGCTCTGGACATTCTTTTACAGGCAGGAATGGGCTGGGGTGGAGAGAGACCCTCGGCAACAGCTTTATCAACAAGTTCGAGGGAGGTGATCCTGGTGAGGCACAGCTGGAGTCAGCTCTGGGCTCCTCAGCACAGGAGAGACAACCGAGCTCCTGGAGAGGGTCCAGCAGAGGCCACAGAGATGATGGGAGGTCTGGAGCATCTCTCTTATGAGGAGAGACTGCGGGAGCGGGGCCTCTGGTGAAGCCTGCGGTTAGTTTAGATTGAGGGAATCTCATCAATACATAATCTCAAAGGTGGATACAAAGAGGATTGTGCCAGACTCTTCTCAGTGGTGCCCTGCAACAGGACGAGGAGCAATGGCCATAAACTAAACCATAAGAAGTTCCACCTCAAGATGGGGAATAATTTTCCCTGAGGGTGGCAGAGCACGGGAACAGCTGCGCAGGGCGGGCGAGGGGTCTCCACCTCTGGAGCCATCAGAGATCCACCTGGACGCGCTCCTGGTCACCTGCTCCAGGTGCCGCTGCCTTGGCGGGGGAGTTGCACTGGATGATCTCCAGAGGTCCCTTCCAACCCGAGCGATTGTGATTTCTGTGGATGGTGGGGAAAGGAGAGCGTGATGGTTCTGCGAAGGGAGGGCAGGCAGAGACAGGTCCGCGCCCCTCAGCGCGAGCCGTGCGGGAAATGGCGCCGGCGGGCGGGCCCGGGCGGGGCGGGGACAGGGAGGAGGGGACAGGGGACAGAGGCGGGCAGAGGCCGCCCCTCGCTCCTCTGCCCGCCCCGCACTCGGCCCGGCAGAGCCGCCGCCGCAGCCCGAGCCCAGCCCAGCCCCAGCGCAGCCACCGCCGCCCGAGCCCCGCAGCCGCCGCGGCCCTCCCGCCGAGCCCCCATGGAGGATTACCACAAGCCCGACCAGCAGACGCTGCAGGCGCTGAAGGACACGGCCAACCGGCTCCGCATCAGCTCCATCAAGGCCACGACCGCGGCCGGCTCCGGGTGAGTGCGGGAGGGAGGAAGGGAGGCGGGCGGGCAGCGCCCGGAGCGGAGCCGTGCTGGCCATCCATCCATCCTGGGGCTGCCTCCGGGCGCGGGATGGCGCCGGGCGGGGCCGAGCTGTGCTCTGAGGCCGGGCCGGGCCGGGCCGGGCCGCGCTGTGCTGCGGGCGGGGGCTCCGCTGTGCGGGGATGCTGCTGGCCGGCTGTGCGGGGCTGGGCAGAGCGGTGCGGGGCTGGCCCGGGCACGGCCCCGCTCGCCCCGCAGCGCCGGGCCGGGGGCGCGGAGCCCGCACGTGTAGCGATGGCGATGGCGGCGGCGGCCGCGCCGGTGCCCGCGGGGGTTGTGACTGCGGGCGAGGTCGGCACTGCCAAGCTGGAGCAGGACTGGGAACCAAAGAATTTGTGCCCGAGGCGCAAGCGGCTTCTTTTTCATTGCGTGCCCGTCAGTTGGAACTAATTCTGCACAGAATTTCAAGTGAGCCCAAGTGGGATTATCTGTGCCGTGCCCGCGGTCTCCAATGGGCAGCTTATTCAGGCCTCTGGACAGGATTTAGTGTGGGCTCTGATGTGTGCAGATTCCAGGGTTATCCTTCCTTTGATCGTGCTTTACCTATGGAAAAAAATCTCTGCAAACAATCCACTTCTGCTCATGTAAAATTAAAGCCATTTTTTCTGCTTGAATAATATGTTTCAGTGCCTCCATATAAATGCTGCCCTTTTTTTTCTTTTTTAATATATTCCATTTTGTTGCAATTTCCTCCTTTGGACTTCTTTGAAACTGGCTGCAGTGTTGTTTTTTGTTTTTTTTTTTTTTAAAAGTCTGAAGGCATCCCTTGGATGCTGAGGTTGGTGTGGAGAAGGGCGGTTTGTAAAATATTATAAAGCCGCTTTGAATTGCCTTACAGTCTCCACCCTGTGCCTGGCATGAGCTGCCTCACATGGCTCTGCAAACGCACAGAAACTGAACTTTACTCGTGCCATTTGCAGG
This sequence comes from Poliocrania exsul, assembly GCA_035041345.1. Classification (NCBI taxonomy): domain Eukaryota; kingdom Metazoa; phylum Chordata; class Aves; order Passeriformes; family Thamnophilidae; genus Poliocrania; species Poliocrania exsul. The sequence goes on from JAWWLZ010000025.1 coordinate 14,177,016, forward strand.
CAGCAAATGGAAAAGCTGCTGTGGTTCTTCCTGTGAAATGGGGCGCTGGGACGCGGGAAAGCTCCCAGCCTGCACAGGACTGGGTTTGTGCAAATCCACAGCTTGTTGGGTCCAGTCTGGGGGCAGAAGCACAGGACACCTAAAAATTGCTCTTTTAGGTCTTTATTTGTTTCAAAGCTGCAGCGTGCAGGCAGAGTTACACAAGCCTGTGTGAGATTGTAGGTAAGAAAATTTGGGCTAAATCTACTTAGAAGGGCTTGGCTTCGGTGTTGAACTTTTAGTTTGTATTTTAAGCATGCCCAGAGATGTGTGGTATTACTTGCCATATCAGCAGATAAAATTATTTCTCTGCTTTGTCTGATGTGTTGTTAAAGGATAAAGATCATGCTACAGCCTCTGCTTCTCTTCCATGGTCCGTGGAATTCCACAGTAAAACCACTCTCACCATACTGATGAAGAGACAGCAAAAGTATTTTTTTCTCAAGCTTTTTATTCCCAGTTCATGTGTGCTACACTACTGAATCCTTCTTCCACAAAGGCATTTCATTAATCCCTCTGGTTTATTCTGCCACTGGAGTTGTGTAGTCTGAAATTATTACACAACCTGATAACGAGCAGATTATGAAAGATGGGCTCTGGAGGGAAGATTCTTTTGGCAAGTCATGTATTTTCTTAATAAGATTTGATTGCCAAGATGATGGTGTAGTAACATGCCTAAAAGACAGTCAGTCTGTTGTGGAATTAGGCAAAGCACACATAATTCTGAAACATCTCTACATTATAAATATGTTTCCTAAAAACTGAATGAGTCAGTATGCTTTGCTTAAATTGCTGGTGTGCACTGAGAATATGGGAAGATGTCTGAATGCAAGTTAAATTGAAATAGAAGCTTACAGTTAATTAAAAAAATACATTGTCATGCTTGCTTTGACTTTGGTAAGGAAATTAGTGTTTGTTAAAGGTGTAGTTTGTAAAAGCTGAAGGAAATATCTGCAGTAAAAACACTTCAGACAAAACAGGACCTGCCTACTACTTTCAAGGAAGTAATTTCTGTAAAATGTGTCGTGTGTTGCAACACAAGTGGTGATCTGTGGTAGATCTGACACACCAGTTCTTGTAGCCTTTACTTGTTCTACCTTTTGTTAAAGAAAGTACAGCCTTTGCCTGGACAAGATCTAAGTCAGTCTGGTCCTGATCTTGCTCAAACCCATCACTTTGAGTGCTTCACCAGCTGTGATGGAAAAATTCAGTGAACTGGAAAAAATTTGTATTTAAAATTACTTACGTGGGCAAAAAATCGGATTGAGTTGGTTGTAAAGATTGAACATACTTGCTTTGGGGCGTGGAAGAAGGGGGGGTTTTTTAGATAAGTAGTGCAGACATTTCAGTCAAAACGTGTAGAGTTTCTCCTGTGGCTGATGATAAAGTTCTGCAGTTTTGTAACAATGTCTGGGCTTCCAAAGTTGGATGGTTACATTCTTAAAAGTGGAAGTTGCAAGAGTTTCTTAAGAGGCCGTTAAGTTTCACAACGTGGTGTGATCTCTTGTTGCAGGTTATTTTTCATTCAATCTTTTAGCTTTTGTCTTGGAATCAGTGTTCCATTTTAACTTTTCACCACTGTCCTTTTTAGTTGAAATGTGGGTATGGAGATAATATCCATTATTACTCAAAACCTACTTTTTTTGAGTAATCATTTTACTCTTGATTTGTGTGGCTCCAGGATTTCGGTGTCCCAATGGACTTCAGTTTGGTTTCCCACTAAAGGGCTGCATTTCAAAGTTAAGGCTTCAGTAGAATCCATCAGGGAGGAGCATTAATGGGACCAGCACCATGAGGTTTTGGGTTGTTCATCCATCAAGATATAGTTATTTTTACAATGATTTCTGGTATCTGATTAGCATTTAAAGTTTTGGTTATTTCTAATAGTAGGAATTCATGTAATTAACCTGTAGCTTTAACGAGACTTTTTTTTTTCAATTTTCAGGTAATTTATTTAATTTTTCTACCTTTTTTTATTTCCACATGCTACCATTTTAGGTGTTTTAAAACTTTTTTTACCAAGACCAGGAGTTCATAGAAGTATGGTTAAGTACAAAGTTAATAAAATTAAAGGAATGAAAACAAGCATGTAAGGCTTCTTGATTAACTCAAATATGTAAATATTTACTAATATGTTTGAACCATGGTTTAAAGCTAATTCATTTGGTTCCCTGTGTGTGAGTACTTACTAAGGGATGGACACTAACCAAAATTTGTATTTTGCTAGTGTTTTGCATGTTTTTATTCTCTTATTACAGCACTCTTTGGGATGTTGGGAGGGAAGGTTTATTCCTATCAAAAGAAAATATTCTGATTAAAGTTCTAGTGAAAGTGTTGTCTAATCCTAACATGCATGGTAAATGTACATGTGGGAAACAAAACATGACACTTTCATAGTAAGTTTGTCCTGGTTTATAAGTAGGGTCAAATATTTTAAAAATATTGTGCTAAAGATGAAAAATAAGTGTTGGTAGAAGAGGAGATGAGATGAAAGTGCAAGTTAATGTCAACCTCTTGACTGTTCATCATCCACTTCAGTAACAATGACCGATGTCAAAAATGATCCTGCTTACACCAGTAAAATATGAAAAATGCTACTTTCCCCACTCAATAAAGATTTTTAAAGAGCCTCCTTACTCCTTTTAAGCTTTATCCCAAGTGAAAAGCCAAGGCTGATATACTCAAGTAGTCAAGTAGTGCCAACCCTTCCATGTGCCTAACAACAGTGATCATTATTTAAATTACAGTAATGTCGACAAATAAGAGCAATTCTGTTCCCTTCTATTGCATTTCAAGTGAAATATGTACCTTGTCTTGGAATAACTCATTATTTGCCACTTGAAATAACCCTTTCCAGGGACCTTTATATTTTCTTGTTCGTACTTCATGGCACAGTTGCCTCCAAAATGGGCCTGTGTGTTCCTAAGGCAAGTCATAGCTGAAGTATTAATTTGTGCTGCTGTTGAAGAATGTTCTGAATATTGTCCCAGATAGTTCAATGGGAGAGACTATCCCAGATGCTTATAAATGTTTGATAACCTAAGGAGTACAATGTTTCAAAGTGATACAGATGTAAATGTAGGAACTGTCGGTTCCTCTCGTAGCCAAAGATTAAGCAAGTCAGTATTTTACAATGTGTATCCGGGTGTTTACTGGAGACAGGAAATTTCCATATCCAGTTTCAGTAGAAGATGAAATACAAGAATTGCATTATTTAATGCTCTCTTTAGAAATCAGAATTTTAATTCTGTCAGCTCTAACGTGGTAAAATAAAATGGTTCCAAATTTATTCGATTTTAAATGTTCCAGAACCTTCTGCAAAAGTTAATCTTGCATTACCAATCCCTGCCTGGGCATCAGGGCCTGAACAAGTTCTGGTGCCACACTTAATTCCTTCACTCAATGAGTGGCACAAGTCTTGTGGAAAGCTGCCCTTGTTTCCTCTGTATCCATATGAATTTCTGCCACCAGGTAAATCCATGGGGTCTGATTTCAGGCTTCACAGTCACCCCTGAGTGTGGTGGTCCTTGGCATGGAGAAGAACAGAGAGCTCTGAAAGATACATCCTTGAGCTTGTCAGCAGGGTCTGGATTGAACATCCACTTCAATCAGAAAAGAGGCTCCCTTTGTCTCAAAGTAGAGCTAATTGGCACTGGGGGAATGGCAGATGGGATGGGTTATCAAACACTTCAGATGGTGTATTTTAATCAGAGGAATTGGGGACAGGTAAAGCAATATTTTAAAGATACAGTCCTGAGCTAACAGTAACCAGAAGTGGTAACCTTGTGTATTCTTGACTTGTAGCCACCCTACATCATGTTGCAGTGCAGCAGAGATTATGTCTGTGCTGTTTTTCCATACCATGAGGTACAAAGTGCAAGACCCCAGAAACGCCAGCAACGATCGGTTTGTTCTTTCAAAGGTAAATAATAACTGTGTTGGGATTCTGGTGCACTCTGCTGGTAAAGAGCTGCTGTCTGTAGATTAAATTGACTGGTCTTCCTTGACTTGTGTTTAGTTATGCTTGCATCTGCACAGAAATCTACTGGAAATATTTGAGGGCTTGGAATTTGTCTGCTTCAGAAAGATAAATAAAAGCTGGTTGAATTAAGATGTAGCATAATGCAAAGATAGTTTGAAAGTGTTTGTATAGTGTCTTGATAAGTCTTTGCTATGTTGTTCTAATGTTAAATAATAAATGTTATTATATTGTCTATAAAATCTATCAAGATTCATTTAGGTCTGTTTTATTTTGGCATAACCAATTCTCTAATGAGGCAGTAGCTCCTGTGCTGTCCTTGCTCACTGCAGCCCTGCTGTTGTGCCTGCAGCCCTGTCTGCCACAGTGGGCACTGATTCCTGCCAGCTGCTCAGGGACCATTACACCAAACAGGGCAGTTAGTGAGTTGTTTGCATTCCTACTGTGCCAGGATGATATTAAAGTCAGTGCTACTTCTGAAGCCACTGTGGGTTAGAAAACAGTGAACCTCAAATCTTGGTTGGCTGTTGATGTTTATACCCCTTTGTGCTCTTAGAGATCACAGGGACGTTTTGATCATATGACATTAAGGCAGGTGAGGAGCCCTTAGAAAACATGATGATGTGAAGCACAGCAGATGAAACGCTCCAGTGAGGCAGGTTCCACCTTGGAGTCAGAATTCCTCATGTGGTGGCTCGCAGTAGTGCTATGTAGCCCATGGTGTGTGTCCTGGCACTGTATATAACAACTGCTGCAGCTTCTGATGGCCATCCTGAAACAAGCAATAGGGGAAACAAGCAGCTGCTGCTGAGGGGGAAAAAGCAAAGCACTGAGAGTTGCTTCTTCATGTTTGCTTTACGTCTCTAATTAATCAGGGTTTCTGCCCAGAGCTGCTGAATGGCTTCAAACCCCTGCATGCTCTTGACTCCTGATGGCTCCAGGGTGGATGATGAACTGCTGCTTTGCAGTTGTCCTGTTAGACCTGGCCACAAGGGTCTGAGGGTATAAAGCTTAAAACTTTGCCTGTTGTCGCTCACTGTGTCCCACCTTGTGTACATGTGTGTTTAAGGAAGTTCTAGGGGGATAACACTTCCTTGCTCATCCATCTGGGATGCTCTAAGCAGGGGTGTGGGGAACTTGGAAACAAGCATCAGTGTGAATGTTGCATTGCAAAAGTGTTTTATAACTCAGCGTTTCCTTAGTGGACACAAGAACCTGATTCCAGGGCTTGTCAGCTTTGTAGAGTTTTGTCTAGGAGACTGTCAAACTTGTGCTTTGTTTAAAACTTCTGTTTCTCTCTAGGGTCATGCAGCACCAATTTTATATTCTGCTTGGGCAGAGGCTGGATTTATACAAGAAGCAGAATTACTGAACTTGAGGAAACTTGATTCTGTGCTAGAAGGACACCCAGTACCAGTGAGTGCTTGTAACCTTTGATATAAAATGTTTCCTGTGAAACAAAAAGCAGCATGTATTTTATGGCAATTCTTGGTTGCCAGCTGTACAGTACAGGAAAGATGAAGACTTCTAAGAAGAATGATGATACTTATGGCTTCTGAATTGATGTCTGTGTTTGAATGAACATGTAAAAATCACCTTTATTGTTGTTGTAAAGTTCCCCCACAGTCCTGCATGCCAATATTTCCCATTTTATAAAAGGTTTATGTAAAGTTCCATCCAGGCTTTACTTGTCCTTTAAGCAGCTTTGAGGTATTTCAGGAGTTGACATCCAGTTTTGTAACCTCGTTGGTCTTTCCATTTTCAGCCAGTTGTTTCAATTGATCCTTCTTTACACAAAATCATCAGTTCGTAACTGCTGCCATCTGAGGCATAGTGGAGAAACTGCTGGGCCATAGGTACAGTTCCCTCTCAGAGAGCCTGGTTAGCTCGTTGCAAGGCAGGATTTAGAGAGACTTGTACATTGTTATGGCTGAGAAGCTGCATTTTGATGTCTGTTGAACTTCTAGCACTGCAGTTTAGCACCTCTGTTTCTTAACTGTAAAATAATTGTTGTCTTTTTATTCTCAGAGACAAGCATTTACTGATGTGGCTACTGGATCCCTTGGGCAGGGTCTTGGTGCTGCATGTGGAATGGCATACACTGGCAAGTTCTTTGACAGAGCCAGGTAATTCCATCTTCATATTTCATGGTTATAGGCATTTAGTGGGAAAACTTTGTAAAAATAAATTCTGTTCTTAATCTCAATCAGGAAAAAGCAAAACTCCCTTATTCTATTCTCCATTCCCAAATCTAACTTAAAATTCAGCTTTTGAATGATAGATTACTAGCCTGATCATTACAAAGCTGTTGTCAGTGAAACTACAAGGGTTTAAAGGTTAACAAGAATTGGAGCATATGTGTGTTCCTTTTGTAACCTGACAGCATTGCAAGGTCATGCTCCTGAGCAAAGAAGACAGTAATTTGTTGGAGCAGCCTCTTAACTTCCAGAGAGTAGTTGATAGCCATGTTGAGACTGGATGTGTCCCCTTAGAAGGAAGGCACAAGCCGGAGATGTGTCTGTTCAAAGTCAGATGACAAATAATGGAGAATGTTAGATAAGGAACTGTTACGGTCAATAATTGCATTATTGGATCATAAAGCAGGGCTCCAAACTGTTATCAGAAAGGCACTCAACTCCACAGAGATAAAAATGACTGCTTCTGCCATTTGTTGTGTGCACAAGAAGAAAAGATGTCTAACGGCAAATCTGTACGAGGAGGAAAATAGCCTGATGTAGTTGATAGATTTTATGTGACAGTTCTAGTACATTCGAGCATAGGCTGCCCAGTTAATGTGTCCTACACTTCACTAGCTTGAAATCATTTCTGTGAAAGATGACTTGCTGATTTTAATTGAGTTTAACAGATGCTACGTGTGGAAAAAATCTAACCAGTGCTTACATGGCAAAAGGAAAAGGTGGTCTTGCGTGCAGCACTGGGGAGCAGCTTCAGTGAGAGGAGTTCAGATTTAGCTGAAGGCAGGTGGGATTCAGAGCAAATTTCTGTTACAGCTTAATGTCTAGTAAAAAAATTGCCAACAGCCGTCTTGATTTTTTTGTTTTAAAACAAAATTATATATTTATATATTATATATTTGAAGGCTACTTTACTATTCTTTTTTAATTTCAGTGGGTAATAAACATTTACAAAGCTTTGTCATCCAGAAAGAGAGAGTGGTAATAGAAGAAAAATGCAGGGGCTGAAGTCTGTAGAGATGAGACAGTGCTCCTGCTAACTGAGTTTTACCTAAATAAAAGGCTTCAGTTTTTAGAGAAACAGTCTAAAAAGTCATATCATGTTGGTTAACTTTTTCCTGAATTCTGAATCTGGTAATGCAGCATGCTTTCATCCATAGCTGGGTTAATCCACAACTTAGTGTTTCCTGAAATTCAGGTGTTGGTTGTCCTTCCACAGAGCCCATGGCAGGAAGGAGGAAGCAGCAGTGGCTGTTCCTGCATTGTTCAGATACCGCTGAGTCACAGTGACAGGGCTCAGGGCCTGTCCCGTCAAGCCCTGCAATGGGAGGCTTAAGACTTGATTTTTTGGAGACAAAGCTTTGGAAGGGAGTGCAGTATTTCTCATCTAATTCTTCTAATGTGTAACAGCTCAAAAGTATTTTAATTTGATTTGTCTAAGGTTATGTAACATTATCTGAGGTGAATGCATTGAGCAATGGGAGTTGAGTTTGGGATAGAAAAAAGCAGTGAAATATCACTCTGAAATGTTGGAGGGGTTTTGATTTAATAGTGCTTACTCATCAGACTTAATTTATTTTCTTTTTAATTTCTTCTAGCTATCGAGTGTATTGCCTGCTTGGAGATGGAGAGTTGTCTGAAGGCTCTGTTTGGGAGGCAATGGCCTTTGCTGGCTTTTACAAGCTCGATAATCTCGTTGCCATATTTGATGTTAACCGCCTTGGACAGAGTGACCCGGCTCCTCTGCAGCACCACGTGGAAATCTACCAGAAACGCTGCGAGGCCTTCGGGTATGTGAGGGGAAGGAGCTCGGGATAATCTCTCAACCCAAACTGTGTGTTTTATTTGCTTCTCAGAATTGTTCCAATTAGCTTGCAGCTCTAAAAGATGCCATCACCAAGGAAGATGGTCTTTCATAATCCCTGATATTGGTCGACTTTATGGGCACAGCAGGAACATGAAAAGTGGCAGAATTTGTTGTTCAAAGAAAAAACAAGAGGAATACTTACTCAGATACATTTGTTATTGGATCTTAAAAGTGTTTTTATCACATTAAATACAGATTTTATAACTGTGGGACCACGTGTTCTGTCACAGCAAGTAGATCAGAAAAAACAGCGTGGAAACCTTGAGAATTCTTTGTGTATTGGCTTTCATTTAGTTTCACATTTCTATGTAGATGCAAAACCATGATAAAAGACTGCCAGATACAACAGCAGCCATGCAAATTATGATGGAACACTTAGGTTTTTTAATCAACATCCATTGTCAGTTTTCATCTCATTTCTGATTAGAAATGGCTGAAGAAATGTAGAATAACTTAGTTATCTTGGGCTGCGGATTTTGCTCGTAGCTGTTGACTCCTCTGTGACTCATTTTGATTTACAAAACAGCAACTGATACTTTTTATGATCTCAAATAAATGCTTGTGTGTGTTTCTGGCATACTTTGGATCCCTTAAAAAGACACTGCACTAGAATGGTGTTAGTATTCGTTATTGTTATTGCTGACTGCCAGAGAGTGTCACATGCTAAAACCCTTTAGAAAGAGCTGATCTGTTTGTGTTCTTAGCTGGCATGCTATCATTGTGGATGGGCACAGTGTGGAGGAGCTTTGCAAAGCCTTTGGCCAGGCCAAACATCAGCCAACAGCCATCATTGCAAAGACTTACAAAGGCAAAGGCATATCAGGTAATCAAACATCTATTGCTTTGCATACTCATGTATATGATATGTGCATAATATTGCAATAAAGGTGCCATTATTAAAAAATAAGGAAGTTTAAAATTTCATACATTGGAAATACATTGTATCCTGCCAGCTTTTTGACTTGATCATCCTGCCATACAATCTGAACACTCAGAATTTCACTCTGTTGTCTCTTTCCTTTGTTGTGTTTTCTTGTGGAGGAGAATTAGCCTGAGGCCTCATTGGGAACAGCCAAAATGGGACTCAATTCTTCATGTTACCTGGCCGGGTGCACTTCCACTTGGACTGGGCTGTTCCAGATCCCTGGTTGCCAAGCAGGATTTCCTCTGCTGGGAGCTGTACTTGAGCTGTTACTCTTTAAAAAGTCTTTTCCAGTCTGGAAGTTGGCTGTGGATAGGGGCAAACCCTGGACCATATAACTTGCTCTTGAAAATTGCCCTGACAAAAGAGGGCCACCTTCTTGCCATGCTCTGGATCCACAGACTCACAGAGACTACTCTGAGAAGGGAGTAACTTTGTTACAGAAGCTCCCTCTTCCCTGTTTTGCTGGTAGCTGGGTCTGCTGGTCCCACCAGGCAGGATAAATGCAGGGAAAACAAGGAGGGGTGGTGCAGTTACTGTTTTGACAAAGCTGCCTGAGACAGGGTACATCAGTTACCACCAGGTCATATTGAATCCTTTCATAGTGCCACTAAGATCCTTTTGGAATTTCCACACTCAGATAAATGTTGTTGTCTGGGGGGCAGGTGTGTCCCTGCACATCTGAGCCATATTATGCAGAGTCTTTCAGACTCCAATGTGAGTGCTGAGAAAATGAGCATGGCTCTTGCAAGTGAGATGTGTCCCAGCTAATGGAGCCTTGTATCCATGGAATGGAGTAAATGCATGTTCAGGTGTCAGGGGTTGCCATGATTTTATTCAGCTGCAGCACTCTGCAAATTTGCATTTCTGACCAGATAAATATTAGTAACAGGAGGGAATATCTTCATTCCTTTTCTTTGAGTAAGCAGACAAAGTTCATTATTTGCAGTGACTTGCTCAGGGAAAGCAGCATATCAGGCAGAGAGGTAATTTGGCTGTTAGTGCCAGGTATGCAGATAAGAGTCATCAGAAGCTATTAAAATAAAGCTGTAAAACGTCAAGTCTTGTTTGAATTAGACAGCTTGGTTAACTGTTGTTTCAAACTTAACTGATTTTGTTTAATTAGGCCTAACTGTTGAAATTTCATGTGAAAGGTTCACACTGATTTACTCATTGCTTCCTGCTGCACTTACAGACCAGGTCTGGTAGGTGCCAATTTAAAACCAGTTTCAAGTAGAAGACACTGGGATTTTGTCACAAGTTTGGAGTGTATGTAATTTGATTATTTCTCTTGTGTGTTTAAACATGTCTGTCTTAATGTAATTGATTGCTATTGTAATTGTTTAAGGAATATCTTCCTTGGAAGGCAATACTAGACTGTCATACTCCACTGCATTTTTATCTGGGTAAAATCTGCAGCTAAAAAACTAAATTGTTTTTACACTTTTCTTACTTGTAATGTGATTTTTAAATACACAGGTGTTGAAGATAAGGAAAGCTGGCATGGAAAGCCCCTTCCGAAAAATATGGCTGAACAAGTCATTCAGGAAATAGATGACAGAATCCAAAATAAGAAAAAGCTTTCTCCAGCCCTCCCAGAAGAAGATGCACCTATAGTAAATATTAGGAACATTAAGATGCCATCTCCACCAACTTACAAAGTGGGAGAAAAGGTATTCCCTTCTTTTTCACTGTTTGTCAGAGATTTCAAAATGTGAGAAAGTTTAAATGTATGGCAGGAGGTTTTGTGTTATCCCTTTCAACTACCCAGCTCCTCTCAGTAGGCAAACACTTCTGAGGTGTGGCCCACAATCAGCTCAGTGGGTATTGAAAGGGTATATTAAAACAGGAAGACTCAATCACTCTTGTTCATTTTGTGATTATTATCAATCATCTAAACTACTTCTTGTGCATTTAAGATTAAAGAAACTCCATGAGGTTCAATGACTTTCCATGACTGAAAAGGAAAGTTTTAAAAATTTCCTAGCTGGATTTGTAGGGAGGTGCCGATTCCAGCACAGATGTGTGTCCTAGTGCTGCAGTGTGGGTTGATTCTTTTTTTATTTGCTCTCCTGTGTGTCACCATTCTCATATGTACTTTTGATACTGCTACCATTTAAAATGCCTTTGGTTGTGTTTTGGTTTTGACTGTATGTTCATGCACTTATGGCAAAACAAGAAAATTAGAAGATACAAAAGCCTCTAGAAAGGGGAAGTTACAAGAGCCCTCTGTGTTTTCTTTTCCAGTGGGCTACACGCAAAGCTTATGGGGTTGCACTTGCAAAACTGGGCCATGCCAATGATCGAGTGATTGCTCTGGATGGGGACACAAAGAACTCCACCTTCTCAGAGCTCTTCAAGAAGGAACATCCCAGTCGCTACATCGAGTGCTACATTGCTGAGCAGAACATGGTAACTGCCCTCTTGCTTTACCAAAGACTTGCATTGCCATTCAGTGAGTCTGCTTAGAGAGGGGTTCTAATACTTGCTTTTCAGATAAATCTATGAGGTCATTGTAGCAATAAACAAATTAGGAACCTTGTTCTAATTTCTAAAGAGGTGCTCTTTTAGTAAATACCAGTCCAAATAACACAGGTAAATCCATTCCTACTTAGTAAAGATAATTTTTGCCTGCTGGAGATAGCAAAACCATGTCCTTTGGACTGAAAGTGCAAGTCTTTGATCTAGGAAAAGAAAGAGGGGCATAATTCATAAAACTCAGTGAACGGCTGCTTGGAGTAGATAAAGAAAAGAAGCTGCTGGTAAGAATCAACAATAACAGCTCGCAGCTGGAGCAAGGAGCAGAGGGATGCAGAAGGATAGATACTGGGAAAGTGAGTTAGAGTGAGTTGCCTCCTTTCCATGTTGGAAAAGCCAACAGTTAGGAGCAGGACTGGACAGAGATTTTTAATCTGCTAAATTTTTAGGAGAAAAAGTCCCACAAACAACTGATAAATGAGGAACTCACTGTTCTTGTACAATCTCCCTCTCCAGGTGAGCGTTGCAGTTGGTTGTGCCACTCGTGACAGAACTGTTGCTTTTGCCAGCACCTTTGCCACCTTCTTCACGCGGGCGTTCGACCAGATCCGCATGGCTGCCATCTCCGAGAGCAACATCAACCTCTGTGGCTCCCACTGCGGCGTCTCCATCGGTGAGGGCACCTGCCTTGGGCAGCAGCACCCCCAGCCACTTAGGGATCTGTTGTGTGGAGACAGTGAGAGCTCAGGGAGTGTAACAGTGATAGGGAGTCATGGTCACAAATTCACTTTCATGAGACACATTGTTATTTAGAAAGAACTAGAAAGATTTCCGGCTGTCATCTGCTTTTCTTTCTCTTTGCTCTGATGAAAGTAAGACTTTCCTCCCCAAGCTTTTCTACTGTGCCAGTAAAGACTGATATAAAGGGATTGGACTGAAACTGAGGAGTTTAGATTCCTGTTCATCTTTGCAGTTGATGTCTTCTGTGGTGAGAATAGTTGTGTCCTTACTATTTTGTTTCCCAGTCTCTAAAAGGAGAAACTAAAGGTACTATTCTTGCACAGATGCTCTGGTCCATCAGTCTCAAAAACTCTTTGAAGATCACCAGTTTGATCTGATTTGATTTGACCAGTTTGCTTCACCTTATCTCAGTATTTTTTACTACTGGAACTATTGATGTGTTGATTAAAAAAAACCCAAATGTCTAAATACTGATGAAACAGGAACTGTGAAGCTGTTGTGTAATTCAGGAAATTGAATGATAGAAAGGTTTGGGTTGGAAGGGAACTTGAATGTCATCTCATTCCAACCCCTCTGCCATGGGCAGGGACACCTTCCATTAGACCAGGTTGGTCAAAGTCAGGCAGGACTTGCCCTTGGTGAAGCCATGCTGGTCTTGAATCACCTCCTGTGCTCCATGTGCCTTAGCACAGCTTTTAGGAGCATGTTCAGCATTTTCCCAGGCATGAGGTGGTAGTTGGTAGTTCCCAGGTATTCTCTTTTCCCATTTTTTAAAGCTGGGTGCAGCATTTCCCTTTCACCAGGGACTTCACCTGACTGCTGTGACTTTTCAGATATGGAGAGTGTCTTGGCAACTATATCAGCCAATTCCCTTGGGACTCTGGGATGCATCTCCTCAGCTCCCATATGTAGAGACTCCTCAGGTGGTCATGAACCTGATCTGGTTTGGTTCAATCCTACCTGGCAATGAAGTACCACACAACTGCTCACACAATCCCTGCCCCCACAGTGGAATGGGGAGGAGAATCAGGGGGAAAAAACCCCTGGGGCTGAGATAAGAACAGTTTAATAATAGAAACAAAGTAAAATACACTATTACTACTAATAGGAATTGTAAATAAAAAAGTAAACCCCAAGAGAAACAAGCATGTTACAATTGCTCACCACTCACTGAGCCATGCCCAGCCTGAGCTGTGATCAGCCCCTTCCGACCAGCTCCCCCAGTTCACTGCTGAGCACGGCATTCTGTGTGTGGAATATCCCTGTGGCCAGTTCAGGTTGGCTCTCCAGGCTGTGCTCAATGCCAGCTTGTTGTCCACCTCCTCACCAGCAGAGCAAGAGGGCACTGAAAAAGTCCTTGACTTAATGTAGACAGCACACAGCAAACCCCAAAACACCACTGTGTTATCAACAGTATTCTCATCCTAAATCCAAAACACAGCACTGTACCAGCTGCTAAAAAAACAAAACAAAAAAAACTCTATTCCAGCCAAACCCAGGACGTGTTACAGCTGGAGGGACTTTGCTCCCCCAATCACTGTCCTGCAGTCCATCCCCTCAGAAGGAATGGGAAGAGGGATGGCCAGTGGAAACCACAGCAGTGCAGCCAGCACATCTCAGCAATGGGCTGAGGGTCCTTGCCTGCAGAACCTTGTCTGGCCTTGGCTTCCCATCATAACTCTTTGGAATATGTTAGATCCTACTGGGGGTTGATTTTGTTTTCAGGGAGGAAGAGAGTTTCTTTTTTTTGACTGAAATGCATAGACATCATCCATGAAAACAGGAACAGACTTGCATACCAAGAAGGAAAATGCAAGTAGACATTCATGCTTGAAAAACTAGTAGGTATTTATAGGGAAAATGAGAGAGGGAGAGCTGACAGGGGCAGGAAATTAAGGCGCTCTGTATACATCAGTTTTTCAGTTGATTTAATAGTTTTGTCTGGCAGTGTGGTTGGGAGGAGAGTTGGGTTTTTTTGTTTAAAACAAAATAGTTAATTTGACCTGTAATAATAATAAACATGTGTAGTGTCATCCAGAACCTCAAACTTGCTATAAGCTGCTCTGCTGTATAGAATATGCTGTAGTAGTGCAGACTGTAAGTGGAGTGTATCAGATTATGGCTTTTGTACGTCCTTAAGGGAGGGATTCTTTTATAAGCCTCTTCCCTTATTAAAATCAGTCCTCCCACCTCATCATTATCGCCAAATTGTCTCCTAGAACTACACTTTCAGGTTTCACTTTTCAGAACTTGGAATGTTCTTCTGGGAGCTGTGACTGGGAAGTGCATACTTGGACTTACAAAATTGTTGGAATTACAAATCTCATTCAGGCCTCAACTTTGATTTTCAAAATAGAATTTCAACCCCAAAGTTTTGCAACTTATATAAAGAGTTGTAAAGAAAGTTACTCAGAGAAACCCTTGAGCAGTTAGAAAATTCAATTTTAAATGGAAGGGTATGAATTAAATGTACTTCCTGTTAGGACTTTGAGCCTGCATGGAATTCAAAATCTGCATGGAATTCAGAATCCAGTCTGGATCTGTGGTGAAAATTGAAGTTTTGTGTATGCAGTTCTAGGTAGACCTGGGCTTTTGCTGCATTGAAATCTGAACCCATTAAATTTATGAGAAATAACAATCACAATGACCTTCTGAACTTGTACTAAGTTCACTTCTAGACCAATAGTTCCTGATGGACCGAAACATTAATAAGTTTTAAGGTCATAAGAAAATAATGGAAAAATCTGTGTTTTCCAAACTTAACATGTAAGGAAAGAAATCATAGTATACATGTGTCAAAAATAGATGTATCAGTTGTTCAGACACCTTTATATCCTGCACATTTGATACTGTTCATATTAAGCACTCACTTTTTTAGTAGAGCTATAAGTTTAGGTTTTGAGAGTTACACTCTCTTTTGATCTGTGGTACTCTAAAACCATGTAAATTAGGATTTTCATAAAGACTTGGGACCAAACAACTGGTCTGTAAATTTCTGATCTGAGCTGTGAGTGCTGGTGGTATTGGCACCACCTTAGCAAAAGCAGGACAAGCATGAGTAACTCTCTACCTTGGATAAGATTCAGATTCAGGCACCTGATTATTTTATTCTTCATAATTTCTCTTCTATGTCTACGTTGTGTGGGTGCATTTTAGGAAAGGAAAATGCCCACTACAATCCCACTCACACAGAGTGCACACAGGTTTAGAAACTGTGATGAGAGGTTTTCCCATGTCATGACTGAAAGCAGAGATGCTCTCTCCTCCTGGCTGGTGTCCTTTCTTAGGAATGTACAGTGGCAGAGTTCAATGCTTGATTTCTTTAACATGTTTAAAGTTCTTCAGAGTTTTGTGCTGCCCTTATGAACATACTCTCCTCCTTCCTCGTGAACTCGTCCTTCTTGACTAACAGGTAGTGGGTGCATGTGGGAAGGCTCATGGCCCTGCTGCTGCAGGCTGGGACAGGACTGCATTCAGAGCTCTTTGCATGGCTGGTTTGGAGCAGTGCCATTCCCAAAGCTCTGTTACATAAGGTCACTGGGGGCGGGGGGTGTTGTGGTGGTTGTTTCTTTAACCATGGAAAATCATGGCATGTGTCTGGCTAACGATTCTGCTTCATAGATCTGCAGTTTATGCCATGAGGTGCTTGAGTTGTTAAACTAACAACTCTCTACCGCTCCTTAAGGACCTTTTTATGGTATTGAAAAATACATACATACCCTTCATTTAATCTTGAAATGAGCCTAAGAATTTGAGAGTAGTGGTACCGATTGCACTCTCCATTTGATGGAACACGTGCCGTTCTCCTTTCACCTTCCCAGCAGTTTAAATCTGGAGGAACACTTTTGACAAGTATAAATTTTGCTTGTGTAGTCTCAGTACATGTAAATCTGAAGGTGCTCAGATATTTTGTGACCCTCTTTCTGAATCTGTACTTTTCCTGTTTGGTTGTTTTCCTTTTGTGTTGTTTTATTGTTATACTTTATTTCCTATTTTTCTTTTTAATCCCAGATTTCTTTCTTTTTAGTCTCTGTCTATCCTTATTTACTATTTAGATGGTTCCAAGTTTAAGGAGAAGATGATTCTTTTCTCAAGCAGGTAGACTTGCATGTCGTGTGTGTGCCTGATTTTATACTTTTTTTTGCCTGGTTTACGCTGACCCTCACTGCTGTATTGATTGTCAGAAATGTGCACTCACTCTCTTGTAACCCTGGTTTAATTCTTTCAGGTGAGGATGGGCCATCTCAGATGGGACTGGAGGATCTGTGCATGTTCCGGGCGATTCCCAACTCCACTGTGTTTTATCCCAGTGATGCTGTATCCACTGAAAGAGCCGTGGAAATAGCTGCCAACACCAAGGTTTGCATCACAGTATTTCTGAGCCAGAGAATAATTCTCTCTTTTGTACCACTCTTGTTGCTTCTGGCATGTTTCTTGCACATCTCTACCCACATAAATTCTTTCAAAGGCTCCAATGTGGCAGTGGGATGTTTTGTTTGCAAGGAAAAGTTGCAGACATTTTGTCCAGGCTAGTGCAGAATGAACATTCTGGAATGCTGTGGGCCAGATTTGAGGAGATGTAAATGATTACATGGCAATTGCAGTTTGCAACTGTATTGACTCAGAATAAGGGTGTTAACTCTCTTAGGTCTCCAGCAAACTTAAAAGTGCACTCCTGGTATGATGTCTCAGGGGTCAATATTGAAGCTGGATATGGAAAGATCTTGAGGATTTTGGTCATTGAGTGCCTGTAGGTGAAAGCTCAGGAGTCAGGTGCTCTGTTA
Source organism: Poliocrania exsul (assembly GCA_035041345.1). NCBI lineage: Eukaryota > Metazoa > Chordata > Aves > Passeriformes > Thamnophilidae > Poliocrania > Poliocrania exsul. The sequence goes on from JAWWLZ010000025.1 coordinate 14,194,021, forward strand.
GTCTAAGGAGCCCACAGCTCCTGGAGGCACTGGGAGCTGGTGCTCACGAGAGTTCCCAGGCCCACGGGCCATCCTTTGCTTCCCTGTTGCCAGTGATGGGTTGCAGTTAAACTGAACTGTGGCTGAAGACAACTGAGACTTCCCATGTGGCTATGAGAGAGTTTCTGATCAATCTGACCCTGAGCTACTTTGACAGTGATGGTCAAATGCCATTGGTAGCATTGGGCCGGATCATCATCTTGATAGAGGAGTTTTTCTTGAGAAAGGAGCAAATCATCTGAAAATTTTCAGTCTTGCTACTACAGCTTTTTTTTTTGCTACTACAGCTTCTCTACACACAGTGTAGAAATTTAGTGTGTAACAAATGTGAAAAAAGATGGAAGGTGGGAAAGGAGTGTGAGGAGGAGATTAAACTACAAGTTTGTTACTTCTTCTGGAAAGGCATCTGAACATTAACTGATGGAAAGCAATTTTCCTTGCTCTCAGCCCAGCCTTTCTTCTTGTGCTTTAAAATTGATAAGAGCAAAATTTGCATATGTATGGCAAGGTCTAAGATCCTAATTAACTGGAGTAGGATTCTCCATTTCCACAAGAGAACAAAATAGAAATGAAGATCTTGGAATAAGAAAGGAAGAGGAAGTGAAGTGTTTTGTAATGTTGGAAGGAATCAGCTACCAAAAAAGGACTAATGGGAATTGGTGGGGCAGGGGGAGTTTACTCAGTAGAACCAGAGGTAACATAGAAGGGTAAACACCAGACAAATAGAAAAAGTTGTTTTGCTGTATTTTTCTCATAGGGTTTAGCAACACCCTTCTGTGTTTGTAACTTCTCATATGTTTACTTCGGAAACAGGGTATTTGTTTCATCAGAACTAGTCGTCCTGAAAATCCTGTCATTTACAACAACAACGAGGACTTCCATATTGGACAGGCAAAGGTAAGCATTGCACAAATAAACAGAATCAGAAAAAAACTATGCAGTGTTCCTCTTGTAAAAGCCCTTTTCCCTCTAAAGCACTGCAATGCCAATGATCTTTTTGATGAAGTCTCTAGAAATGTAAAAAAATCAATATGATTTATTGTTAAAAATACATGGGCACATTTTCTTGCAGGTGATTTTGAAGAGTAAGGATGACCAAGTGACTGTGATCGGAGCAGGAGTCACCCTGCATGAAGCTCTGGCTGCAGCAGAGCAGCTGAGAAAAGGTGGGGCTTTTTTCCTTTTTGAGCATTTAACACAGCAAAAAAATCAATACCAGCCAGCCTAACTGCTCACCCTTTGTACTGGTAAACATTAATTAAACTGTTCTAGACAGGTAGTCAGTCACCTGTTAGCTGATACAGTACTACATGTTACATATCTGCCAGCCTTGCCTAATGGAGGAGGTTTTAGTTGGCTTAGCAGCATTAATAGCAGTGAAAATTGCCAAACTGATCAGCTCAAGGTCTCCTTAGAATTGCTAATCTGTGTGATAGTGCCCTGGGCAGAGGCTTGGAGGGAGGCAGTGTGTGAGAAGCAGGAGTGGCACATGGTCTGGGCGGGCCAGGAGCAGCACAATGGGCTGCAAACAGGCTGGGGACCAAAGCATGGGCTGGGGACCAAAGCTCGGGCTGGGGACCAAAGCACAGCTTGCCCCCTGTATGCCCAGACACAGCCCTGCAGATGTGGCCCCACAGGACAGCCCCAGCTCGCTGCTGCCTCGGGTTTCTCAATGGCTGGCTCAGCTCTGTAATAGCGTGGGAGGAGGCACAGTTCTGTGGCAGTTCTCCAGTGCACTGACATCTCACAGCCATGATAATCCTTCAGTGAAAAATGAGAAAGAAACTGTCAAAACCCCATCTCTGAGTCAGGGGCCTGCGCCCAGGAAGAGATTACAAATAGCAGGAGATAATGCAGTTAATGCTGCCCGTGGCTTATGGGGAGCTTTGTGTGCAGTATCTGGGAGGACTGAGACTTTGTTGTGACCTTGAGTCACCAGGCTTGGAACATTTTGAAAACTGTATTTTCAAAACCATTGTTATTTTTCTGCATTTATTGAGCTTTGCAATGCTCTGCTGATCTTGAAGAGTGAGTAACCACCTCAGGAGAAGTAATCCCTTAGTGTAGAGGCAGTGTCTAATACCCAAAATGTTTTGGCCACTAAAGAGCCTTCAGTCACAAAACTGTGACAACAGGGCCTCTTCATGTGTAGGAGTTGACTCAGGGTTCAGGATCAGACAAAACCTCAGTAATTGCTATTGTTTGTGAACAATTACCATTTGTGTGCAGCTTTAATGAGCCATCTGGGCCTGCCTTAGGAGGACAGGACAGATTCTGGGTTTGGTGCCAACCTTAAGGGTGCCCTGAGCAGGGCTGGGGCAGTTCAGACAGACATACCTGGGAGGTGGCAGCCTGCAGTGAAGGAATTCAGAATGCCTACAGACCAAAGAACCAGGAGGAAATTGTGCCTGGCTGGATAGTAAAGTTAAAGATAAAATAAAGGTCTGGGAAAAAAATTTTGCTGGACAGTCTGAATAAGGAGGATTTTCTAGTGGCTGGATTCTGCTCTTACCTGGAGGAAGGGCAGTAGATGAGTCTTTTGCTGATGGGCACACCTTGTGACATTGAGTCACTTATCCAAGGCTTTTCCACCTTGTCTGTGAATGAATGGCTATTACCATGGATATTACTATTCCACAGGTGCATGGAGAAAGAATGCATACAAAAATTAGGGTTGGTTGAGTTCTGTGGTAGACAAGCCATAGGTGCAGGTACCTGGGAGTTACTGTAGGCAGTTTTCACAGTGGTCTAGAAGGTCACAGCAATTACCTGTGCCACTGGCATTGTCCTGCACACTCCAAATTCATGTTGCAAATCATTTCATTCTGTCTTTGCAGAAAAAATCTTCATCCGTGTGATTGATCCCTTCACTATAAAGCCCCTGGACAAGAAGACAATACTTGAAAATGCCAGAGCAACCAAGGGCAGAATCATCACTGTTGAGGACCACTACCATGAAGGTGAGCATGGTCTGGGAGGTCACAGCCCTCAGGGGCTTCTGACACAGCAGAGGACCTGATGCTCTTCCATTAAAACAAGAGAGATTTCAGCCTTTTTTTCATAGCTGTTAGGATTATACGGTGACACTGAGGGTTGAAAGTTTCCTAAGATGTCATGGGTTGATCAGGGCTGCCTTTCTGATTACCTCGGCCTTGTGTGCCCTTCTGGTGTTTGGTCTAAGTGCAGTCTGGATTCATTTGTGCCCAGTGAAATTGTAAACTCCTGCTGCCTGCAGGGGCTCTGCACAGGAGTGTTCTCTGAAAGGCTGTACAGCAGCTGCTCTGCAGGTGTGAAATTGAAAGAGAGACCATTGCTGCACAGGCTTCTTCAGTATTCCATGTGTCCAAAAGCTTGGCTCCAGGTTGCTTGGACTCAGGTGGTTTTGGCAGTTTCAACCATCACTCTGGGATAAACTGCTCTCTCTTCTCTGCTATTGTAGATATCTACTAATAGAAAGGAGTAGATATAATTATGATAATATTATCCTACTTTAAGGTGAGCATCACTCTTGCCAGGTACATGAAGTGAGCTGGTTCGACTGCTAGATACACCATAATTTTGTTCTAGACTATGGATGGTGATAGATGGCTGAACCTCATCATTTTCTAGCTTAGTGTTCAACTCTGGACAAATATTTTACTGTAAATTTGCAAGATGGCAAAATCATGACACTGTGAGGTGCTGAACAGGCTATTTAAGCTGGCACAGTGCTCTGGTGCAGGCAGGGAGGGCAGGGCAGCCATACAAGCATCAGAACCCTGAGTGCATTGCAGGCCCCATCAGGCTGATCTTACCAGCGGCCTCACAGAGGTGCCCCTGGCCACAGGCTCAGTTTGGCTGGTTAAATCCCACCATGGCCAACCTGTGGAAAGCCCTCTGATCCTGGATACACCCTGACTGAAGGGCAGCACCAAGGTGTCTCTCCTACCAGGTCTCAGAGCACATAATTTTGACATGAGTCCTGTGTTTTCTTCTTCCCTGGTGCTCTTGCTTCCAGTATCTCTCCTGCCTCCACAGAGTTCCTGATGCATCCTTTGTCCCTGTGACTGGTAGTGACTCAGTCTGAGCTGAGCTCTGAGCAAAGGTTGCGAGTGTGTTACATAACCAGAGAGGTGCCCAGCGGCACGTACAGGCACTGGGGAGAGATGGAGCTGAAATGCTGCTGAGATTGGTTGGAATTTCAGCACGTTAAGTACACTCGTAAATACTCTTCAGTCTACATGTCTTGTTAAAGCCACCCCTCAGCGGCTGATGCTGAGGTGCCAAGAGCTGGCTGACGGTGCTGTGCCCTTGAGAGGCAGGTGTTTGTGGCTGCTGATTGGTAAGGACTTCAGAAATCTCAGGCTGCCTGTCCTCAGAATGCCTTTGATACAGGGAAAGGTTTTCATTTCACACTTGGCCAACTCAGACACATGTGATTGGGTGTTTTCATAAGCCTGGGGACCAAGGCTGTGGCTTGCAGGGCCCTTTGCTCAGACACACAAACAGTCTGTGTGTTCCCTGCTCGGACACTCCAATCTAGGCCATGTTTGCCCTCTCTCCCCAGGTGGCATCGGCGAAGCCGTGTGTGCCGCGGTCGTGGGCGAGCCCGGCATCACCGTCAGCCGCCTGGCCGTGTCCCAGGTGCCCCGCAGTGGGAAGTCAGCAGAGCTGCTGAGGATGTTTGGCATCGACAAGGATGCCATCATGCAGGCTGTGAGGGCGGCCGTGTCCAAGTCCAGGAACGCGGAGTAGTTCGAAGCATCTCATGCTGTGTTACGAAGAGCTGTGTTCGGAGAGGTGCTGTCAGTTCAAGGCAGGCAAAGGTGCTTTATGTAGAGAGTTCTAATAAAAATACCAGCTGAAAAAACTTCCGGGCATTTCATCTCTTTTTAGTCTGGGGGTCTGGTGCATTGGGGTAACAGCTGACTGTGTTCAGTCCCTCCTCTCTGCATTAACCCCCAGCCATTTAAAGCCAAAGGCCAGGAGGAAGCACCTGAGGTGCTGGGGAAGAGGGGAAGCAAAGGGGAGGTGGGCCCAGGGCTCAGGAAGGATGTGCTGAGTGGTACTGCAGTGAGCACAAGCTCCTCATGGAGGGAGGTTGAAACTCTTCACAGAAATTGTATTTTTGAGTACTTGCCCAGTGCTGCAGCAAGGGTGATGCTGAGATGGACTGAAGAACAAGCTGGTAGAAGAGCAGGAGATTCCCAGGTACCCAAGAGGATGCAGCTGAAGGTGTAAGTTGCTTTTTTTCTACAGAATTGACTTTTCTCATGTGAGCTGCTCCAAGTTGGCTGAGCTTTTCTTCTTGCATGGTGGGATGTGCTGGGTCATTTTTAAATGTTTTGATGTTTTTAAATGTTTTGCTTATTTTTACCTTTAAGTTTCTGTTTAAAAAAAATTTTAAAATTCATTGTTGACTACAGAGTACCAAATTGGAAACATTTAGTACTGAAATGTTTCTCATCCTGAGTATTCCACAAACTGACTTTCAGCAAGATGTTATGCAGCAGCAAACACTAAAAAAGCCCTTTTTATCAGAGCAGGGTGACTCTCTAGTTTTCAGTTCACCCAAAAGCCATTTGCTGTTGACAGGTCTACCTGGGTCTGAGCAACACTTCATTTGCAGACTAACACAAAATATCCAGTATTTTAGGATGACAGAATATTTCTACAAAGACATGTAAATAGTACATGTAAATGAGAATATAAGTATTAGGAAATAACTGGCATCCATCCTTCTTGCACAATTTAGCCCCTGAGGGGCTGAGTGGGTGCTGTGCTGTGTTGGTGCAGGCCTGGATGCAGCTGTTGGTGTTCCTGGCAGTGCAGGTGAACTGCAGGACCAAGTGATTGACACTCATGCTTAAGTACAGCCAAAAAGTAATCTTTGTAATTTTCTGAACAAGGCTTGAAATTTTTCCTCTGAACCTCTGGGCTGTTCGGGTTAATAGTTTTCAGATCTAAATTTTCTTACAGTTCCATGTTTTATGGCTTCTTCTGTGTGACTTGTTGCCTTCATCATTCTATGGGTATGAAGACTTCACATTTTCACTAAAAATTTAAAGGTACCCCTCTTTGTTACAATCTGCCTGTGATTGCATTAGCCCTACCTATATAATGTGTAACGCATCCCTATGAAATAAAAGGAATGTCAAAGCTCCATTTTACTCAAACATTGGAGGATGAGTCAAATCAAGCACTTTATTTTTCCCCTGAGCAGGAGAGATGAAGTTTGCTGTTGTTAATAATCTCATTACTGCACCATTGTGTCACTGCATGTCACATCCCCTCAGCTCTCCCTGGGTGCAATCCTTGCCCGCCCACTGCTCCGAGTTCTGCCACAGTTAATCAGCCTCAGCCCTGCTGGGGCTCAGCTGGGAAAGCAGCACCACAGCTGCCTGCTCTGGGCACCACAGCAGGGAGGAGGAGGTGGCTCTGGGGTTACTGAAACATCCAGAGCCTAATCCAGAACCAGCGCAGGACAATGCTGGTCATTTTGTTGATTTTGATACAGCACAGAAGGTGGTGGCAGGGGGAGGGAGGAAAGGAGAACGTGCTCATAGTTAATGGAATTGAGATAATCACAATCTCAATGTCAGTTTGTGTTTGAGCTCTGCTGAGCCAGGAACCACTTCAAAAGCAAGAGTGGGGCCCTGTAGGGCCAGTTGCAGGTTTGTTTTTGAGGGGAAGGAGTGATGTCTTTCAGTGGTTTGACACTTCAGTATTTTCACATTGACCATTCAGTTTTTAGGTTCACCTCATAAAGCAGTTCTTTTAGCACTGAAAATTCAGCCAGCAGGGGTTGTGGAACTCTCCTGAAACACTCCTCTTAGGCAGCTTTCCTCATACCTGCGTGATGAAGAAAAAGACAGCTGTCAGGACTGCTGTGTTCAAATTGTCCTGTATCCATGCAGCTTTCCAGCATTCTTCATGTTGTGTTCACGAATATGGATAAAGGTGAGCCAGGAGCCTGTCTGAAGACCCAGCATGCAAAATCTCCCCACACTTCCTGAGTTTTGTTTGAGCTATAGAATTCTTAAGCAGACACTGGCAGGAAGTAGTTAATACCCCATACTAGGGTATTAAAAATGTGAAAATGGTCTGCCATGGGGAAAGAGTCAAGAATAATTCATTTTCAAACCCAAGCAGCTCTTAATGAACTGTAGTAAAATACTTCTTGTTTTTAATTAAAGAAATAAGATTGGAAATTGTAATTTAGAGAATTTGATCTTAATACTCGACCAAACCAAAGTAGCCAGGAAGGGTAAGTAAGAAGAGCACTATTACCTCTTGGCCTGAATTTGTCAATGAAAGGAACAAAGCTGTCAAGGACGCTCCGAATTCGATACACTGGTTGTGAAAACAAACAAATTTATATAAAACATTAAAGAAGAGAAAAATGGCAAAATCCAAATATTGACACTTGTTTAAACAGGCACTTTTGTGATACCATTAATAACAAAGTAGTGACCAGACTAATTCCTGACAAAAGAGCCCCAGCCAAGAAAAATAGTGGCACGAGGTCACAGAGGAGCCACATTCTTGGCTGGGGAGCCAGAACTGGCTGCCAATTGCACCTCTCACTCCTCTGCCATCCCTCGGGATTGCCAAAATGCCTGGTTTTTAAATATTCCCAGTAGCTGCTGCATCCAGGTTCTGCTGGGAGCATGTCCTTGGTCCCAGGGGAATGGATGGCAGCCGGAGTGCGCAGTGCCTTATCCTGTGGATCTGGGAAGACACGGCTGCTAAAATTACCTGTTGTCATGGCAACGCAGCATTCGGCCATTGCTGCAGAAAGAGGTGACTCAGGGTCTTGTGAGCATTAAGAGGGGAAAATGAGTCAACCTCTGCCTTCAGCAGCACCCAGCCAGCTTGTCTGCAGCCCCCCTGTAACTGTGGAGGGATGTTGGGGGACAGTTCTGTGGGGAGTTAGGCAATCTCAGCCCCACAGCCCCCAGGGATGACTGTGTGACCTTGTCCTTCAAGCAGGGCCAGAGCTGCTGCTGCAGGGACACTTACCTAGACCAAAGTATATCCCAGTGGTTTCCAGGGAAGCAAAGGTGATTAAACCAATTCCAAGAGAAATAGTCCAGTCTAAGGTAACAAAATAAATGTTGGCTTTGTTCACTTTTCTAGAGTTCAACAATTTATCCTTCTGTTGAATCGCGCCTTACCTTGGTGGTAGTAGTAGCAAACTAGTAAAGCTCCAATTGCAAAGCAAAGAATGACAAAATGAAAGAATTCATCTGAAATTGAGAGGGAAGATAGGTCACAACTGAAGCCAAGGCCATCTGCAATGCACCTTTAGGTCCAGGGTATCACTCCGGGAATAGTCTCCTGCACTAGGACCAACTGCACAACAGACCCACACACAAGGTGTTGGGAGAAGATTTGATGATTTTCATCCAGAAGTCTTGATGCACTTAAACAAAGTGCTGATGTCAGAAAAATAAAGTTTTTCTGAATCAGAGACCTTATTCTTGGACTAAGGTTCAACAGGTCTGACATCAGTTCAATTAAAAAACCAAAATTAAAAACATTTACCGTCCTTCTGTATGCCCATCCACCGTACCGCCCACTGAGGCTGGGGAGCACTCTCGTTCTCATATGCTGCAAAACAGAAATGTCTTTCATTGCCATGGAACTCTGAAATTAAGTAGTTGGAAGTTTTTTTCCCTTTTTGTATCTGAAAGATATTCTCAGAGCAGAATATATGTAAAACTGTTTGTTCAAAGTAAAGAAATTCTTAAAAAAACCCATAACCAGATGGCCGCATTAACAATACTGAACTGTTTTAAAGCACTCTGGTTCTTAACTCCCTCTCTGAGACAATCTATAGTCTGAGAATGACAGGGGAGGAGTAAAGCTGTAGTACAAGGAAGCTTCAGTTTGATTCCTGGGTGCTTTGCACAACCACAGCTACAGTAAAATCCTCCGTTACTGAGCATGTGAGAACCATCCCTCTACTGCCACCTGATGTCAGAGCACTTTGCACCTCCCAAATTAGCACCTGCACTGAAATGAGTCTCCTGCAGCTGTACTGGCACAGAGAAAGAACGTCAGAGCAAGCAAAGTCCTTTAGAGGTTTAAACACAGTAAATTGCTCTTTATCATGAGCAAAGTTGCCAAATTCAGTTCTTTCTCCACCTATATTGCCACAGAGAGCCGAGTATTTTACCATCTCTCCAAGGAAGGGCTCAAAGCAGCAGGTTTTTTGCTTTTCTGTTTGTTGATGGCTTGAGCAGCCCCTGAGGCACCTGCTGCATCCAAGCCTTTGGGAGTTGATTCAACACAAGTTTTGGATGCTGATTTTCCTTACACTGGGCTGTACATCCAGGCAGCCACTGCCTGGCAGTGAATTGAATTTTCTCTGAAGATGTAACAGGTGAGCACTGGAAATATCCTCCACCTGAACTGTAGACATTTGCTGTGGTGCTTTTGAAACATGGAGCAACTAAATCTTGCCAAGGAATTCAATTCTGGGTCACCTGATACAGGAGTCACATTTTTGAACTTTTGATTCTTTTAGCATTCTGGATTGATGAGATTCTGGTTTGGGGACAAACTCAGTTATTTGCTTATTAATGTTAATACAGCATTGCATTACTCTCACTCACAGATACAACTCTGTGCAGTTCTATGAATGATCTATAGACACAGAACTTAACAGAACATCAATTCATACTTGGCAAGTGTCTGTGCTGTATTACTCTGCCTCTTAAATGCAAACAGGCCCACTGTAACTTTGCATCATGGAATGACTTGCACAGTTATTTCTTCTATTAAAGCATTACCTGTTAATACTTGTTCTCAACCTTCCACTTTTTGATTAGAAAATCTGTAGGTATCAAGGATCTGGCATTGATGTCACACTGAGTAAAACTCAGTCCTGCAAGAGCATCCACAAGACAAACTTCTGTTTGCTTGTACTTACCATCTGCAATCGAATCTTCTCTTCTGGTAATCTCTGAAAAGCAATATAGTTTTGTTATTTCTTATGGTAAAAATGCAGATAAAGGGTTTCCCACTATTCTTAAGCATTAACAAGCACAGGGAGTAGTCACCTATTGGGTGACTCAGTATAGACAGAACAGTACTTGAAAGTGCCAGGAAATGAAGGAGGTTAAAAGGCCCAAGAACAGGTAACAAGAAATGACTCTGCACAGTGACCCTGCTGCCTCTGAAGTAGCTGGGCAGGGTATCAGTGTCCTTCATAGTAATACACAGTTGCTAAAACTGAAACTAAACCCAAGCAGAGCTGGGATCACAAGCACTGAATGTGTGTGGGAGCTCAACCTGCTCAATACAGCAGCCATGGTGTCCTGCACTGGCTAAACATCTTCAGTCTGGGGCATTGAACTGAGGTAGAATTGAAGCAGCAACAAAGGTCAAGCAAGTGATAGAGGGCCAAACACCAGCTGGAAAAGTACTGGGACCCTCTTTCTGTACCTGTCAATGTGGGGAGAACATGGTACTGCAACATCTTCCTCTGCCCTGGGGTTTCGTGTAGCTCCTTGGGGACAGTTAACTCAAAAACCTCCCCAAGGGGTTATGCTGCAATTTATATCTTCCCTGCTGCACAGAAGAGGAGTTAAGCAGATGTCCTCCCAAAAAGGGCACTGGGCTGTCTGTCACTCCTAACTCATGCATGTGGCCTTGGCCTGGATGCAGGAGGGATAAGATCAGTAATTCAACTAAGCCACTGAAAATTTCCTGCTCTGGGCTTTTCACATCTGTTCTGCTGTTGTACAGCATTGCCTGGTAAAAGGAAATCTGCTTTCAGACTGGCTGTCCATGCAAGCCTCTCAGCTGGGCACTGCTGTTCTGCTGCTTGTCATCCAGCTTTCACCTGGCACCTCCTGCTGGGAATGCTCTGAGCCAAGGCAGGAATGCTTCCTGCACCAGAATGTCTGCACCATGCTCAGGTCCAACACCAGGCTCACTGCAAAGCAAGGGATTTCCACCCAGGCGTTATTAGTTAATGTTCAGCAGGCCAGTAAGAAAATACTGCAGTTATAAACATGCTTCCAGCAGGAAGAGGTTACCTGGGAACACTTACCTGAATCTCTGTAGGGAACCATCTCTGCTGGTGAGCCTAAAACACAATGCAAAGTGATGTAGGTTAATACCTGCAGCGAGTGTGGGGTCTGGCGCCAACTCCCCTGAAATCAATGCGGGTGTGCAACAGTAACAAAGTAGAGAGCAACTCTTTACTCCTTAGGGAGGGCAGCTCTGCTGGGGGCTATGCAGTTTGAAACTGGGAAACATGACTGGATTATTAACCCCTCGCATTCCATCTCTCACAGTAGCTCAGGTCAGGTGGAATCAGACTCCTGTGAGACAAATTAGATCTCTTAATGTCAATTTAAATGAGCTGCTCTAATATCTGGGCTGAGCTCAGTTTAAGATATTATAGAGCATTAAAGCCCTACATTTTTTACATCCATAGTTCTATAGCTATTTCTGTATATTGACACAGTTCATTTTCTTCATCTGCATTGTACTTATTTTCTATCTTTCCTTTGGAAGGAAAGGAAAAGCCTCAGGAACAAGGCAGTCCTTGCTGATGATCTCCTTGTTCAACTCTAAGCACAGGGCATGGCTGAGTGTCAGCATTACTTGAGCTACATTTTGTAGAGAATGTCTTTCCCACAGCCAGATTCTGCCTTGTCGTGCTCCTATGTCTACACATGTTAATATACCTTTGTTCAACAGTCAAACCAAAAAAAGGCAAAAAATTATCTTATATTGGTTGTCTAGTAAAAGCCAATACTGTTGTCACTTTGTCCTACCTCCAAGTAACTGGCCTTCAGTCTTCTGTCTTCCTAAATCTTCCTCATCACTGTCTGGATAGAGAAAGTGTTTTTTCATCAGATTAAAGAAGAACATGCCAGGAGTATCAGAAACAATAGCACTGTAGTTGTTTGCTCATAATGTAACCATGAGAAGGTAAAAATCAAAGCTTTCAAATGCAAGGATTGTTGCTGGCTGCTTTTGCCTCACAGCTCTCTTCAAAGCTGGCTGAATAGGTGAAAGCCAACAAAATCTGAAGCTGGAATAACTTGTATAAAGAGCTGCAGTGAGCAAGTTCTTGCTTTAAAAACATACATCAGCAGCACTGCTAATTAGCTGGAAAAAATTATTTCTAAATGCAACATATTTGATGTTAATCAGCTTTCCATAACAGAATAAGCCAATATCAGCATTACCACTTCCACATCACTTAGTTTCTCATTTTCCATGAATGAAATGGTCTTGTGGCAGCCAAAGAGACTCTTGACACACAGTTGATGTTTGCAAATCAGAAATGCCAGAGCAGTACCAGAGCATTGCCATCTACTGCCCTACACTGACTGTTCTTCCCCTCCTACAGCTCAGGCTTCAGTCAGACCATAAGCCATAGGAGGTCAGAGAAATTATGATCTTTTATTTGGGAAGGAATCTTGCAGTGGATTTCTATGTTTCTGAAACCTCCAACTTCTACAGGAGTGGGAAGCAGCCAGTATTTTGCTGATAATGAATCTAAAGGTACTGATGATTTTCTGTTCTTTTTTTTGCACAATTTCTTACTTTTTTCAGAGCTCTGCAGAATTACCACTGAATTGCTGCACATCTGCTACATCAATCTGTTATGAACATGCAATCAGACTAAGTTAAGTATCAGGGAAAATAAAATAAGTCCCATTTACCTTGTGTATCTTCATCCATGGACTCATGGGATGAGTTTTCAGACTTATTTTCTTCCTCTGGTGAAAGTACAAGATTCCTTTCCAATCTCTTCAGGAGTTTTAATTTTTCATCTGTTTTATATAGAGAAAAAAAACATTATCAATGACACCTTTTTCTCTCTTTTACAGGGATTTCACAATGCTTTATTAGAGGTTGCCTGACAGGAAATCAGACCCTTAGTCTTACTTCAGCTGATTTTTTTGCACACAAGGAGTAGCAAAAAGCATTACAAATGAAGGCATCATAATTTACTCATAATGTTACCCCTGTGCAAATTCCCACTCCCTGAAGCAATAGCAGCTGCAGCTGGAGAAGAGTGGCTCACCCTTCCCTGGGCTACTTCTGCCTTCACCCTGGTGACTCCTGCGGGTTCCCTGTGCCGATGCCGCGGTTCCAGCACCCTCTCATGGCACAGGAGCACATCCCTCCAAGCCAGATCAGCAGGGCAGACACCTGCAGGGCACCGACTCGGCCCAGGCACTGAAGTGCAGGTGATACCTAAGAGCCTCACACCCAGCTCAGTGCTGAGGCCAGGGCTCTGAACTCTGCTTTGTTACTAGAGGCAGTATTTGGGCACAGCAAATACTCGAGGCTGCTCACTGCACAAGGGCAGGAAGGGGGGGCCCTCCTGTGACACACATTCCTACTCTGACAGATGACCAAAGCTGGGCTGTGCTCCAGGCTGGGAGGATTCTCCCCTTCAGAAACATGTTTGGTCAAGGCAGAAGCAGGAACAGTATGTCCTTAAGAATCTACAGTTAAATCCAAGGTCATCTTAAATAAAGGCAGCTCTGTCATCTATTAAAGACAATGACTTTATGGCCCCTGTGGAACTGCCCTTAGTTTCTTCTTGCATAATCAGGCAAATAAGTGCAGTGGGGTCTATTTCTATCCTGTTGCCAGGTTCAGCATCCTGAGTGCCATCCTCTAGCCATTCCTTTTAGTTTTACTACACGTGCTGCCAGGGTTATTTTTCAGTGGCTCAACTCTGATATCTTACCACTGTGAGAGCTCAGAGGGGTCCTGGTTGGCAAAAAAAGTGTCCTGGGTGTCATCAGTCCAGCCAGATGGGAAAACTGGAGCACCACATCAAGCCAGAGAAATTTCTTTGGCAGCATCATCCCAGGGCATCCTCTCCATAAACACACAAGTTTTTTACCCAGAAGAAACCAATTCAAACTACAGTAAAATACTCTTTGGTTCCCATTACCACCAAACATACCTGCTTCTAAGCACTACTTCTACACATTTTAGTTGTTCACTAACCATCACTTCCAAGCACAAATCAGAGTTTTCAAGCTGTTGTCAAGTCCCACTGGCACTGCAGTAACAAAACAGTAGACAGGGAGGACTCACCCTTTCCCTTGGAGCTGGGCAGCTGCCTATATTCAGAGGGGTTGGATGTCTTCAGCAAGAGGTAAAGAACAGCCATTGCCCTGACTCCTTTCTTCTCTACTGCTTTCAGGCAGGCAGCACAGCCTCCAGGCAGGACATCACAGCTGTTAAGGAGCTGAGACAAAGGTAAGTAAATAGCAAACAGTCCTGCCAATAAAACACAGCCTGGAAAAAGCACACCTTGATGTAAAAATGAATATAATCTCATCCTGTCTGTGGGATGTGTAACCCCCTGCCCCTACTACACAAGTGGGAAATCAGGGAAAAAAGAGTAAAGCCGAAGATGGGAAGAGAATGTAGGGGAAAAAAGCATAGTGGGCAATAGTTAACTAGTTAAAGAGCTGGAGAAATACAGCTATAGGGTCTGAAAATGGACATGCAATCTCTGCAGTATCTTACAGCAAAATGTCACTGACAATGGTCCTGCCTAGAAAACAGTGAGCTGAGCTGATCCTGAGGAATTTATACAAAGCCAGTTATTTTGTACATGAAGAACAATGAAGTAAAAAGTGGCCTGAACTTCATTTATCTAAGTGCCCTTCTAAACATTTAAAGATATTTTAGCATATCAGATATTGGACTATATGTTTTCTCTCCCCAGAGTATAGTAGGGAAGTATAAAAGTATCTCTATAACAAGGATACATGTTTCTTTATTAACTTACATTGTTCTTTTCTTCTGCATTCAGGATAGGTGGGTCAGTGGTGGCTAAGCATTTTACAAGTGATTCCCAGGACTGGTTCATTTCCTCGTGATTCTCCAAGTAATTGGCATCAGCAGCAAAAGCCCTCTGGAAAACGTCTGGGAGGGAAAAGAAGCCTATTACTGTGCAGCAGCAGAGGTGAGCAGCAGGGCAGTGTTCCTGTGGTGACAGACACCAGGCTCTAACATGCTGCCCAACACCAGCATATAGGAAAGAGAGGGGTGCTGTACTGTATAAAGTGTCTAGGTCTGCCAGAAAACAGTAGGAGAATGTCAATGGTCCATACAAATTACTGATGGCTCTGTGATGCCAGTGTCTCAGTTAGAGAAGCAGGGCAGGTGTTCCCAAAAGATTCCCAGCTATTTAATTGTTGCTCATTCTGACCATGCTATTTTACAGATAGCCACAAAGACCCCAGGGGCTTGATACCAAAATACTGGGATTGTTCCTTAGGCATTTAATGCATAGCAAAGTCTCCTTCATGCATCTAAATTCCCACTAGCACATGTCCAAGGTCTGACAGAATTGTGTGGAGGAGCTGGGAATTGCCTGCTGATCTCTCTTTTACAAGCAAGGGGATGGATGGACTGTGTTTTCTGAGGAACCAAATTTCATTGACTCTTGTCCACCCTGGCAAACACTGCTGTGGAGTCTGAATGAGCTGAAGCTTTGATCTTCGTGTGCTCCCCTTACCTTTCTGTTCTTCTGTGAGATCTGGGAACAGGAGATTCAAGTTCTCCATTGCTGTGCCTGTTTAAAAGGGGAGAAAAAGTGTATTTAGAATCAGACCACTGGCCTTCCCTCATTTTCTGTCTGATGTTTGATTTTTTGCAAACATGGCATCCATCTCTAGGCCCTTCAGTTTTTAAATCACTTCTCTGTTGCAATGGCAGTTTCACATCATGATTCATTCACCTTCCTGGGATCTGATTCTTGACTCCTCTGAGTGAGTCCTGCTGGGCTGGCCTTTGGTTATTAAGAAAGAACAAAAGTCTGATCATCATGAGTAAAATAAAAAGAAGTCAGACTTGATCATTCACATTGTTGTTTTTTACAGCTACCAAGGTGTCTAATTAACTATTTCCCACAGATGTGAGTAACTTAATGGGCCCTGTTCCATTCACAAAACAGAATGGTTATTCTGTACCTAGGACATCTTAGGATGCAGTGGCCAGGGAGAATAGTAGAAATAGTTCATAGGAAAGTCCCACAAAATTTTGCATCTTTGTCTTATAG
This sequence comes from Poliocrania exsul, assembly GCA_035041345.1. Lineage (NCBI taxonomy): Eukaryota > Metazoa > Chordata > Aves > Passeriformes > Thamnophilidae > Poliocrania > Poliocrania exsul. The sequence continues at coordinate 14,210,105 of JAWWLZ010000025.1, forward strand.
AAGACTTTTTATCCTTCAACATCTGTTCTTCCCAAGTTGTCATGACAAGGAAGTTTCCATTAACTTTAGCCTTATGCCCACTGAGGTCCAGGCATCCTTCACTGATGCTTCTCCCCTCATGCAACATTTCAGCTCATCCACTACTGTACTGATACAAAACGTGATGCCTGGGGAGCCTGAAATACAGTTCCCACTATGCAGGGTGCAATAGGAAAACAGTTTATATGTTCACACCTTTTCTTATAATATGATCTTTGTGTCCATTCAACAAAACACTCTCAATCAAGCAGTTTGAAAAATAAGTATTTCCCTTAAATTTTCCAGAGGGAAACTGTTTCTTTTCCTACAGGCACTCTCAGTTCTCTAGAGACCATCATATCAGTCAAAAAAATACTCAACTTCAGAAGGATAGTGTAACACACAAGCAAACATTCAAACAGAACAACTTTTTAGGATGCCAATTCTCAGATACAGAAAATTAGACACAGACTCCAAGGTAGGTGCAAAATCCATCTCTCCTTTGGGACCAGGGCAAGATCTCATATTTTTGCTGTGTTGGTGGGTTTGGCAGCTTTCTCCTTTCCTAGGCTGCAAGTGCTCTTAAAATGCTGAGGTCCTTAGTTTGAAACTCCTTTTAGCCACTCTTTTGGCTCTCAGAAAATGACAAATTCTTTCCCCACTTCTAAAGGCTGATCCCAGGAAACTGCTTACCTGCATCTGAGGTGTACTGTGAGAAAACACTTTGAAATTCCCTCCAATGGTGAGTCCATGCAAAGCTCTACAGTGGCAGATAATCCCTTTGCCTGACTTACATCCAGCCTTGGCTGCCGTGGCTGTGGCAGCAGCACTGTGGGAGCTGGGAGCCTGTGAGCACCCGATAGGGAATGCAGGAAATGCATCTGTCCCTCTGCTGGGTCAGCAACAGCTGATGTTGAAATGCAGGCACCCAGCACACCACACCCGGGCAGACTCATTCTTGGCCACATAATAAAGAACGTCAGTTTCTGTGGAGTTATGAATCTCCAGCTATGTTTTCTGCCTTACTCAGTTTCATTCTTGCCTTCCTATTTTCTCAGCTTAAACCTTGCAACAGCGTTTGCTTGTTTAAGTTAAATCCTTTAGGTCTCCTTCTGGACTGCACAGTTCAAATACCAAACCTAAAGGAATGAAAGTACTTAAAATATAAATATTTCTTTTCTGTCCAATGAATTTAATTTCATAAAATAATTTATAAATATCCACAGATCTTATTGTTGAGTGAAATTCAGGTTTATTTGTCTTTGGGGTTCCTAACACTTGGTGATGGCCCTTTCATTGGCACATTCAAGGCACGTTGCTCTTCCTGTGACACGAACCTGTCGCAGCCAACTGCCCTGTGCCAGCTTTCTGTCATCCCAAAGACAAAGCAAGTAGGGCACTACCTGACCTCTCCCACCATACACAAAAGAAGAGCAGATACGACACCAAGGGCAGAGCAGACACATCATCTACATTTGTTGTCAGGCTGATTTACCTTAAAACTGCTCATTTGCTGGCCCAGATGACCAGAATTTTCAGGAACAGAAACACCTTCGCCTAATGCACTTCTGCATCCCGCTACGATAAGGCCTGGATCCCACAGGAGGATCCAGGAGCAGCCAGGATCTGCTCCCATCTCCCTTTCTGTGCCTCCAGACCAGCTCAGCCCAGTCAGTCACCAAAATTTACGTAACAAAGGAGGTTGGGCACCTAATTTCTTTTAAACTATGCACAATTAATTCCCCTGTGGCTTTTCTGGAAAGAAAATCAGATCTGAACAAAGGATAAGTATAGGTGCTTAATTATTGTATATTTTAAAAGTGATTTAGTTGATTATACCTCATAAGGACAAAAGGATGATGATATACTGACATTTCAGCCTGGCCATGAGCTCACTGGGGAATGATACAAACAACAGACCTCACCTTGCTTTCCCCACAGTAAATCAGAACTTAATTGCAGTGAGGTGTTTTTAACATGTTAGAATAAAATTTGTGTGCAGAATCAGACTTAGAAAGTGAGGCTAATAACTGTCATATACGAAAACTTTTTGCTTAGCTGGTGAAATTTATCTGAGGGAAATTGCTCAATGGGATTACGAAAATGTAAATAAAGTAAAATAACATTGTTTTGACTTCAAGACAAAAACCAGACAACCCTAAACCTTTTCTCTTTGAAACTACCTTTACCTTTCATTTTAAGTTATATGCAGACACCAAATCTTGCTAAGTTTAGTTTAAACCTAAATGTTAAGTCCCTCTCTGCCTTTCTCTAAAACCAAACCAAAGCAAACCAAAGCAAACCAACTTCTTAAAGCACACCTGCAAGTCTTAGGTTGGTTCTAGCAGTTGGTTCCACAGGAAGATGTCCTGGAGGGCTGTGATGAAAGCTGTTTCTTCCAGACAGCAACAAAAAGTGATCAACACCGGCTCAGTTTGAAGCTGTTCCCGCTCCAGTCTCCTCAGGCTGTGCCACCAGTGAGGTAATTCTGCTACCCCCCTGCTTGCCTTCCTGTTGTCAAGAACAGCTGAAATGCGACACAGAAGTAGCAAAGCTCAAAGACTTTTCACTCTTTATGGTGTCCTTGAACACAGGCATGTGGAGAGACCCAGTGAGTGTGTCCCCGCAGGGAGGGCAGCTCCCCACGGGGTGTGCAGGGAGCAGGGACAGCCCATCCACTTCTTGCTACACTTCCTTCCTCTCCTGGCTTTTGCAGCAAGCCCAGACATGGTGGCTGCAGTGCTGCCAGCCTCACACTGGAAACCCAGGGTGATTTGCTGCCTGTTTTCCAGCTCTGCTGGGAATGGCAGAGCTCCCATAAGCATTTCCATACAACATTTGAAATTACCTGGTTCGTGTTTCTCCTTGTGCACTGTGTGCTTCTCTGTGGTTGTTGCAAAGCTCTGAAGGGAAGAAAAGGAGCTTATCAGAAATCAGGATTGCTCAAGCTTGTAGTCTAAGTTAATGAAAAAAATCTTCCTCGTACAGTTTAGGGCTTGCTGTGAGGATTTTAGAGAAAAAACGTATTTCTAAGATAGGGAAGTATTTCTAAGATGGGGAACTTGAGTCAAGAAAACACAGAGGACACAGGGAAGTCCCGTGGCCCTCTTCCACAGCACCAGAACCCTTGTACATTGAGGTTTGATGCCCAGGACAGCAACCAACAACCCAGCAGTGTACCAAGAGCAAGGATACAACCCTGAAACACACTCAAACTTGACTCCAAGAAGCTCCCAAAACCCTCCCCAGCACTCACCTGCAAGGCTGTGTAATGGTTGAGGATCCAGGGGCAGGGATCCCAGAGCCAGCCCTGGCTTGTTGTGGCGGGTGGGTGGGAAGGCATCAGGGCTGGTGCCTCACGTGGCCTCCCCTGACTCACAAGGCAAGCGGCGGTGGCGGCGGCTCCATGTTGTCCTCTGGCTGCTGTTGGTCACACTCCAGGCGTGTGTTCTCCTGTCCCTGAGCTCTGGGAAAGGCAGCCAAGGGCCAATCCCACTGGCATGGGGGACAGGAGCTGGGCAGCTCCCAGCCTGCCTTAGGCACTGCTGGGCTCAGTGGCCCCGACTCATCAGGACCCCTCACCCCTGCCCGTGGCTACTCCAGCACAGCCCCTGCTCGGGCTGGAGGTCCAGGCCTGCTTGTTTGGCTTCTCTGGGACATGAGGGGGACTCTGGGAATGCAGAGATCCCACTCTGAGGGGGAAGGCCTGGGCTCTCAAAGCGCTGCAGTGACACCATGATGGGGGTTTGGAAGCCCAGGCACTCCACCCTCCTGCCCAGGGCATCCCCAGGGAGGGAGGCACAGGTGAAATGCCTGACAGGGAAGGGAAACATGCCCTCCATCCCACCTGTGGCCAGCAAACAGAAAGGGTGCTGAAAACACAAAGCCTCTGCTTGGCTCTGCTCACCCCATACCCATGGGAAGCTCATCAGTGCTCCCCTTTGAGCCCTTCTCAGCCACATCTTCAGCACAACACTGGAGTGTTGGAGTTCACTAGAGCCACCCCAGGGCTGTTTAGGAGAGCTACTCCTGCACTGGCAGGTGATGGTTCCTGACCCTCCAGAGTGAAGGACGGAGAGGGTCAGATCCCTCTGGTGCACCAGAGAGGAAAAAGGCACCTTGGTCACCTGAAAACGTGTGTGAAGAGTGACAGCAGTGTCACAGGAGACTCCCAGGGACATTCCAATAGCACAGTGCCCATCGATTACACAAGGTGTGGCCATGTTGAGTCATTTGTCACATTAAACTAACGGTTTCACCCTGGTGCAGTTGGTGCTCCAGCTTGGGGTGTGTAGGGCAGGCTGTACATCCTCCCTCTGCTCTCCTCACCTCCTCACCTCCTGATGCTTCTGGAGAGTCTGGGACACAGGTAAAGTCAGTTATACTTCCTACAGTATGTGTGTATTGATTTTTTTTTCCAGCTGTTTTTTGTTGGGTTTGTTAGTATTTTTTTAGAGGAGGAAGGATTGGGTTTTCAGGTTTTTATAATTAAGCCATTTCACTAGTTTTCCATAATTGCCTATTCAAGTGCCTTGTCTACCCTGACATTTAATTACATGTAACATTTAACACTTAAAGCAGCTAATACTCTGCACCTACTTCTGCTGGGAAGAATA
>JAWWLZ010000025.1:14214838-14228232 GCA_035041345.1 Poliocrania exsul
CCCTGACATTTAATTACATGTAACATTTAACACTTAAAGCAGCTAATACTCTGCACCTACTTCTGCTGGGAAGAATATTATCTCATTGATTATAATGCTTTATCAGGTATTACATGTGTTTATTTGGCCCTTATTTGGGAACTGCCCTCTGAGAGGGTTAGGAGAATGGTGATTTATTCTTTGTATGCTGAGAAAATTGCTTCCAGGAGGGGTTTAGAGAGGTGAGACAAATGCAGAGCAGCTCTTGGGCTTGACACTAATTGGGTACAGCGTGTGTGTGGATTTGTCACACAGGCAGGTTGCATGAGAAATGTAGAAACACTTTTTAAGTGAGTGTAGGAGGGGCCCAGTGATGGTACATGGAGTAGTAATTGCTCCTTTAGTCATCACATTTCCGACAGATTAAAACATTCCCATGACACCTCTTGCCCTACCCTGACTTTTATCCAATGGGTTGGTTAAATTAGTCCCTTCTGTGGACTTCGTTGCTACTTACTTTCCTTTAAATAAAGCCAGTTTCAACAATTGTTGTGAGACTACAAAGCAAGGGGATTATGCCTCAGAGTCAGATGAATTTTGCAGGCTACAACTAATGTACAGCTACCTTTCATTTTTAAACTCCAAAACTTGAGCAAGAAAAAAGCAAGAAGCAGAAAGTGCAACCCATCCCCTCACTGTTCAGACCATCACTGAACTAGTAACACCCTGCACTCCCTGTTGTGCTGAGATCATGAGAAAGCACCTGTTGACCTTTGGCTGAGAGGAAGCCATGAAAGCTTTTGTGGAATCCTGTGGGAGAGCAGATCACGTTGTACCTTAGATAGTCTGGAATTTTTTTCTCATTCTGTACCCTTATGTGGAATTACCTGCCATAATAAATAATTCCTTATATTAGCATTTCAAATTGACAAGGTAAAATTTTAGCTAGAGCCCGTTAAATTTAAGAACTAGGCCTGTTTGAGCAGGCTAAATCAACTGAGAGTTTAGGCCAGGATATATCATTCACTCCCTGGAGGATTACTGACCTCCTCAGGTGCTGTTGTCACCAGAGGCTGAAGAATGAGCGATTCCATCACTGAGACAAGGGCAAGATCCCCTCCTGAATGGCTACTGGTAATGCTGTTAATGCTCCCTCACCAGGGGAGCCCCCTTTGTTATGGGTCGGCTCACAAATCAGCTCTGAGGGATGCGGTTCCCTCTGTACGGACTAAGGCAATGGCTGTTGGTCCTTCCAGTTTAGCTACAAGGGCAGTTTTCCAGTTAAAGGGTGGCTGCTGAAATCCAGGGCCATCACTGGATGGACAGTGCAGCCTCAATACAAAGCACAAGTCCATAAGGGGCAGGTGGTATTTAGTCCCACAGTACCTTAATAATACCCCTGGACCTCATGCTAATGACTAAGCTTTCAATGCAGACCTAGACTGACCCAGCCCTTTCCTCTCTCCACTCCCTCAACACCATTTTCTCCTGCCTCACCATCTGCTTCTGTGCTTTTCTGCTGTGACACCTCACTCTGCAAAGACTCTTTTCCCACAGCAAAGCCAGGGCCTTTGGTCTCCTTACACTTCTTGGAGGAAGCAAAAACAAACTGAAAACCAGCTCCAGTTGTGCTCTTGCTACACCCCGAGCCAGGGTGCAGGAAACACAGGCAGAAGCACATACACTGCAGCACCTTCAGGGACCAGACAGAGGCCCACCCAGGGCAGGAGAGGGGCTGGGATAAGGTGAGGGCAGTGCTGAGCTGCCTGTCCAGCAAGCAGCGAGCACTACAAGCCCATTGTTTGCCATCTGAGCGAGAACCTTTCTCAGACTAGATAGGCTCAGTCTTTGCAGCTGTTCTGGCATCTTTGTCATGGGCTTCAAACCAGCTCCCTCTGCAGTTCAGGCTCTGGGAAAAGGTCTCAGACCACCCAAAGGTCTCTGCTACCAATAACCAGAGCTGTGAGGGTGCCTGAGGACCTGGTTCTCTCAGGACATGCTCCGAGGGCACGGAGCACATTGCCATCTCCTGCTACATTAACTGTGAGGTGGGGAGAACAGCATCACTAACACAGCACATAAATCAGTCCTCGAAATTAGAATACACAAATCCACTCCAGAAAAGTTTAATGTGGGTTCCTGGGGCATCATACTCTGAAAAAAAAAAAAAAAAAAGCCAAAATACAGTACAAAGAAAAAAAGGCAATAATGAAATTAATCAAAGTTCCATCTATTTACAAGGCTGCACATCACAGTGGCTGCTGGAAAAAGCAGTATCACAGCCTGAGGACCAGGAGGCTTCTCCACCTCCCAGAGATGGCCTGGAATTATCAGCACCCAAACCAAAAGCCTGGCCTTGCAGAGCTCCAGGGAACTACTGACTGCCTCAAAGGAGAAGGGCAGAACTCGGTACCACAGTGAGCTGCCCAGCATCCCTGTGGAATGAACCAGACAGGCTGAACCCGCAGTGCTGACGCTCCATGAGAGCCCATGCCCTGGGAGAAGTGGTACCCTCCAGCAGATCCGTACTCCAAAGATGTTTGGCCACACCCCCAGCATGGCAAAACCTACTCTTTTGAGAATTTCTGGGGTCAGAGTAAAAAGGGAGAACCGTTAAAACAGCCTGTCAGGAGACTTGGAAGGGATTTAAGGGAGACACATCACACTATGAGCTGGAGACAGACACAAGTAATGGATCTCCAGTGGTCAGCCCATTACAGCCCCAGTTATGTCTGTGGTACCCTCTGTCTCCTGTTCAAGTCTTTGGGTGAAGAATCTTAGGATAATTCAGGGAAGAACCACTGGTGGCCTCTTCCTCACTCCCCCTCCCATCCTAAGCAGGGCCAGCTTTAAAGTCAGAGCAGTTCAGGGCCTTGTCCAGTTAAGTACTGAATTATCTCTATCTGGAGATCTCAGGACTCCACTCCAGCACATCCACAGTAAGCAATGCATGGGCCATGAGAATACTTTTGATGTATTTGGGCTATAGAGCAGCCACCTTGGAGCCAAGAGAGGGCTGCTTTTCCTCTACCAGTGCATGGCAGCACTTTCCCTCATTTAATATTCCCCACAAAAGCACAGCAATCCATGGCTGCTGCACTCAACTGGGAGTTCTGCAGGGCTGCTACAAAGCTCTCATTCCCACAGGCCCTATGCACCAAAAGCAGCCAAGCCTTCCTGATGCGCAGCCCAATCTGACAGTAACCACTAAGAGAACTCGGGGAAAAGTTGGAGGAGCACTTTTTGAAACAATGGAAAACACAGAGATTCCTCTGGAAAACAAAACTGAGCTTGAAGGAGAACCTATACTGAGGAGCAACCATGTGATGTGAGACAGCCTCAAAAATATAAAGAATATTAAGTTACCCAGGTGCTCAGTAAACACTGCAAACATGTTGCCATCATGAAAAAAGCTGATTCCAGCTGAAGAATAATATACCAAGTTTATATTTAAAGTGCTCTGGGAAGCAATAAAACCTTTACTGTAGATACCAACTCAATGGATTCCCCAACAAACGCTAAATATGAGCAGTGATGTGCAGATCTAGCTGAAAAACTGAGATAAATAGAGCAGTGGTGGGAAGGGCTGAGAGACTTCCTTCTCCTTGCCACTTGCCTACCAGAGAGGAAGATAAACACCTCTTCCCAGGTGCTGGCAAGGGGCCCTCTCCTGTGGCATGTGCACCACACCAGGTGAGCCAGATGTCCCCCCACTGCCCTGATATGTGAACGTGAAGGCTGAGACACCCTCCAGACCACTGTGATCACCAGATTTTCTGCTGTGGCCCCAGAAGGACCACCTCAAGGCCTGGTCAGGCGCCTCCCGGAGCTGACAAGAGCCAGGCCCGCAGCCCCCGTGGCACAGCCCCCCGGTGTGGGCAGGAACGCGTGCCCAGACCCCACGGATGGCGCAGACCGAAGGGCGGGCTCTGGACATCCAGGACGGTGGCAGGGAGCAGGGCATCCCGCGGCCCGGCCCCAGGCAGGCAGGCAGAGAGCAGTCAGGGCAGGAGCACAGCGGTTTATTGGCAACACGAGCAGAGGCGGCGGCGGTGGCGGCGGGCCCGGCGGGGTGCGGGGCGGCGGTGCTGGGGCGGCGGGGCCGAGGCCGCCCGGGCCTATGTCAGCGTCTCCCCCTTGGTGACCTACGGGAACAGGAAAGGCCTCAGCCAGGGCCGGCCCCAGGGCCGGCCCCGGGCCCGGCCCGGCCCGCACCCCCGCCCGCAGCCGCCCCGCAGCTCACCCGGGCCTCGATGTACTCGATCCTGCGCTCCAGCGCCGTCAGCTTCTCGTTCAGGGTGGCCAGCCGGGACCGGCACGACATGTCTGCGGGGAGGCGGCAGTGAGACACGGCGGGGCCCCGGCCCGGCCCGCCCGCAGCCCCCGCCGCCCCTGCCCCGCGCCCTCACCGAAGGAGTTGAGGAAGTCCGCGATTTTCTTGATGGAGCTGGTGATGACCTCGATGTACTCGCGGTTGGCCCAGTCCTGGTGGATCTCCCGCTGCACCGGGTCCTCCTGCACCGACATGGCCGCCGCCGCCGCCGCGCCTGCGCGCCCCGGCCCCGCCCGCCGCCTCAGGCCCGCCCGGGCCCGGCCCCGCCGCGCTCCGGGTCGCGGTCTGTGTCCGCGTCCGTATCCGTGTCTGTGTCGCTGCCGCTCGGCCCCTGCGGGACCAGCCGCCGTCACACCCGGGCCGCCCCCCGCCCCCGCCCCTGCCCGCGGCCCCCGCGGTACCTCCTGAGCCGGTTCCTCCGCCGAGTCCCCCGAGCCCCCGTCCGAGTCCCGCTCCTCAGAGCCCTGAGTCAGGATTTCTTCTCCCTGAGTTGGGTGCAAAAGAGCCGCACTGAGCGTGTGAGGAGCACCCAAAGCGTGCCAGGGTGGGATCGAAGTAAATGGCATTTTGTTGCCTTCTTAAATAAAAAGGTTTCAAGTAAAAAAAAGGTTTTGTTTAACTGTCCTGCTGCTACAGTGAAAGATGAAGAAAAGAGCGAGATTTGGCTTCTGCTAAAACCACACAAGAGAGTGTGTGAAGGTGTTGAAGTGACCTCTATCTCTTCCTCTCCCAGGGAAGGACCCCCATCCCCACTCACCACAACCAAACCTGCCCCCTCCTCGCAGCAAGGGAGCCCCAGAGGGGCAGGTCCTTAATCTTGAAATGAAACACTTCTGCTGCACTAGACATGACTGTACTACAGTCACACTGAATTTGGCCTCAGCTCTACCTGACACACGGGCAGTGTTACAGCTGTCTGGGTAAGACAAGCATTGTCCTTTCCCAGGGTTTAATTGCCCCAGGCAGGGCAGTGGATCTCACCTGCAGATCCCGATTTTTGAGGATGCCGACCCAGAAAGCCTCCTGGCAGTGGTTGAATGCCAGCATTGCCTTCACTCGGTACACAAACTGTTCCAGTGACTTCTTCAACAAAGGCACGTGGTTGGTCAGTCCAATGTCTTGGTGAATCTATGAAACAGTAAAACACAGCTATGATTGATTCTTGCCTAAGTGCTCTGGCTGTTTAAAATCCATTGGTTATCAGGTGGGAGGGATGGGACATGATCCTCACAAAGCTCGCCCAGATGATGTCAATTCTCACCCAAATTATAGCTATTGTTAAAAAATAAATCTCAGATCAGTATTTTGTCTAAGGCAGCAAAATGATTCCTTGCAACAATCCAAACATCCATATCCACCTGGATTAAAACAGAAGGAGCCTCAGCTTTTGTCATGAACTCTAGGAAGAGGCTAGTATCTCCTCTATTGAATTCCCAAGGTCAGAGAAAAAAAATGAAAGAAGTATTTAATATGCCATTTCAATCACATCTGTTCTTGCTCAGTGCCTCATGCAATCCCTTTATCCCAGGTACATGGGATGTGTGTGCACTATAATCTACAAAGCCAGCATCTCCAGACCCAAGAAGCACTGGCTTTTGGAGAACTAGGACAAGAGGGAATAGATGGAGTTGGTGTGAGCAAAAACCACCTGAAGGGCAGCTATGTCAGGTATTGTATGAGATTTAGCTCCAGGTGAGCACAGAATTTGAAAATGCTGGTCAAGTGCAAAGACAAACATGACATGGCATGCTGCAACACTGGTATCTTGCCTACAAGGTGAATTGTGATGTTGGGGTGGGCATGAGGATTTCACTTTGAAACACAAGAACTTTTTAGCATCTTCAGGGTTCATGCCAGCTCCCTTCTTGTGAGAGCTGCAATGGCATGTTCGGATCTCCAGCTAAATTTCTATACTCCTGATGCCAGCCCTTGACTAAATCAGTAGCAAATCTGTCTGGGGACCCATGCTTTCTCCTTTCATCTACTTTGGTATAGCTCCTTTCTCAGACACGTTGTTGAATGACTTAGGAGTCTAACAGGAACAAAGCAGCACACATGGAGTTCTTTCTAACTGCCTTCTCCCAGTAAATCTCTGTTGCAACAAGCACCATCTCTTCACACTGTAAGCAGAGTGCTAATCCTCTCCTTCCTTCCTGTCCCAAGTCTCCTACAGAGATTGGCAGACTGTGTTACTGCCTTCTTCTCTTCCCTTTGCCCTATATCAACAGAACATCATAAAAAGCACTTCTAGAGGACTTTGAGCAGCATTTTCCTCCTGTTGCTGGTTCTTCTGACTCACAAGGCTGTTGGTCTGTGGCAAAGCTTCTCTCTCATATTATCAATCTGGCATCTATACTTTGTGCAAGGTCTCTAAGGTCTTAGCTTGAGTCCTCAGAGACATCCCCTTATAGATGCCAACAACCAAAGATGCCCAGAACCTCTGTGCTAAAAAAGATTATGATAACCTGATCTGAAATTCAAGTCAGCCACTTCTAGAACAAACACTTCAATTTTTGGGCCATTAAACAAGGCTATTTCACCTTGTCTCAAGAGTTTTTGCTTGTACAGACTGCTGGAAGCATGCGAGTAGAACCTGCCTATGCCCTGGAAGAGCAGTGGAAGGAAAATAAACGATTCTTAGGACAGAGCTTGTGCTGCAGTTGAAACTTATCTTACCTTGGAATGGCCACACATGTGATGAAGTTGTCTGGTACTCAGCTGCAAGGTTTTCAGCAAACTCTGCACATCATCCTGTAATAAATAAGTAGACCAGGAAATCATTCTCAAGGGATTTTTCCATAAGGGAAACAAGAATATTGAAACAGCATCAGTCCTAGCAATCCTTTCAAAGGTTTGATACATGTATGCAGGAAACCTCAGACTAACAGGATTAGGCTACAGGAGACTTACACAGGGCATCTAAGTCAAGTAACCGGTACTAAAAGTCTAACCATATTTCATAAGGCCAAGCACTTTGAACTGAAACTGAATTTGAATCAGAGTTTGGCATGAATGCCTATCAAGTGAAAGTTGGGGCAATTAAAACAACCTTGTCACATCTTGTCTTGGGTAGAACTTCTGAATAGGTGAACCAGAGAAAAAGTTCAAAACATCATGCTGGATTGTGCTATTTGAAATACATCAAACATGAACTCCAGATATCAAAGCCCTGTATTGAGCAATCTGCCTGCTCACACGAGCTTCCTACTCTGAGAGTGACACCTCTGTGGTAATAACTTTTGAAGGAGATAGAAGCTGAAAGGACTTAATTTGTCAACACTGGAGTCATCCAACCAGAGTGATGGCAAGTTGGGGAAGAGAGATGTGATTGCTGGGAGAGCACTGGATGAGCAAGTGAACAGGGCAGAGCACACTTGGAGACATTAGATGAGCTTTGTCATGAAGTGTCACAAGTGTCTGCCAACATGTGATCAGAGACAGGAATCTCCTTCTAGAAAGCATCAGTCATGCTTCCAAAGTGGTTCCAAGCCCGTTCTGTCCCCAGAAGGCTTACCCTGTGCTTTTTAAAGCTGTGGTCCAGGAGAGGCATGGCAAGCTTCAGAAACGCTTCTACAAAGAGACGACCGTACTACAAAAGAATGATAAATATATCAGAAGGCAAATTCAAACATCTTTTCAAAGAACCATCACAAAGTCAGATGAGATAATGATACATTCTTTCATGATAACGGTACAGTCATTCCCAGAGACTGTTCTTGCTTAGTAAAAGACTACATTCATGTGAATATATAGGATCAGTAAAGGGCAATGATTCAAGAAAGCTGGTACTTAAACTGCCCTCTTCAGTATTTTGAACTCTTGCTCACCTTCAGGCAGATGCTGAGTACAGGCCTGCTGTCAAATACCTACTTGGGCAAGAGGAAAAAAAGAGTTAGATCAGCCAACAAGTCTAAAGGAAACAATGTGATCTGAGCTGAGTACATCAGGAGTGTGTTTCCTTCTGTCAGATGTTATTCTAGATCTACCAGCATGGTTTCTCCCATCTGCCTCTTCCACTTCCATCTGGCAGTAGGCTCTGTCCATCACAAAACACTGTACTAGGAAATTGGGGGTTTCATCCAGTCCTTTTTCTGCACTTCCTCACATCACCCTGTCTTTAAACAGACTTATTATTCATGCGAGAACCATGGCAGTAAGATGTGCAGGCTGTAAGAATTAACTAGTATTGAAGTGAAAGCTAAACAGGAACCCTTGCACACAGATTATACCCAGCTTATTTACCACCTTCAGGTTGTTCCACTAGTCAGCTGTGCTTCACATTTTTCCCTGGTACTCATGAAGCTCAGTACACCAAGATTTGCTGGGAATTTGAAGGTAAAGGCAGAACAACAGTCAGAACCTCACCTTGACCAAGTTAATGAGGATATGGAAATTCCGCACAGCAATGTTCCAGCGCAGCAGCTTCTCCAGTTGCACCTATGGGATGCAAGGGGACAATAACCCAGGATGGAGGATTTCCTCTCACCTTGCTGGATGGGCTTTCAGCATTTGCTGTACCCAAAGCACTGTTGTTGAAGACAGAGGAACAAAGCTTCGACACAGGCAGATTTATCACAGCAAAAACACTTCATGGCAATTCCAGCCTGATCAGTGGCTTAAAATGACAAGAGTTATCTCCCTTTCTTGCTCTCAGAGCAGCTCCTGGTTGCTAAATAATGTTGTACTCCCACACAGGTGTTCAGACCAACTGCACAGCTCAGTGTTTCGATGATTACTGCCTATTTTCTGGTTGCAACTTCTGCTGGATTTACTGTTTTTGACATGGTACAAATGAGGAAAAAAAAGATGCTACTTATATGTTACCCTCTATATCAAAGTTTGCTGATGAGTGAAGCTGACTGCATTTCCTAGACAAAGCTCAGAAGTAAATCCTTTTCCAATTTGTACAATTTTATTGTACTGTGAAGTTTAACTTATGTCTTCTCCTCAAAGAGTCCAGTGGATTTATTCTCCTACCTCACTCGAGTCCGATGGTTTCCCAGCTGGGATGCTTTTCACTGAACTCTCTAGCTGAGCCATCATTACTCTGAAGAAAACTGGGAATGTCTGCCTGTGGAGAAAGTGAAAAAACTAAAAGCCAGCTCTGAGCATTTAGACAGGCTGCTTGTCACCAGAAGGGTGTGGAAAATTTGATGGTTATCCAGCTGGGCATTCTTCTCAGCAGGAAATCACAGGAGATTGACCATAGGACTCATAAACGTGTCTAGCCTAGCCCTGTTATCCAGACAGTTGGAGAATCTGGGAAGTCACTACCACTTCCTCAGTATGAACCACACTTAGACACCATCACTTCCTTGTAACTCTGGGGGTGCACAGTGGAAGGTTTGCAGCTCTCAGCATAAGATGATTCTGGTAGTTTCAAGTGCAGGGGCTTTGGTCAGCTCTGCATAAACCAGGCTTCCAAATTCCTACACTAAGAGCAGAAACACTCTGAATCCAAATTCCTATGCCAGTAGCAGAAACACCCTGAGGGTGCTTTTTCACACTATATACCAGCCCAGGATTGCCTACAGCCACCCTAAGCCTTTAAGACTGACTTTTGGAGTGCTTTATACCATCACAGTAGCACAAAAAGAGACAACACACCTGACAACAGACAGTAGCTCATTCTCCAATTAAAATGGCTCACAGTAAAAAACTCAACATGCTGTTAATGCTCAGGACATTCCACCTTGACACAAAGCTAACCACGTCCTGTCCTGCTGTGTACTGCCAAAATAAAGTTTACAAGTCTCCAGAGAAGTCCAGTGCAGTACTAACATGAAACCACAACAGACCACAAAATAAGAAAACTAAATATTTAAAAGCAGAAATTGCCATTATGCATATCATAAAATTCCAAGTTTCAATTGATATAATTACCTGCTTAGTGTAGGATACGTAGAGGAACATCCATCTTTGGCAGAGTTGATCAGTTCAGAAACACCAACACTGGAGATTTCCTCAACAGCTTTCAGGATGTTATCTGTGTGCTCCAGGTAGACACTAAAACCAAGACCAGCATAGTTGATTAGTAAATATTATGCAGAATAACACAGCAAGGTCTTGAACACTGCCCTAACTGCAACATGTAGCCTAAAACTGTCAAGCTCTCCCTTATGCCAAAGGCAATCACATGTAGGAAATGCAGAGCAATACTTAGAACTGTCACAGTGATGTCATTAAATGCTACTGTGACTCTTGTCATGGAGCTGGAATAAGGAGACCTCCAGAAGCCCCTTCCAACCTCAAATATCCTGTAAGTCTGTGATGGTATTTTGCCTAATACCCAGTCCTGCTCTCCCTGACTTTAGTGAGAGCTTACCTGCTTTCAGTTTAGTGCAAACAAGGTCCAGATCCACACTTATATGTGTGTGTATGCACATAAGCACACTTTGAGATGTGTTGATATATCCTGACAAGCTCTAGTCTAGCAAACAAGGCTAACAGAATTATTCTTATCACTCGCTGTCTTTCAATGCTGTAGAAACGGTGTTTTAGGCCAAGCTGTGTAAGCATGAGAGGTATAATTCAGAGGGGTCATCCCTCTGCAGCAACAGTAGTTACTAGAAAAAGAGTGCCTGGGGCAATGGCTTGAGCCTTACCAGAGCAGAGTGTGCAGAGCACTGTTGAACTGGCTGCCCTTCTCTCGGTCTCCACTGGGCTTCACCCATGACTGGCACAGGAATTGCTTTGCTAGCAAAGCTGGGGAAGATAAGGATAACTTACTGAAACAAGAATCCAAGAAAATTTCCTTTTTCCACACAAAAGCAATGAGTCCAAATGGCTTGCTGAAAGATCAAAGTATCAATACCCTTCACGTGCCTGAACTTTGCTAAGTTAGAATGCATTTTCCCTAAAAAGCAGTAAGGCCACAAGGACATGTATCATGATAAGAAAATATATGCCTGTCCAGCCTGTTCCTGGCCTGGAATAAATGTTCACATCAGAACTATGATTCCCCTCTAGCCATTTCTCCCTGACAAACTCATGTTAAACCTTATTTCTTTGGTAGCTCCTGCAGTGTGCCATCTGTTTGTTTTTAATTAGGTCACATGCAAGCCTTAGGGTATCCATTTCTAGAAATGGAATTCCAATAACAAGTGACTTGACCTTTTGGCCACAGTGCTGTAACAGTAAATGTTAACAGACAAGTTCAAAGTTTATAGATTTCTTAAATCAAAACTGCTAAAAAACTTGCTTGTCTCTTGCAGAAATGTTCAAAACAAGGAAATTATTTGTTGAAATTGGTTATTCCCTGCCACACTCAGTAAGTAGTTCTCCCAGTGTGGGACTGTTTAAAATAGGAAAATAGTCTCAAAGGAGGGAACTTGAAATTCTGAGTGGCTATGGACAAATTTTAGAGGTGTCTTAGTATGAGAAGTTATGGCTGAGAGGTGACTGTCTGGAGTCTTTATTTCAGTATGTGATGAAGTGGAGACCAAGTAGTTTTCTTGCATTCCCTGGAACAATGTGTGTTCCTTATCTGCTGCTCCTCTTACATAATGGGTTCTAATCCACGAGAGGAACTCTGTTAACTGAAACCTTGTGTGGGGTTAAGAACATATTCTTTCTCTGCCTTGGAGTAACAGTTGTATTGCAGCTCATTTCCATAAATTTTGGAATGAGCTGTCACAGACATCTGTACTCAGAATTTACACTGGATTAAGTCTATGAACAATGACCTAAATAACCAGTAATTTAACTGGTACCAAAACTGAACAGCAGACTTGTGCTTAGAACTCTTAAAAGTTGTGAGGCTCTGATTTTTAGAAACATCAGCTGCCTGTCTGCCTGTCACTGAGGCACAGCAGAACAAATACCAAAGAGGTTCCAATACATTTCCTGCTTTTATTAACAGCTTTTATTTCCTTTTATTAAGAGCTAGGACTGTTCACCCAGAAAGATTACTAGGATACAAAAGGGAATCTCTCCCCCAGAAGATTCACTCTCTAGACAGAATCCAAGATTTATAGGGGGAGGACCACATGAAAACTAATCTGAGATTAGTGGTTCTTCACACATTACCCATTTTCTCTTTCTTCCAGCCAGCCATTGGTTTCTCAGCGATTGCAATCAGGAGCTGAGTGAGGATGAATGCACACTGGAAGCTGGGAACGCTCTGCTGGAAATTCAGCAGGTACTGAAAACTCTCACTGGGGATGACAGGAAAGGGAAAAGGTAAAAAGGGTGTAGACAGGGTAATCTCTCAGAAACACATAAATAAAAAGGAAGCAATAGACCATCTCAGATCCAAGGTCTCCCCATCCCAGTATTTTGTCTCCAGCAGTGCCTTTCTGAAGAAGGCACGGTCAGCCACTAGTATGTCACAATTCAGTCACCGAGAAACTTCTCTCCAGCCCCAGCCACTCTAGGGGTAGTGACATCTTCATATACTGCTTTTGCCTGGTGTACTTGTAAGCATTTTAACTATCTAGAACATTCTCATTCCTTCTGAGACTCCTACTAAACTCCCCATCTCAAACAACATACAAACAAATGAGATCCATAGATTCATATACATTTTATATTCCAGGGTCTCCTTTTCATTAGGTTTGACTGCACTGTGGTTCAACTAAATACAAAGCTCTATTTGAAGCTAGAGTAGTCTCTATGAGAGGTCCCTCAAACACACATTTACCCATAATGCCAAACAGAAAAGTGCTTGAAATTTGTCCATTTCAAACCTTGTCAAATATAGATTTTACCTTATCAGTTCCTCAAGCAGAAGAAACTCTGTCTCTCCTGGCTTTAGTCTGTCTGCAAGCACCTGGAGAGCTGACCTCAGCAAGTCACTATTTTCATGCTGAGAAAAACCATTCCTGAGGGGGGAAAAAATCCAGTTCATCATCAGATTAGAAAGAAGACAGGAATCATATGCAAATTCATATCTGGACATATTTTGCAGGATGACAAATAAGGAAGCTGGATACTCAAGAATAGCCCTGCAATATGAAAGTTATAAAGGAACACAAAAAAAATGAAAATTGAATGGGAATGGAAAAGCTTGTGCACAACCTATATTAGCTTTCCAGTTGGATTGCAGGTCTAACTTGGTGGCAAGAGGCCATTTCACAGAAGT
>JAWWLZ010000025.1:14228332-14250184 GCA_035041345.1 Poliocrania exsul
GCTTGTGCACAACCTATATTAGCTTTCCAGTTGGATTGCAGGTCTAACTTGGTGGCAAGAGGCCATTTCACAGAAGTGGAGGTCCATACATACTAAGGCAGTGCTATGCAGACCTAAAAAAAGAGGATGCAGAATGACAGTTGCTCTGCAAGGGCAATGATCGTGGCTAAACAACAGGTAGGAGCTTAACAAGGAGGAAAACTGTAGAGATCTTCATTCTTTCTTTGAACTCCCAGCACCTGCGAGGAATGCTGGAAGTGCTCAAATGCATCCACATTCTAATGCTACAGGCTGAACATGTGGACTGGAGAATAGCAATGCTCAGGTGCACCTGTAACACACATGTTAATTGCCAATGAGCAATATAAGAGGCTTTGACTAAATTTATGTCAAAGGATTTGTAATTTGGTTGTTGAACTTTAGAGGCTGGACAGCTCACCCCAATATATGGCTGCCTGACCTACAGCAAAACAGAAGGATGTTACACTCAACAGCAAAACTGATCTTGAGCTGCCTTTGGATACAAAGTGGACCAGGTTCTTCGATTTACAAGACAGATGGACTCGGAATTAACCAACATTCACACTGGCTGAAGAGGAAGTGACAAATCCAGGAACAGTCATAAGTGGATCAAGGGCCCCGAGGCTCCAGCAGTGTCCAGCAGGAGAGGCAGATCTCAGACCTCCCTTTTTACACAGTTACTACTGTTTATGGAATACAACAAAGGTAAAATGCTTTCCACACACAGATCTAAACTGGGGTTTAGAAAGAACTTTTTATGATACTATCCTGGATTGCATTAGCAGATGCAGAAGTCAAATCCAGGCTGCACAAGCATTGCTGAGTTTGACATTTATGAATCCAGCTTGAATGCATCAGCACCACAGGCTTTTTGTCAATCTTCATACTTTGCCATTGGCAAAAGAAATTCTTCTATCACTCAGGATTCAGGCAGTGACAGTTTGGCAAAGGATGAGGGGATTTACTGGGTAAGAAATTCCAAGATGCCAAGACAGATTGAAAGTTGCACAACTAGCTGTGCCAGTATGCCTCTTGTGCTGGTTTTGACCCAAAAGCCCATGGATTGAATTCTATCCAGTTCAGTGCTTCATCACCTACAGCTTAAGCTCAGCTCACGATGAGGCAAAAAAGCCTGGCATAACTATGAAGTGCTTAAAGGTCTCCACTCACTGCAGTGGGTTGTTCTGCATGGCTGGCAGGCCATTGGCATGGTGCAAACACTTTAAACAAAAGGAACAAGAGGAAGCAATAAATTGGCTTTGCTCATGGAGGCAACTATATACTTTGTTTTCAAACTCACCAAGCAAATAAGGAGCGAAAAGTTAGTAACAGCTGCTGGTAGCAAGAGGACATCAGCTGGTGCTCCTGGATATTCACTCCTGGTTCATCTTCCACACCCTGATTTTGTATAACTGCCTTCAATACAGAAAAAATAATTCATTAAATGCTATTCCAAAGAAAGATAATGGCACAAGAATCCATTTCCATAAATTGCATGTTTAAAAAATGTGAAGAAACAAAAGTGACTGTTTTTCTCACAAACAAAATTAAAAATATCTTTACAGGAGACAAGACTTCACAGTTTTTCGAGTCAAAATTGCTGCCCACTGACCTGGAAGTAGTTGTGCATGTTCTCCATGTGCTTACACAAAGGTTTTAGTAGATTGACTACACACATAGCAACTTCCTTGGGGGATCTCTGACACAGATGGGAAAAGCCAATATCCTTGTGGCCTCTTTCCTGCAGCAAACCCAAAAGATTAAAGTCACTTCATCAGCCTTTCTAGAGCCTTCTAGTGCTACATCTTAGACTGCCAAGCAGTGCAATTCCTGATGGCATACACTGTCAGAAAGGATCAGAGGGTAAGAAAGGTCAATAAGCCTCTGCTGAACAACCCCCAGCAACTCAGACAAGTGGGTAACATTAGACTAAAAGAATAAAACTGACGTAGCTTTTATGGAATCATGGAATCATTTAGATTGGAAAAGTCCTTTAAAATCACAGAGTCCAACATTTTACTCAAACATTAGAAGGCAGTCTTTACACATGGGAATTGAGATAGGTAGAAAGACAAAGAACAACGAATATCAGAGTGATCAGATTGTAGTGAATTTCTCATAGTTTAATGCAGAGGGACATGTGTTTTCTTTTTTTCTGAAGGCATCAACATGGTGTCCCTGCACTCAGGGGACTTTTTCTAATACAGAAAAAGCAGAAACATGGATTCAGCAGCTCCTGCTGGCTGTGACAGCCATCTGGCCTGCCCAGCCTGGGCTGCTTCTTGAACAGCACAGCCAGTGTCCCCAGGGAGGGCTAAGAAAAGGGTCACATGAGTTTTGAGGCTACAAGACTTTCCCTCAGTTAAAACATCCTTTCCTGAGATATGCAGAGAATCAGATGCTGCAAACACTTCAGTGAGGGCAGTGGTGGCAGTGGTACACAAGGCTCTTTTGAAAGAGCAGGTGCTGCTCTGACACACAGCTGGGCCTCAGACTTCCATTTAACTGTCGGGTGAAAATAATTCTGAAAAATTATTCTCTTGGGAAAGGCCTGGAGGCCTTTGATGTGCTCTGCCTCAGCCCAGGCCTAGATCCACTGCCTGCTGCTGTACTTGCCTTTGGAAAGGGCACTCTCCTTGTGGAGCCTGAGGTCAGCACATGCTCCAGCTTCCAGCACAGGTCATCCAGAAGGAAGCAAAGTTCAGCAGGCCCCAGCTGCACAACTTCACGAGCCTGCAATTAAAAGGACAGTCAATCCCAGGACTCAGACGTAACTGTAGTGCCTTGACGCTCAAGCTCACCCTCTCCATTTCCAGTTATGACTCCTGCATCAGTTAAGATCAGGAGGAACCTTTTTGGTAGATGCTTGGATTTTATGGCTCCCCAAAGGCAGGTGTGGGGCACTGGTTCTGGTTACTCCAAGCATGAAGCCACCCTGATGCTCTAAATATAACTAAGGCAATGACAGTACAACTCAGCTACTGAGAAAGAACTGATTTATATATATTGATGTTGAAAATAAGCTCCTAAGGATAAAAAGAGGTTTCAGTCCAGAGATACAAAATTCACCAAGTAATAGTCAGGAAGTGATTTGAAATAATGCCACGTAGCCCAAGAGACTTGTCCAACAGTCTTCCAGTTGGTCTGTGACCTGCAAGGGCAGGCCAGGCTGTGCTCCAGCCTGCCATGGCCTTTTCATGTTTTATGCATCTTACTGTAGCCTGACAAAATGAGACTCCGGCTGGACTCAGCCTGTCTACAAAGAGGGTAACAAAATGAAGCATTTGTACTTTCCACATCCCTAGCAATGCAGTTTTATATAAGCTCCCACATAATACACAGGGTCCTGCTCACTGACAGCACCTCCATAACAGCCATCCCACATTTGTGCTGTTTCTGATGTCCTCATGCCTTGAGACACTTGTCTTTTTGCAACACAGTCTTTACTTAGAAGTCACAGGTTCTTTTTGATAGGCAAGTTGTCACTTAGTGTATTTAGCACCCTATGGCTTAGAAGTGTTCAATACTAAAGCCCCTTTCTTTCCATTAGGTCTCTGCATCTTTCTCCTATGCAATATTTACATCACTTTGTTTTTAACATTGCTACACATGATGTCTGCTCCTCTCAGAAAAGTCCTCTTTTCCTCAGTGCCTCAAAGTACTTGGATTTCTTTAAGGTCAAATGCTCTCCTGGTCCCTGGACCAAAACATCTTAACACCAACCTGCTGTTCCCTTCAAGGGAACAGAAAGGGCCAAGGCTCTGAGAGGTCACTACACAAAGCCTACCAGTGTGGCTGATGACTTAGGCTGTTCCACTCACCTCTGTGTGCATCTCTGTGTCCAAGACAGACTTTGTGAGCAGCCCACAGTGCAGCACAGTGAACACCTCCAGGTCCAGCTCTCGGAAGTACGGGCGATAGCTCTGCAGCTGTGCCAGAGGATGTTCTGCCTCTCTATCAGCAGCACTCTGCAAAGGAAGTGACAGGACTAAGGCTGCAACCTGCAAGACTTTTGACCTCAAAAACCCTCTTTCTTTCACACAGATTTCTATCTTTTGTGCCAGGTTGAAAAAAAGACTAAGAACTCATGATAGCTAGTGGAGACAAGAACATACAATCAAAAGCATTTTCATTTTGGACTGTACAAGTCACTAAAAATTTTCTAGGAAATATATTACTTATGGAACTGGAGGATCTTTGCCATCTCCTTACTGTGAATCAGTGGCAGTTGTGAAATCCATTCTGGACTTGCACCTAAGTACCACATGGGATGAAGGGTAATGTTTTGATTTTTGTTAAATACCAGAATGGTAAACTGTGGGATGCTCTGTTGCCTCTGGTTGACAGTCTGTAAGTTCAGAGAGATTCACTCCACACAACCCTGTCCCAGGAGCAGACATTTATTACATTTCTGTATTCTGTGGTCCTGGGCAGGACAGAACATCTAAGGACTAGTCTGGGACCAGTACTCTTGTTAAGTAAGAAAGATAAGATGCTTCCTTCTCAAAATTATTTGAGATTCTGCTTATTCCCTGTAACTTAAGTGATTTTGTTATCACATCTGACTCAGTTACCATCTCTGTACAGTAGCACAGGAGAAGTGTATTTGCCTGGCTGAAACTGATAAAATGGACTCTGAATAACATTTATTAGTAGCAGCGGTAGACAAGGGACTTTATGGGATGTTTATGAGATCCCAGCCTCCAGGAAGCTGAGTCCCAAACTGGGTACACTTCCCTGGCTTCTCTCTTTCAGCCAGCACAGATCTTGCATTCCATATATGACGACAATACTGTAAGAGCTTATTCAAAAGAAATAAAATCCAATAATTCATTACCTGAACAGTTTGGGAAATAGTTCTTAGCATGTGATGAAAATGAGTAATTTTAAAGATGCTTCATCATGAATACATTGATTAAATACCTCAAGGAACATTTGCAAAATGAGCACCCATGACAGAAGCAGCCCAGAACAGCAGAAGGGTCAGTCCTTACTAGGGCTTGTATTTTCCAGATTCATCTCACAGTTTCTGAGTCTAGGAATGGCAGGTTATTGCAGTAATTTGAGAGCTGGGATGCTCTCTTAAACAGAAACCTTCCATAGTCTCAATCAGAAAGCGATCAATAGTATTACTGACAATCCTGCACTCTGGCACTGCCCTGGCCCACATTCCTTGCTGGAGAGTGGTTGGCCTCTGAAGGGACAATTTTCAAATTTCTAGGGGGATGCACATGCCAGAAAGCAGAATTGAACTTCCCCATGATTAACTTTTGAATTGAACAACCCCTTTCTCTAAGCTCTTGTTTATGCTCAATGTCATCTTGCAAATCCCCAGGGACTACACCTACCTTCTCCAGCTCAGAGAGCTCAGTATCAGGCTGGTTTCCCTCAGAACTATCATCTGCTTGGGTATGATCTGCAGAGCCAGCTTTGCTGCCATCAGCTTTCTTTTTCCTTCCTTAAAGAGAAAAGCAACTTCAGAATCAAAGGCTACACGGTGCTCAGGACTAGCCAGCACTTGCAGCCAGGCAAGCAGCACAACCTGTACTTCAGTCAGCACCAAGAAAGCAGCAGCATGCGCAGGTTTTGTCATCTCTAACCAGGATCGTGGTCCAAAAAAAGCATTAAAAAATAAAGTAGTCAAATGCAGTTGGGGTTCCCCCACAACCAGCTTCTGTTTTATAAAATCAGACTAAGAAATCAAACCAAGTCTCACTGCTATTGCTGTTGTTTAAGCATTATGAAGTGATTGCAAAAACGAGTGGAACATCATCTTTAAAAAAGCTTGAACCAAAATTTAATCTTCTTCCTCACAGTATTGAGAAAGGAAAAGGACCTGGAAAAGGAAGATGACAACTACAGAAGGGACTTGCAGGGATGCTCAGCGAACAGCAGAGTAACTCACTGAATTAAAGCCAAAGGGTCAGTACCAGACAATGCCACAAACCCAACAGACAGAACTTACTGCTGCAGAAAATACTTTGGCAGGTGAAAACAATCAATGAAAGCCCTGGATTTTCACTGTTAAACACTATGCATCAGCTTTCCCAAGGAGAGAGACTATCCAACACCTGTTTGGTGTAGGATATTTTTACATCTCCACTTCAGCTGCAACAGGAGTTGATGAAGTAAAACTTCAAGCTAGATAAGAGTCTGCCAGGAATTTAGTGCTTCACACACACCCATACAAGTGCAATGGCTGCAGTGTAATACACCAATCAACCCCTACCACATCTGTTCACTTAAAGGTTTAAACTTTCTTTACCACTCCTTTTTCTCCCTGGACCAGCAGCATTAATGGATGGTGCAGCCTCTGGGGCTTCAGAGTCAAAAGTAGCTGGTGGTGGGACATAGCCAGGGGTTGCTGAAAGAGCCAAAATGTAGAAGGTGGGTTAGTTCAGCTCCTGAATGACAACATACAGGCAAGATACATACCTAAAGAAATACCATACACTTCACTGTCATAGTGAATGTCCCTCTGCTTTTATGCTGTGGTGCATTTAGCCCCAACTATCATTGCTGGCCAGAACTGCCAATCAGTACCCTGGTCTAGCTGTGCTCTGTGTCTGATCATCACAGGATGTCCTACCTTCTAAGTACTTTCCTAACTATATGTCACTGTAATCTCATGATGTGTGTGTCTGTGTGTCTGTCTGCATGTCTGTGTATGCAGGCAGACAATCTCTTTCCCTTCACAGCTGGTACAGGCCCAGAACGTACGAATGACTCATACTCACCTGCCAAGCATTTTCCCAGCACATTCTGCAGCTCTGTGATGTTCTGTATGCGAGTCAAAACCTTCCCCTTCATCTCAGCATCCTGTTGCTGGCAGAAAGCATTTACAACCTAGAGGCACAAACCAAGCTCACTGACTCAAGGAGATTTGTACTACTGTTTCTTTTCTGAATAACATTCTCAAGTCCTGAATAAGCACACAACACAGCCCAGGTGAGCTCTGTGACCAGGTCTAGACTGCAGGAACAAAGCTCTTCAGCAGCCCGTAAGAACATGGACATAATTTGAAATCTATGAAAATCTATGAAAAGCAATACCTATAGATCAAATATTACTGAAGAAGAGGAATCAGCAGAAACACATTGTCAGGTTCTGTACTACCTCTGGCTCTGAAGACTCCTTGGCACTTCCCAGGCCTGCCAGGAAAGAGGCAGTCCAGGGAGAAAAGCAGGAACAGGGAGGACTGGGAATGTGGAATTGCATCAACTCTGCCCTTCTTATGTTGTCAGAATAACCCCAGTAGGGAACATTCCCACTGACCATCAGCGTTAGTAAATACATGGTCCAAATCTGCTTGGAGGCACTGCATTTGACCCTTCTGTCAGCTCACAGAGGTACAGAACAAAGAGTACAGAGTATCCCCAGGAAAGGCAATCCTACAGTTTCTCTGGAAGTGGAGCACAACCTTTCTGTTAGATAACAAAGACCATAGTAAAAAAACATGCTATTCCGTCCCTCTGGCTTCCCCTCTCCTGACCAACCTCTACTCTCCTAGCTTCTTCCCCTTACCCCTTCACTCCAGAACCTGCAGAAAAGCCTCTACTCACCTCACGAAACCAGTTGAGAGCATAGAACAGGAGTGAGCAGAGAAACTCCCGTTCCTGCTTGGACAACGAGTCCAGCTTCCCTTCAACCTCCAGGTCAGTCAGGTACAGGGGACAACCTGGCACAGAGCAAGAAAAAGACAGATTGAACTGTGTTTCCTACCCGTACTTTGGTCTCTGCATGGACAAAATCTCTCACTAAAGCCTGTATCAATTCCTGTGGCACACTGGAGTAAGCCCTGTCAGCCACTGCATCCCCAGACAAAGCAATTGTCTCCCCTGCCTCTCCCTCTGCTGTGGGGACATGGAGCATCTCAGCCTCCTTCACAAACTGTACAATTCTTGCTACAGCAGCAGGAAGTCCTTGCAGATCTGGGACAGGAACAAGGCAGGCAATCACACTCTATAAATCCATTTCCCATACCTAACAAGGCATCAATCTCCTCCAGGCTTCCACTGTTCTGCTCTGCAGTGTAGAGCCTCAGCAATCGGAAACAGGGTGACAGACACATGGGTGACACTGCCCTGGGGGGAAAGAAGAATGGAGAGGGTCCTGTGTTTCATGTATTTCCAGAATCCCCATCACTTTTCCATCATGTTCTGTGTCCTCCCCAGGCCACCTTCCCTAAGCCTTCTATTTTGCTCCTTGCAAGTCCCAGCAACAGAGAACAGAAATAATTAGGAAAAAAAATATTAAAAACTGGTGATTACCAGTTTTCTGGAAAAACATATAAGGGCAGAAAAAATGGTTGTAATGAACAAAAATGGAGTCAGATTTATTTCTAGTGGGAACTGTGACCAGTGGAGAAGCCTCTTTGAATGTTTTGTAGCCACTGTTCACATTCTGAGCGAGGAAAATGAACACTTTTCCATAGATAGTGTGTAAAGTAGCTATGTTTTCTTTTATTTTAAAGTGACCATGTCTTTTTTTACAGCAGAACTAAATTCTCTACAAAATCTTATGACAATAAATTACACAGGATGTAAAGGTGACAATAAAAAAAAAGCCTTTTATAACCTTAACAGTTCTATGATTCTTTTTAACTTTGATGCCCCATTGTTTAATTAGACTTTTTTATTTCTTACATGCTTTCTGTCCATTTTCCACAGACAATGCCCTTATTCCTCAGTAAAATTTCATTTTTGGCAGCATGTTTGTGGTTTTAGTACAGTCTACCAGCATGTCTTACCCAAGATCACCTAAATATTTCAAGCCAGAACAGACTGCCAGTTCCTAATCAGCTTATGCCTCTAGACCTATCTGAATATGTCCAACAGCAAGAGAAGGAAAAGAACACTGGAAACTCAAATTCTTTGATCAGCTCCTCATCAGGCACTTTGGGAGGCAGGGCTGTAGCAGTGGAGTGCACCAAACGAAAACAATTCTTTACTTTTGCAATCATCCCACAGATAAGTGTCAAATTACCTTTTACTTTGGCTACTCACTCCACCAGTGACCCTGCCAAGCTCACTCTGTGCCACCAATGGTAAGAGGTTAATAGCAATTGCTTCCTGACTTTGATCTTCATCCAGATTATACAAGGACTTCACTGGGAACAAGAATGAACTGCAAGGAAAGACAGACAAGCTCTCTTTGACAACCTGAGTTCTCAGTGACAGAAACATTACCAGTGCTTGGCCTGTGATTAACATACCCATCCACTGTGGGGCTGAGATCCACCACAAAGTCACTGGGAAAGTCCTCCACCAAACTCTTCCCAAACTCATCCTAAAAAGGAAGGAAAAAAACCTGCTCAGCAAAGGGGTTCAGTGAAGAAGCTTCAACAGCAGCAGTGGATGATGCAGAGGATAATGCCAAACAAAAGTATCCTGGAACAGTCACAGCAATGAAGCCCAGTGCCCACAAGGAGAGCCAAGGCCTGCCTTTAGAGACAGAGCCAGGAAACATTGCTAAGTGTGCACAACAATTGCTTCCCAGCTCTTTGAATGTGGGCTTGACTACAAGTTCCAGAGTAATGCAGAGGCAGAGCAGCTGCTTGGAAGATGAAAGCAGCTGACACACAAAAGGAGACCCCAGCAAGAAGAAAGAGCTACCCAGTGGCCTTAACCAATCTCTTCCTATCACCATAAATACCATTTATTTATTACCATAAATGACTCGTTCTTCCAAGTCCCCAGGGATCAGATAGCCTTAATAGTCTGACCAGAAGCCAATCTCAATACTAAGTTCTTCCAGATTCTACTTTTGTCTATTAATCTTAACAGCATGTTCTGAAACATCACTTAATCTCCTTTAAAAGGCTTCCCTGTTGTCAGATAAAAACTCACATAAAAGAAGCTGTTAAAGCATAATGAGGAATCAGCCACTATCAAAAAAAGACAGGAGAGCTGAAAGAGGATTTCTCTATCTCACCAATCTCTTACAGAACTAAAAAAGTTCTAAAACTGGAGTGAAATCCTCAAATCAACTCTGTCCTGCCAATGCCTGAAGAATATGTTTCTCTACAACGTACCAGGAGCTGCAAGTCCAAATTGCCCTTCTGCTTCTCAATCAAACTGGCAAGTTCATCATAGTACAGAGCCAAGACCTCTGGTCTTTGCTCACAGCAGAAGCCCACGAGGTCCAGAAGGGTAGACAGCTGAAAGGAGAGAGAACAGTGTGCAGAAATGGGTAAGGTGAAGGATCCATCTTAGGCTATTACCTTCAGTCCTTTATCCATCAATTTATTCTTACAAAGAACCAGCTTTAAGGAACATGGGCCTTTTAGGGTCCTGGCCCAGCTCCACCATGAAATAACACAAAAGTCTGCCCAAGACCACCTTTAAATAGAGTGCCAGCCTAGAAAAAGGCTCTTCAACAGGAAAAAAGGACAAGGCTAAGTCAATCCTGTACAGAGGAAATACTTTCTCTAGATGGCCTGAAAGGCACAGCTGCCAAGCTCAGAGGATGGCAAAGGTTGCCTTTGGCTCACTGAAGCAGAGTGCCCTGTTTCTTTCTTCTGTGTTTGAAATAACAGCTGGAGAGAAGACTTCCACTATACAGCTGCAGTATTGCTTGTCCCGGACTAGCAGCAGGCAAGACCAGCAGGTCCTATCTTAATATAGGTCTTTGCTTCTTCAAAACCATTTTCCACAGACTTTTGGCTCTGCAGTCAATGAATCCCAGCTAGTTCCCAGTTCCACTGCTTCAGTTAAGACTCAGTTAAATTTCCAGTCACCCCTCTCCTTTCTGGCTATATCCTCCCTTCTCCCAGTGTGCCCCATCCTTGGTACTCACCTGCCCATCACGCTCACTGTTCAGCTCCGGTCTCTCCAAGGAACCATCTCCTTCACTCCTGAAAGCAATTGATAACTCTGCTTTTGTGCACAATCCAGACACAGCAAAACCCATCACACACACAGGGTTCTCTCTCCAGAAACTGGAGAATTATGCATCAAAAAGACATTCTTTGGAACACATTAGGAAAAGACCTGCTGTTGTTTGGGACCTTTGGGACAAGACACCATATCTTCTTCAAGGCTATGTTTTTTCTAACCCATTGAAATCTAAGCACTCTAGTCATCCTCTCTTCTGAAAGCCATTGAACCTCACCTTACCATAAGCCTGATATCTGTAGCTGTATGTGCATGAGTTCAAGGGCAATGCCCTCCTGCCTTTGTTCCACTTCAGGTTTGGTCTGAATTGAAAGTATGTTAAACTTTTTCCTACATTCTCTCTCACCTTTTTAATGCCACGCTGCCTATCATGGTAACAGCACCAATAATCCCCATTTGCTTGTGGTTGGGAACTGTGCTGGAGAGCCATTTCCTGATCACCATGTGCATATCATCCTAAAAAGAGAGACACAGACCACGTCACCACAGAGGTACTTGTGTGCATCACTCACAGGTCTATTGGTATCTTCACTTAATGTCATCTCCAAAGGCTGCAGGGGATGGTTTACTGGGATTACAGCTTTGCTAAAGGAATGCACACTCTGATGTTTCCTTTGTTATGAAAATACTGGTCCCAACTCTAGGTAAGGCTGCAAACAGCATTAAACTTGCTTTGACTTTGCTCTAATTACTGCATAGAACATGTAGGTTTCACCTATAATTAATAGAAGAGTATGTTAAAAAAAAGCAGATGGTCTTGGAGCCCTTCACACATACAGCAGCTCCAAAGCTGCCCTTCAAAACACCATCAACATCAGGAGGCTGAGGGATGGAGCAGTTTGTGGTGAAGGTCCAAAGGCAAACTGCTGTGGAAGGACAAATGCCTAATCCACCCGCAGAGATTGTTGCATCCAAGAGGCATCAGTTTTAGAAGTACACTTAGAGAAGGCAAAGAGAAGTTGGGTCCCAGGAAAAGACTTCTTTGGAAATCTACCCCTGAAGTCTTTGGTATCACTGAGGACAGGGTCCAACTGCCAGCCTTGGATCTCAACAATTACCAACTCTCAACTCAGAATAAATTCTAGAGCTTATACTCCTCCCCTCCTTTTCACAAGTTATGAGGGTGTCAGGCAGAACACTTGCTGATCCAAGTCCTCCTGGGCTACAAAGTCACCTTGTGTGTTGCCAAGGCAATATTCACAAGTCATACATAAGAAAGACATGGGTGGGAGGTGAGGAAATCACTGAGGAAAGTAGTTCAGAAAGGAGCTAAATTTGTCATACAACAGGAAATTTTGGCAGTGAAGAGCTCCAACTTAACAGGGTGAGTGAGAAGGCCTGGAATGACTACAGATGTGCCGTTTTAAATACCACAGACCAACAAGGAAGAAAGGAAGAGTAGTTTGCCTTTATAGTCTCGAGCTATTGTGTGCAAACATACTCACAAACTATGCAGGGACTCAAAGGAAGACAAATAGTCCTAATTTCTAAGAGCTGAACTTTATGACTGGGAAGATTTTAAACCCAGACTTCTCCATGGGGAAATAAATGTCTTTGAGACATTTCTTTATCTGATCACTGCTGTACTCAAGGAGCCAGAAATCCAGACAAAGGTTTCTGTTATCACCACTGTTACACTGCAATTGAGTCACATGAGATATCCTGTGCAAAGTAAATATGAATTTAGACGGACTAGGTTTGGTAGCCTCTTGTGTTTAAACCAGAGGCACAGAAGGTGTGAAGTCTGCCCCTTCACAGCAGAGTTCTCTGCTCTGGGTAGTTCAGCTCATGTAACATGAGGTCTTTGTTGTCTCTGGTGTTCTGAGGATCAAGATGAATATCTCAGGGAAGAGGCTGAACTCTGCTTTCTAAATGCTTCCAAGTCATGGGAAAACAGAGCTTGGCAGAGAGGCTGCTGAATTGACATTTTTGCAAGCCTTCAAGGCTCAGCTAGACAAAGCAACAGTCATCCTGATATCATGTTGGTGACACCCCCACTTGAACTTAGATTTGAGAATGCCACTGGGCCCCTTCCAGCACCATTTCTAACAACTCTACCTTTCTTAGAACTGCAAGAGAAGAGAATGTTTCTGGGAAAGATGTGAGGCACAGTCACTGTGATAAGCCCTTGATACCAGGGTGGAAAGTCTGGAGCTGCAATCTGGCTGGCAGCCAGTTGGGGAGAAGAGAATTTTAAGCTGAAGAACACCCTGACATATATCACTGTTCATAGATGAGACCAGTGTTTAGTTAATCTAGCAAAAGAACCAATGCACAGCCTGAACAACTTTCTGTTGTGTCTCTGCTTACCTGAATATAGCTCCCTTCTTGCCTCTGGCTGAATGCCAGCGTGCTGAGGATGTAGAAGAGCTTCCGGATCTGGCATGGATTCAGTTTCTGTGTAGAGTCTAAAATGGTCTGCAGGAGAAGCCACAAACCAGCTCAGATATATCAAGAATCCCTTTCCATATCCTCAAAAATACATTAGTTATCAACCTCAGGGAAGACAATTAACCTTACTTTTTTTTGTATGTGCATGTAAAAGCTACATTCAAATTAAATAAACATAAATGCTGAACTATTGCTCTGGCCTTAATTATGGCAGTTCATTTAATTAGAGGCTGAATGGAAAGAACAACTTTGCTACCATAAGCATTTTGGGAGTGCTTAGCACAACAGAGACAGCTATTTATCTTCTATCACAGGTTTGGTGACAGGATTCAAAGTATTTGACAAAATTAACATTACGAATTTTTTACTAATATCTCCATTACAAGCCCTGTAGCAGTCAAGTTGTTAACAACCTAGGGGTTAAATTTTCTGTGCTGGCCTGACATCTTTAGGATATTTCCTCTCCCAGTGCTTCAGTGAAAAGTAGTTCAGCTGTTTCCCAGAGCCAAGCTAGTTTTCCTACCACTGACACAACTTCTCAGTGCCATGATTTTATTACTACTGGCCACCCTCAAGCAGGATTTGGAATGTGGCTTCCAGTTTGACAAGATTAGATAACCAGTTTTGCAACCCTCAAGAAAATTCACCTAATTTTAAGATTAAGAAACAGCTGTTCATGGAGATGATTCATGTTAAGATCTGCATGTTCTCTCTACAGACCTTTTTTACAGGTAAACTGCCCAGTGTCTCAGTCACCTCTGAGATGCACTTCATACACTGCCAGCCTTGAGGTGTGGCCAGAGCACTAATTAATGCCTTTCACATACCAGCTTTGGTAACACAACAAAGATTACCCTGTAGAAACCATAATCTACAAGTGATCTGCCAGCTCAAGAACTTGCAAACAAGGTCAGGAGGAAGGTCAGGAGGAGAGTCAGGAGGTCTTAGTGGACTGCTGTGAGCAAGAACTCTCCATCACACTTCTGACAACATATTCAATTATGGGTAGGATTTTTAAGGATTTAAGGACTACTTTCAACCCTGAGTCCTATCACATCTTCCCTCTGTTGGAAGGAAAGTCCCATTTCTTCCTGTTATACCCATCAGATGTGTGACAGATTGCATTGCAAATTCTTATAGTAGATCTTAAAGCCTTTTTAACACATTTTAAGCAAGTAATTTACATTTAACAACTAATGAACTAACCAGCAAAAAGTATATAGCTTTCCCAGTGTATAATTAAATGCACAGACACCAAGGGGCACCAAAAAAAGTCAGAGGGACAAGGAAATTTTCATACCCATCCTCTTCAAGGGCTCTTAAATACATGGTGTCCTTAAGCTGCAAACCATTACAGGGAAAGCACTGTTACATGTTTGCCTTGCTCTAGCTCTTCCCTCAGTCTCCACTTTCACTGCTTTTGGAAACGGGACTGGGTAGCTGTGACCCTGCTTGTCATCCTTAGAAGCCAATAGTCCATTTTTTTTCTCCCCATTGAGTACTTTCTTCTTTTAAATTTTAGGACATAAGTCTTTTCCCATCTCTGCCAGGAGTTTTATCTTAGGATTCAAATACTGGGTAAAGTACTGTCAGTCTTTCAATAGGTAGAACAGGTAGTCTACAAAGGGGCAGGGTTTTGTCAAGTATTTGAACAGCTGATAAAATTATGATGAAGACAGAATTTTTCCTCCATCACAAGCATCCTTCCATGCCTGCAATTTAAGCATTGTCCAGCTACAGGCGAGAATAACTTTCTTTGCCTATCTCAATTTCCCCTGTCAAAAAACCATACAGTCCTATCTTATAGCTCACACTTTGACAGCAGACAGCTTTCACTTCAGACAACTGCATTTCTCCAGACAGTTCTACAGGTACCAGTTGTCCAATACCTCTGTTTCAGAGAAGCACTGACCTATCTGGGTCTGAGGCAAAGGGTGTAAGCGCCCTGAAATCCCGAGTGCTCCCAGGAGCTCACGTACCTTCAGGAAGGAGGCGTAGCGCATGAGCAGGGCTGTGTGCAGCACCACCAGCTCCATGAGCACATCCAGAGACGTGTCCAGCTCTGCCTCACTTCCACTGCACACGTGAGTCACCAAAGCAGTCACAACCTCCTAAGGAAAAAGCCCCCAAAGGAACCATAGTGAAATATCAACAAAAAATGTCTGCCTTGTTCTACTCATGTGGAATATGTTTATCAAGCATAATCATTCTGAAACTCAATCCCTTTTCACTTTGCCCTTTAATTCCCAATATCCACAATATTGACTCTCTCCAGGAACCTGAATTTCATTCAGTTCTAAAAGTTCCCATGATTCCATAAAGCAGCTCTTCACCAATTTTTGCCTGCCTGTGTGTGAACACCACCACAGCTTCTGCTCTTAGCTAGAATCACATCAGATGACCAAAATCTTCCCAGTTTTCTTAGGCACACAGAACACTGCACCATACCCAGGAAGACATCACCTCTAACTTCAGCAGTTCCGGTGCCTCCACAGTCTTTATCAACAGTAGTTCAAAACTGACATTTTTGTTCCAAAAATATTTTTATGGTCTTACTTCAGTTGACTTCTGGACAGGGATCTCTCACTACTCCCATGTACTGTCTGAGGCTCTGGGCCTTTCCTATGCCACTAATTGCTACTACTCTTTTGAAATTCTTAACATCTTCAAGTATTACTGGACTCACCAGCTTGTGGCAGATGACATAGTACGTTTTCACATCTCGGGTTTTCCCCACTCACCATTTTTATCTATTTCTTAAATTTGCTGTAATAACTAATACAGATACAATGCTGGAAACAGTCTTAATTACAAACACATTGTGCCCTAAAAAGTGCAAATACATTCAAAAACTTCTGCAGAACTGTCTTCAATCCCCAAATTTCCTGATGTCAGCAAGTCTGCAGGAACTCACACTCAGCTGAAAGTCTAGTCTGTGATTAGTTCAGAATATGCAGCTTAATTCACTTGCTAACAGTGTTGCTGTGATTGTTCCCCATCTTACTTTTGGCCTATTCCATGGCATCGACCTCTCTCCAAAGGCTTCCAACTGCCCCAAATCCTGTCCCCCTAAAGGAGCACGACATACACTCTAAAATGAAGTGCAAACACAAAGGGAACAGCTGCCATCTCTCACACTGTACCTGCTGGCAGTAAGAGTCAAAGGCTGCAAAAGCTTGTTTGTACATGCAGCTGCCAAAGGAGACAATGGCTGGGTGTGCAGAATGTAGAAATGTCTGGGCAAGTGCCAGGATTGAAGGGAAGAAGTCTTTGATAACCTGAAATACGGACATCATGAAAGAGATTATTGCTGCTTCTTTACAATACACTCAGTTTTCCAAAGAAAGCGTGTGCTACAGCCCATCCCAAAAGTTTTGCCCAGCTTAGTAGGTGCTTACCCACCTTTTCCAACTGCCCACTCTTGCAAAAATGGGAAGCAAGAGCAGGTAAGGCACATCAGAATGTGTTTCTCCAGCCTTCTCCACAGAAAGGAGTGACAGATTGGTCAAGCCAACCTGCAAAGCTGCAGAGCTCACAGCAGCATATCATGATTCCATAAACCTTGTGACAACCAGGGAAGTCACAAGCAACACTGTGTCCTTTTTTCATTGGCCTTTTGAGTTTTTACATAGTAAGTAGTAATTTACACTACAAACACATGTCAAATATATACTAAGACCTATAAAACATTGCAGTTGAAAAACAGGGCATGTAAACATACGAACTTCTAAAAATACTTTGGGAGACAACAGCAAGCATGGAACACACAGTGGAGCTCCTGGGCTAGATCACATTTCTTAGGCTGAAAGGTTTTGAACAAAAAAAAAACAGTTCATCCAATGCTGAGAAAAGCTCATCTCTAAAAAACTATGTGACAGTTACAACAGAGTTACAATGTGCTTTGGGACACTGATCTGGACCAAAAATTAGAAAACAGAAGTTTAAATAACTGGAAAAGTATAAATAATGCAGCACAAAGGCATCATCTGACATTTCTTTGAGAGAGAACATCTTTTGAGAGAAGAGAGTCCCAGAGCAGAGTGAGCACTGACCGTTGAGTGATTTTGGAAGGCCTTCTGCATCAGCTGCTCTGGGATGCAGCCCAGGCGGATTTTGCTCCTCAGGACCTTCTCAGCTTGCTTCCTATTCTTGGTGTTTGTAGAATGGATTAGCAGCAAAACTATCAGATCCAGAACCTTTCAGAGGAAATAACCACCATTCATTATGCTGCAAAGAACTGCTTGTAGTCCAAAACTACAAGGCTTGAAGTCAAAACTGAGAAGAAAACCAAGACCTCAAGAAGTCCTGATAGTCACAACTGCAGAAATACTTATCAGTCCAACAGGACAGAATTAAGACAGGGTAACTGTCCCTTGATATTCAGAACAGATGAACAAAGTTACCACGAAAATGGATGGCTGTTATACTGGGAACAAGTAAAATGCCAAAAGAACCATCCCTGAAACATCACTGGCAGTTTCTGCTCCAACTACAACAACCTCTTCATCTACGACCACGAAGGAAACCCTTCAGAATACCAGCAGGACACTCCCAGAGAAGTTATTACCTTATGGTCAGACACAGATGTGCTGTTCTCAATAGCCTGAGAGAAAAAACAAACCAAAGAAGAAAGTTGTTATGCTACAATACTCTCTCTCTATATATATATAGTATAATATATTCCAAAACCAAATCAAAAAAGATAGACACCAAAAGTCTGTGACACACGGCTCACAAATTTCCCTCCTCTACAACAGGATACCTATCAAAGCCAGCAAACTGAATCTTACCAACACCAGAGAATCCATTAAAACCAGAGAAGGTATTAAAAAAAAACAGCCAAAAATTGAGTTTGAACAAGGACATTCTCAAATAACATCAGACTTGAGAAAGGGACTGAGGTAGTGAGCAATGAAGGACTGAGAACAAAAAAACAGTCTCATGGTTTACACTGAAGTACAATTTTAAATTAAATTTACCCCAATACCAGCCAATATTGATTTCTAGTGGGACATTCTCAAGCACCTTAAGACTTCACACAGCTCAGTCTTAACATGAGAGTTTTTCTCTCTTGCAGACTGAGAAAAAAATCCATTTTTTCCAAAACACTCTCATAAACATGTAGAACCAGGTTTACCCTGCACTTCAAGAGTCTGTACAGAGAAGCCCCACAGCCCTTTTGCAAACAAGAAATTGGTAACTGAGGAAGAAAGACTACTGAAAGGTCACTCCTAATTGGGAACAGAATGAAATCTCTATCAGTAAAATGAAGGGCTAACATTTGTCTTTTAATATCACATTTGATAACAAGGGCTCAGGCTCAACCTAGCAGACCAAACAAATAAGGAAACAAGGAGTGAACTGTGTATTTTACCTTAATCCATGCTTCAGAGACATCTTTCTGAAATCTCACAGCTAATTTGATCACATCAAAAAGTAGCTTCACACAATTCTGGCTGGTGGTTAGTTGGCTGAGGGAAGAACTGTAAATGATCAGAAAGGAGACAGTCTCTCCAAATATTGCAGTAAAAGGAAGAAGGCAGCACAGCAGTCACAGCAGTTACTTGAAACAGCCACTTTCCAGAGGGAATGCTCTGGCAGGGATAGGGAGTTTCACAAGGATGGAAGCAGAGGTCACAGAATCAACTGAAAATATACTAGAGGGAACCTCAAACAGATGAACTGGCAGCAACATTGCTGTAAATGAAGTTGCTAATCCCCACACAGACATGGATGCAAACAGCTTAAAGGGAACCACATTCATGGCAGGGGAAGCTGCTGGGCAAGGACGGACAAATGTTGTATTAGTACCAAGCAGGAAGCACTAAAGGTGTCAGTGCCCATCTATGTGGCCAATTGTGCCACAGACACCGAAAAGGAAGAGCTGAAGTTCTCTTGTCCCAGCTTACACTTGGAGAACCATGTAAACCTATTCAAATACCTGGCCTGGACTTGGCTTTTAGTTTTCTTCTGAGAACTGAGGAGCTGCAGGGGCAGAACACACGATGACAGATCCAAGTTCTTACGAAGATCAGAAATCACCTGTAAAGTATAAAATTCATGCATAAATCACTGTGTCAATATAAGGGAGGAACAGAAAAAGCTGAGGAAAAGAAAACATAATTTCCCAGAATAACCCTAAGATTACAAATCAAAAACCTCATGTATTTGTACAGATTCATAAGTATTTAACTGTGCACAAGTTTGGGGTTTTTTTATGAAATGAATCAGCAAAAATTTGCTCTTCATCCATCATGTCATGATGTTGCAGATGCATGCAGAAAAGCAGGAAATTATTTTTTAGGAGTTACTCCATGAAATCCCACCTGTATTTTCTGTATGCTGCTGTGAACTCTTTTTTATCCTGTTTAGCAGCTGGGCAAGATATTTGACAGCCACAGGAATTCTGGGCTGACAAGTTTACCAACCTGACTGCTGTCAGATTGCAGTGTATCAACACAGACTGTCTTGCATGTCACAGGCACACTGTTTTCATAGGGATGTTCCTGAAAGGTCTGGGCAGATCACAAACCTCATCTGGCTTAGGCTGAGGCTTCCTCAATGTATGAAAAAGACCCATAATCAATATCAGCAAGGCTGGCTTTGATTCTTGGCAGTATGAAAATTTTACTTGAAAACATGAAAACATGCAGGTCTGTGTGTGAAGTAACTTCGTTAAAACACACACTGGCCTTTAGTAAGAGAAAAATACTGTACCTCTACTGCATCTGCTGCCTTGACATTTTGGAGGATGAATTTTACTACTACAGGCAAATCTTCCAGTTTTACAGAAGGCACAATGGTCATGGCAGACTGTCGCACCTGAGGAGAGAGTGACACTCCATCAGCTGGAAGGCTACAGCTCCCAGAAACACTGTTATGTCAGTGGGAAGGAATCTTCAGAGATTTATAGTCCAGCTGAGTCTTGAAGATAACCAAGGATGGAGGAGACCCACAGGCCCTACCACCTCTCTGATAATTTCTGTCAGTGCTGCAGATCCTGACTCGTTTTGCCAAATGTCCATCCTGAACCTCCCAGGCTGTCATTTGTGGCTGTTGTCCCTGACCACTTCACTTGGCACTGCCAAGAGCTTGGCTCCATAATTTTTTAACTGGCTTTCAAAAGGGAAAAGCATTGAAGACGAGTAGCCTGTTATGGAGCACCTGCCTTCTGGGACTGTGTAAAACACGATTTAATGCACTCAAATGAACCAGTTTTATTTTATTCATAAGAAGCCCAACTCCAAGAAGTGAAGCAATGCAGCATGTCCAAAAGACACAAGGCACATCACCATCTCTTCTGCTGCATTAGCATTCTGCAGAGAATACTTATTTAATTATTTAATCACCAATCTGCCTTTACTTAGACCATAACACTCTAGTCTGGTCATTGTACTTAAAAAAATTAAATATTGACAATAAGCAGGTTTAAGACAGACAATAAAAACTTACTGCAGCAGGACAAGTGCTTTTGCATTTGGTAAAACAGCTGTGTTTGAAATTTCTCTCTGCTCCTCACTGAACCCCCCATCCATGTTTCCAAATCCAGTCTTGCCTTCTGAACTCTTCCCAGCTTCAGGAGTTTGGGACTTCTGAAGGCCCACAGGAGTCAGATTTAGCAAAACACTTTGAATGACTGAACAGTTCCAGCTCTTGTGTTTGTAAGCAGGGTCTGGGCTCTGCTGAACTGCTCAGGAAATGCTCTCACCTCAGCCACAAGTCCTGCATCAAGATCCAGACGAGAAAGGGCATCCAGGACTGGAACTGTCAGCCGCCTGCCCTGCTTTAGTAAGCAGCTGATACACAAGGAAAAGAAAACAAATGGTCCTCTTAACAAACTCAAGGACAGATCTTTCGTATCTTGTATGATTCCAGTAGTTTTTGTGGTCACTGCCAAAAAAAATCTCTGAAACTGACAACATACACCACTGGCATTATGGAAAACTTGTTCCCTAAATTATTACTCCTCATGTAGGGACTGCAGCTGTGTTTAACTGCCTCAAGAACTTTCCCAAAATTCATCTAATCATTCTTGGCTAACATCTCAGTTTCTTATAAACATTTTCTAGCAAGAAATTCTACTCAAATTGTGTTAGTTGAAAAACACAACATTTTCAGCTTCTTCGTAACTCTGTTTATCCTAATTCATCACAACAAGCAATGAGTACTTTTCCACACCAGAAATTGGTAGATAGTATTAAAAATATGGAAATAAATACTCCTTACTGGCACTGTTTTAATTCTCAGCTTTAAAAAAATACCAGTAGAGAAAACAGAAGTTTGAGTAATTTAATTTGCATTTTAAAAAATGTGTGGAGCTTTTTATCTAGAAGCTGAGGCAGTAAACTGAGAATGGAAACAATTACTTTCGAGAGGGTACAAGGAACAGGATGCACTGCTTGCAGTAGTAATCTGAAATAATTATCACAGGTTTGAAAGTATAATAAACACCAGCATAAATGTAAGTGATCTGTGTAACAATAAGAATTGGAAACACTAAGATGACTTGTAGATATTTGGCTTGAGCAGCAAGGGCATATAAGCA
>JAWWLZ010000025.1:14250330-14263371 GCA_035041345.1 Poliocrania exsul
CTAATTAAGAATAGTATAATTGTGTTATACTGAAAGCAATAAACTGAAGTCTGTTGATCCTCATATTGAGTGTTCTCGTTCTTCCCTCACCGTGACAATGACTAAAATAATTGTGTAAAATAAGTACACCACTAAAAAGAAAGATGTAAGGGCTAGCTTAAGGCAGTGGTCCCTGGAAGGATAACTACTGGCATTAGGTCCCCCTGTTCTTTTGGTCATTAAATATGCTTGAGAAAAATACACAAAATAGCCAGAAAGTTCTGCTTCATGCACACATTCATTGTGTTGTGCTTTTTGGCAGGTTTTTAATTAAAAAATCAATATTGATCCTTACTATAGCAGAATCCAAGACAAATCAGAAGTTGTTTATAGCAATATCCAAGTGACTGACCACAGACTGATCCAGCAAAGTAGTGAGAACTTAACTAAATTCCATCTGTGCTGTATCCAGGTAGTCAAGAGTTTAACAAACATTTAGATGGAAACAGTTTTGGAGCATTCTCTAAATGCAATGGCTTTTGCTGCATTGCCTGTGGTCTCTTTAGGAGCACAACAGCACAAATGAAATGCCCCAAGCCAGTGCTGGGTGTCCCCAGATTAACAGGCATTTTAACAGAAACAGATCACTGTCATAATACTTCAGTCAGCCCCAGAGCAACCTGCATTAACAAACCTTGTCATTTTCTGCCAAGTGCCAGGGGAAAAAGCAAACCAACCCAGCCAAATCATCTGTACCTGAGCTCTCTGGCAACCTCACTTTGCTGGGAATCCTCCAGGATCTCAGGTAAACTGGTGATAATATCATGCTGGATTGGTACTGGAGAGACACTGACCATCTGCATCAACTTCTTGATGAGGTCCTGCAGACAAGAGCACTGGTGAAATGCACAGATCTCACCGCAAGCCAGCAGTTCAACAGCACTACAACAATATTCTGCATGTAAGGTCCCTCAGCACAACATCTGTCTGGATTTATGCCCACTGTCCCTTAACTCATCATCCTGCTGAAGTCATGAAGCCCTGCACAGACTTTGGTGGAATAATGGTATTTTACAGGTAGGACATAATGATGTTGGTGAGCAAGGGAGACTGGGAATCACAACAGCAAACTTCCCAGTGTTTATTATGATTTCCTCATTCACTAAATTCTGTGACTCTCTAGTAACAGCCCTCCAGTACAAAGTAACCCATAGAGACTGAGTGACTTAGGGAAAGAAGGGAATCACCCCCAAATGTTTGCAAGAATCCAGTATCTTGTTAAAATTAAACAGGAAGAGATTGTAACTTCCTGCCAGCAACAGCTTTAAAACAGGGTAACCTGGGTGAATACATATACACAGATACAAATCTATGCAAAAGAAGACTTCCAGCAAGGAAAGAAGAAAAATAGTAAAAGGGGATGTTCAGAAGGCAATCATAACAAAAGAGAAAAAAATTAAATCTTTGCTTCATCATGTGAATATGAAAACATTATTTCTCACAGCATAATAATTGATCTAATCCCACCTGACAGGCATTCCAGAAGTTGTTTGGAGAAAGCACACATGTGATTGCAGCATTGGTACCCACCTGGCTGTCAAGGAGCCTGTCAAGCCACTTAAACTGATTGACAATGAGCCGGGGAAAATTTGTTCCAAAGGTGCCCACACTAAAACAGCAGAAAATGATACACAGATAGTCAAACCCACAGGCTCAAAAGCTTTGTTGCTGGTCAGCAAGACCAAGTAACCCCATTTTTAACTAGTCAGTAATACCTAGAAAAAATTTCACTCCTCTTACAAGTTTGATAGGGAAGAAGTGTAACAAAGCCCATTTTTAAGAATTCTCAAAGGGTTCACAGCACAATTAACAGCTTATCACTTACATCCAAGAGCCTTTAGAATTCTTAGGTGAAAACAGTTCAGTCCTTGTGACTGTCTGTGTTAAACCCTCCCCAAACAAGATTTCGGTACAAGACAATTTCTTGGACTCAACCACTGGGCAGCTTATCCTGGTTGACACTCAGCACTGGACAAAATACTGTGTCAAGAACAGTCTCAAGTTCCTTCTGCCCCTTGACCTGCCCCACTAACTCCATAGTGAGCACCCAGGACAATGGGAGAAGAGCTTAATGTTCAAGCCTTGCTTTTGTTGTGCCTCAAGATCTCTCACTCTGCTATAATGTCCTTGTTCAAAAAACAACAGATGCTCCTCCAGTTTTCCTTGTCTGAATACAATCTGCATTTTTAGAAGGAGGTCTGTTTGCATCTCACAGGCTCCTCAAACTCTGCCAGCCACTTTCATCTGTTTTCTAAATAATGAGACACTCTGTAGTCCCTCTGATGAAATAATAACTAAGCTTTATGTCAGGAACTACAAAAAGCACAATGAATCACAAGTTAAGTTTGCATTTTAGCTTCTGGAAATTTGTTTTCTTTATGCACCACAGATTTAGAGTCATGGTGCCTCACAGATAATTTTACACATGTATGAAATAAAAAAACCCCACATAAATGCAAACAGTCATTCAGGTAAATCTGAAGTAACAGTTAAAGTCAAATGGCTGGTGATTGTCCAAAAGAAATTTAATTTCAAGGCAGAGAGAGGCCAGTTTATACTCACACATCAAAAAAAAATTCAGGGATCTTTTCTAACAACAGTGCTATGACAGCAGGCTAAAAGAAAGGCAAAAAGACAGTGTTAGGATGATTTACTGGCTGTACTGTGGCATTGTTACCAAAATTGACATTTCACAAAAGATGGACTATACACAGAATAAAATACTCGAAAATACCAAAGAAGTATTTCCTGTATAAGGAAATCTCTTGCCTAATGCCAGAAAAAAGGCACAAAGCCTGAAAAGTGAAAACCACGAAAGCCAAGAGTGGTATAAACCATCCACATAATCCAACAGAATCCGAGCATACAGGCAGGATGTCTGGGCCAAACAAGCCTCTCTCTCTCAGACCCAGCTGAATTGCTTTTCACCACGCAGGAAACTAAAACATTCACTTTAGATAAGTTTGAAAACACTGCCCACATGCTTTT
The DNA here is from genome assembly GCA_035041345.1 of Poliocrania exsul. Lineage (NCBI taxonomy): Eukaryota > Metazoa > Chordata > Aves > Passeriformes > Thamnophilidae > Poliocrania > Poliocrania exsul. The sequence goes on from JAWWLZ010000025.1 coordinate 14,253,358, forward strand.
GACACTCCCTTTGCAGCTCTAATTCTTTGCCCCTTTAATCCTGGCCCAGATGCAATTCTAAAACTGTATTTAAGACAAAAACTTTTAAAACATTGTAATTATAAGAGGACTGAAATCCACAGCTGCTCTCAGGTTTCCCGTGCCTTGGTGAGACATTTGTCATCTTCTCCTCCATACACATCTTTATGCAATTTGTATACAGCTTGTTTTTGCCAGCAGGTTGCTCAGCATCTTGCCCATTGTTAAATACTTCCAAGATTCAAATTCCTCCAATAATGGAGTTTCAGTCACCTCTCTAGCCTACCTGTTCTAGCACTTAAAAAAACCCCAATATTCTCCACAGTGGAACTGGTTATATCCTATCAGAATCTCCCATGGTTGACCTGAGGCAACATCCCTCATTCTGCCCCCTGTTCACCTTTGAGAAGAGTCTGTGTTCCCTACACTATGCAAATAGATATTTGAAGACCACAAAATTTCCCTCATCTTCTCTTAAGACTGAAAAAACCCCAGTTCTCTGTGTTCCTGCCACATGCCTCAGACCCTGAGCATCTTTGTGCCCCTCAAAAAACACCAAACTGGACACTATTCCAGACACAGCCTCACAACCAGTTCTAGTAATCCTTTATTTATGTAAGCAAAGGGATCCCTACAATCAACACCATTGCAAACAGCAAACTAAGGTGGTCATACCTGTAAGATCTTAATTCCAAGAAGCAGTTTAATGAGGCTTTCACAATATGAGTGCACCAGATTCCTGCAAGATGAAAGATTCCACCATAGTTGTAACAAAAACACATTAGGAGAACAGGCTGTAACTCTTTCCATGACCGTTTTTTTTTAAACTACATATGATGACTTACAGCAACATATGGTAACCACAGATTTAAAACTGCACTTCAGCTCTGAATCAGCTCTCTACAAGACTAGTGTGAGCTGGAAACACAGAAATCTGTAGTTAGGTTCTATTTTCTGGAAAAAAATTCTCAAAAAGAAATTGATCTTCACCAGCCCTGTAATTTTTTTTTCTCCTGTATGTGGTTCTTGCCATAAGATGCCGTGGAGCCCAACATGTGTCACAGGCACACAGTGAATTCCATGACTTGCCACTTTAAGCTCACTGCTGTCAAACAGCCATGTACTTCACCAGCCACTCCTGCCTCACAAACAAGCCTTGCTGTGTGTGAGCTGGAGCTCTGGCCTGTCCCTCCACTTTGCTCAGTGTGATAGGACATTTGTCTAGAGCATTTACCAGGACATTTAACATTTCAGTTCTGACTGAAGAGGAAGGCAAAATACATTTTCTCTACCTCGACCCCTCAGTCCGTATGGGAGTGCACGGCAAGAGACAGTTCTTGAACTGGTTCCTGTCCTTGATGTGAGATTCCAAGCCACTGATAAACTGCTTCACAACCTGCAAAGCAGAGAGAAGTCACCCATGCTGTCCTTTAGGATGCATTTTGCAAGCAGATAATGAGTACAGGGAAAAGGTAAGCCAGGGAACTGCAGACAGACAGAAACTGTGATGGAAGGAATGATGGATAATAAATGAAATCTAGTCTAGACCATTTCCAAAAGCAAACACTGATTGTTCTGCAAACTGACTCTAAAGCAAGTGTCTCACGTTTTACTGTGATTTAAAAAGGCTTTGTCTTTCTTCCTGTTCAGCTGAGACAGCAACATTTAATGTGACAAGACCTCCACCCAAAAAACATTCAGTCAAACCACTGGTCCTCAGACTTACACACTGGGCTTGCTGACTGAGGAGCACCCACAACATGGTAGTTTTAATGCTGCCACTTCCCACCCAATGGGCAACATTGAGAGAACTAGAAAATCTGGACCACAGAAATCCAAGATGAGCTACTGTGTTGCACACTTTTGTATGGACAGGCAGCTGCATGTGCATTTTTTGCTACTCAGCAAAGAAGTTTTAAAGTTACTTACACTTGGGTAAGTAGGATGCTTCTCCAGGGCCAGGCAGAGCTTCTTCTGGAAAGTTATTTGATCAACACCTATGGAGAAAGTTTAAAAATAAAGAGCCAGATGCATTTTATGCATACACAACAACAGCAACATCAAGTACAAGACCTCAAGCCCATCCACCAACACTTCTGCATTTAGTCTATTGAGAAGTCCAGAAGTGGAATCACCACTTGTGCTTTCCCCAGTCAGGGCTGGGAGCTCCTGATAGCACTGAAAAGGCTTAATACAAGAATTCCTGAAAGCCTTGTCTGAGCCCAAAGGCAACAATGATATGTTTGTTTTCCCATTTCAGAGTTCCTACCCCTGTAATTCAATACTATAATCACAGATGCAGTCTAATCTTTTTCCATGTATCTCCAGTAATGTCTCAGAAATCTTTACATTTAGCAAGTATACACCCAAAAAGCTGATAAAATGAGGTTATGTGATGCACTGAATTCAGCAGGAACAAGAGGTACATAACAAATAAGAGGTCAGGTGAAGGACTGCTTGAATTTTGGAACAAGCTGGTTCAAGCAGTTTTACTCTGCAAGTAAATCACATTTTTACTTTATACCAGACACCTTTGCAGGTTTTCAGCTACAAGCAGAAAGAGCAAGTGTTAAACTCTTACCTATTTCGTTCTGTCCCTCCCCAACTTTCAGCACAATTCCTGATCTTCTAAGGAGCTCTTCAAAGACTCCCTCATTCTCCACTCCACAGTGGGCAGAGGCATTTTCCTTATCAGAAATCCGTGACTTCTTTGTTTCTGTGAAAACAAGACATGCCACATCACATATATAAAAAAATCAACAGTGTCATTAACAATCAGCATTACTAAAACAGCCTGGGAGCTGCTGCCTCTACTAAGGGGTCTCCAGCCCTGTAAGATTATTACCTGAGTGCCTACTTGGCAAATCTGTCTTGCAGCTCTCTCCAGAAGTATCACCTTTGGACAACTTCCTTTTTGAAACCATTGTAACAAAAAATTTCTTGTTGCCTGTAAAAATGTAGGAAAGGGACTAGTGTTAGTTCATGTTTTTTTAAGCAAATCAAGGATGTATTAGTGAATAGTGAAGGGGAATGGTTCAGAAATTGAAAGTGCCCAAAAAAAGACAGATTGCCTGGGCAACCACACACATTTTTCTGCTCTACAGGTTGAAATTTTAGAGCTTGTCATATTTAAATAGTGCAATACATCACTTTTTTCCTAAAATTCAGTTCCTCATAAAACAGGGCTTGGCCTTCCATTCAGACAACAAGCAAATTAAATGGCAAGTGAGCAACTGTGAGGTCCCAGATTGTACACAATGATCTAAACTCTTGATCTTCTCCCTGTGCCTGGATAAAGTGGCAAAGGATTCACAGATGAGTGTTCACTGGCCCTGTCCATGTTCCCAGCCTGGTACCACCACAAATGGGTTCTGTTAGCACAAACCTCCACCCAACCCATCCTCTTCTGGGGGGTGGCAGTGATCAAAAATTAAAAATAAATCGTGATTGACCTTTAAAATCTAAAGGTTATTTTAAAAAGATGTGTGATCACCTCACACTAAATTTCAACTGGCAAATTTTAAAATTTTACTGGCAGAGGTCAGTAAAAGGAGTTACATAAAATATCAGCGTGGACATGGAGCAATTAGAAACCAAAAGTGCAAGGAGCCTTTGGCAGCTGTTTTAGGCATGTAGAGGTGGATGCCAAGAGGATGGTGGCAGGTGCTTTTAAGTGGTGCCAGCGACAGGACAAGGAGCAATGGCTATAAACTAAAAAGCAATTTCACCTCCACATGAGGCAGAACTTCTTTACCCAGAGGGTGGCAGAGCACGGGAGCGGCTGCCCAGGGTGGGTGAGGAGTCTCCCTGTCCGGACACATCCCAACCTGCCCGGAGGCGCCGCTGTGTCACCTGCCCCAGGTGCTCCTGCCTTGGCAGGTGGGATGGTGATTTCCAGAGGGCCCTTCCAACCCTGACAATCCAGTGCTCCCGTTCCGGAGCTCAGCCCGCACAGCCCCACTGCCGGTGGCAGCGACTCCACCGCACCCGCTCCCCGAGGCTCGGCAGTGCCGGCTGCAGCCATGTCATTTCATTTTATTTCATTTCACTTAGCCTCGCCCCACCCGAGCTCACCGCCCCTCACCTGCGGGCGGTCGAGGCGCTCTGAGGGCCCCTCACGCCGTTCCCGCCGCTCGAGTTTCCCGCCCGCCCCTTCCCGTCCCTTCCCGTTCCGGCGGCGGAAGGGCCGGGCCCGGAAGCGGCGGCGGGGCCGGGGCCGGGGCCGGGCTCGGGGCGGCAGCGCCGCGATGAGCGAGCCCGAGCTGCTACTGGACTCCAACATCCGGCTATGGGTGGTGCTGCCCATCGTCTTCATCACCTTCTTCGTGGGCATGATCCGGCACTACGTGTCCATCCTGCTGCAGAGCGACAAGCGCCTCACGCAGGAGCAGGTGTCCGACAGGTCAGGGCCCCTCCCCGCGCCCGCCCCGCCGCCCCGCGGCCCGCAACGCTAACGCCGCCTGTCTCTCTTCCAGCCAAGTCCTGATCCGGAGCAGAGTCCTTCGGGAAAACGGAAAATACATTCCAAAGCAGGTAAGGGGCTGCGCGGGGAGGGCGGCTGGGAAGGGGCAGAGCCGGAGCAGCTTTGGGGGCCGGGACAGCCCAGATTGCCGGGGCTGCCCTGGCCCGGGGCAGATTCCCGGGAATCCTGGGCACGGGACCCGCTGTACGTGTCGTTCCCCTGTCAGCAATGTCCCCTGCCACTGCTCGATGTGTCACCTGCACGCCGAAATGAGGTCTGCCCCCAAACCATCGCGTTTAGTGTCTCTGGCAAGCACAGAGGTGTGTTATAAGCTTGGGATAACGAGGTGGTCATACAATGTCGGCTGAAATGTTTGCTGAACTGAAAATATATGGCTGGTGCTGGCTCTGGTGCTGGCAGATACTTATTTTGTGAAATCCAGAGGTCAGCTGGGGGGGATGAACATATCCCATGTAACCGTATTGGGGCTGAACCAGCATAAAGAATTTGCACAAAGCACTAAAAGCTCTTTCATTAACGTGGGCTGTTCTTCAGAGACTTCTTAGAATTAAGAATGTTAAAAAGCTGATATGCTGGATGCAGAAAAGAGCGAGGAGCTTTAGAGCACACGGGCAGTGAAGTGTCTCTATAGGAAAGAAGGGTGTGCTATGAAAGAGCTCATAAGGTGTCTGAGCAAGAAATAACACTTCTGTCCTTTCATTTCTTACGGTGTTGGCATTGGCTTTTTCTGTTTTCAGTCCTTCCTGTCCCGGAAATATTTTTTTAATAACCCAGAGGATGGATTTTTTAAGAAAACGAAAAGAAAGGTAGTGCCTCCTTCACCAATGACAGGTATGTCATCCACAACTGCAGCCAGGCAGAAAAGCTGTCCCTTCCTGCCAAGGGAAGAAGGTGAACCAGCTTTGCAGGGAGCTCAGGGAGTGTGAGGGAGGGGGTGGGACTGTTCAGCTGTGTATTGGGGAGGGGGGAGTGAGATCCGTCTCTTGGGTAGCAGCAACACAGAGTTGCTTAACTCCAACCTCCAGCTGCTTGCAGTGTCTCACAAGAGCACAAACACCTCAGTGTTGCCAGAAGTGGGACGTCCTGCTCTCACTCATGTCCTTTTGTCAGTGTTTTGCATCAACTCCTGCAGGATCTTCTCTGAACTGATTTAACTTATGTGTCCACAGCAGCACATTAGCTGGGTAGTTTGTTGTCTTTTTTTCTACCCCTTAATTAAAGTAGCTGATAACTAATGTCTTATTGCCTTTATTGCATATTGTGATATGCTGGTACTTCACATCCAGTCTATGATTTGCAGATCCTACCATGCTGACAGATATGATGAAAGGGAATGTAACCAATGTTCTGCCTATGATCCTTATTGGGGGTTGGATCAACATGACATTTTCAGGATTTGTCACAAGTGAGTGTCTGGAATAACGTGGGTTTGGCTGGGTTTCTGTTGATGCTCTTGAGGGTCTGGGCTGCTTCAGAGATTGGCTGCAGCATGAATTTGGTTTGTGGCACTGCTTCACTCCAAGGACTTGCTTGTCCTGTTGCAGAGGAGGGGAAATTGTTCTCAGAGTACTGGCCATGGCCACAGAGAAAATAACTCATGTACTCAGAACAGCTGTAGTTGCAAAACCAGTATTTAATTCTATTAAAACTGCCTAAACTTCAGGTTGATAACAGTGGATTTTCTTCTGAACCTGTCCAAGGAATTGGTTACTGTGTAATGCAGGGTGTACACATAAATACTTGCTTAAATTCACAGTTCTGGGTTTTTTTTCTATACTGTTTATGTGATAACTGTTTAACAAAAGACATTTGCCTTCACAGTCATGATGCAACACCTGTGAGGGTTTGATCATCCAAGTTTCAAGAAGTCTTTTCATATTTGAATACACAACTGCAGCTTTTTCATAAATACAAGTTAACTTGTTACTGCACACATTGCATTCAGACCAGATAAGATATAAGAAGAGAACTACCAACTCTGCCATGTGCTTTGCAGTCCTGCAGTGTCACTTTTTGAAACTGGGCTTCTTTTTTCACCCTGCAGCAAAGGTCCCGTTTCCTCTGACGCTGCGTTTTAAGCCAATGTTGCAGCAGGGAATTGAACTGCTCACTTTAGATGCGTCCTGGTAAGCCTGTGCCCCTCAGCAAGCAAGGGGGAATTCCCACTTGGAAAATGTTGAATGTGTTAATAACCCTTGAGTGGTCTGTGCGTGCTGCTGGAATGAGGTCATGAGCCAGCTTTGAACTGACATCAACCATGCCTGTTCTGATTTGTCAGGGTGAGCTCTGCTTCCTGGTACTTCTTGAATGTGTTTGGACTCAGAAGCATTTATACGCTTATCCTGGGCCAAGATAATGGTAAGACACTGTCCTTTCTGTGAAAGAAGTGGCTTCTCCTCCTTCCATGGGATGTCTTCGGAGGGAGGGTAGGGAAGGATTTTTAAGTTTTCAGCCTGAAAGCCTCTCACTTCTGTGAGGTTACTCTCCCAGGCCAGGTTTAATACCACCTGCAGCAAGTACCCAAATCTGCACCAGCCATTGGCTCATGAACTTCCATGGTCTAGCCCATGCTTTCCTTCCCACCAAAAGTGTGCAGAAGTTCTGCTCTCACACTTGCTTTTATTCCTAGCAAGTATTGATTTTAAGGAAAACTGCAAATATTTCTTAATGTTAGATGTGGGGCAGGACAAATATGTATTGGGAATGTAGAAGACTACTTTCCTCAATTTTTTTGCATATTTTGTGTAAATCTGGCTAAGATGTAGGGGATGGAGACAAGATGACTTCTGAGAACTCTTTCTGGCATGATAGTATTGCATTCTGGGTGTTTCTGCAACATTCTCATCAATGGCCAGAAACCAGCCTCCTGTGCTCCAGGAAATGCTGTTTAAATGACACAAAAATCTCTTTTCTCATTTGTAGCTGCAGATCAGTCCAGGGTGATGCAAGAACAAATGACAGGGGCAGCAATGGCCATGCCAGCAGATACTAACAAAGCGTTTAAGGTACAGTATTCCTGCCTGCATTTCTGCTTGCTGTGGGCTTGCAGAGCCATAGGCTGCGAGTAACTCGTCCTTTCCCTGTGTCAAGTAGGGGAATTGCTTTGAATTCCTGTTCCTAAAATTAGAGCTGACAGCTGATGAAGGCTGTGGGAGTTGCTCTGGGTCTGGCAGAGCCTGAATACCCTGAAGTAAACCTGACAGATAGGTCAGTCATTCCTAGTACAAAAGCTGAATTCATGGGCCGCCTTCTGCTTTTGCAAAGGAAGGTTTTTTTCCTTTACCTTGAGGTGTAGCTCCAAAGCAGAAGCTGGCTCCCCAAAAGTTGTGTTAATAGTGCAGCTGAGCATGAGTCCAGCAGGCACCTGATGGAACTTGGGTAAGAAAATCAAGTAAGCAAGTCAGCTCAGTGGAAAATCCATCAGGATTTGACTGTTTCCCAAAGTTTTAAGCACTTTCCATAGGCACTGCTTGTTAGACTGCCTCTGCCTTTCACAGCCCAAATTCACACATGGAGGTATGGTCCTGGTTTCTGTTTCTATGTATTGAGGCAGAGGTTTAACCACACACAACCTGCTGCCTGGGAAGTTGGGATGGTCTGCTCTCAGCTTCTTGTCCTCAGTCTGTGCTGCTTAAAAAAATCCCAGACCACCCAGCCAGAGGCTTAGCCAGGGAAGGGAGAGGCTGCAGTTTGCAGCTGTGCTGGAGCAGTGGCCGTTCTTGTCACAAACTGTCAGCACTGAGGTGCAATTCCAGCCAGTCCCATGCACTCCCCTGGCTCACATCCCTCAGGTTCCATCCAGTACTGCCCATCCACAGCACTTCTGCTGTTCAGCCCTGTAGGGACCTGAACCCTCTACAAGCTCCAGCAGAACAAAGGGGAAAAAAAAACCCATACTGCAGAAGTGTTCTGGCCAAGAAATGCAAGTCTCTTGCTGGGCATTATGTAACGTGATTTTGCAGGCTGTGTGCACAAGTCTGTGATCAGTTGCAAAATTTCTGTCCTGTAACTGTTACCAAATGTCTCTGAACTGAAGAATTAAGTACAAAGCACTTGACCCTGCAGAACAGAACTGGCTGTATTTCTGGAAATGGCTATTTTAGAAGCACTGGACTGTTCCAGAAGGTTAGAGGGTTTGCAAAAAGTAGATAATATTTCTAATTTCTGTGATATACTTTGTGTTGACCAAGTAATATATAATTAAGCATAAAACACTGATTTCAGCAAGTTGACAAGATTGCCAGGTTTTTAATAGAACTCGGGGTTTATTGCAGTCTTTAAGGTAAGCACTACTTTGTCTAGTTCTTGTCTAATACTGTGTTGCTTTCCTTCTCCACCCCTTCACTGCAATGCAGACGGAATGGGAAGCCTTAGAACTGACGGATCATCAGTGGGCCTTAGAAGATGTAGAAGAAGAGCTCATGGCAAAAGACCTCCACTTTGAAGGCATGTTTAAGGAAGAACTTCAGACCTCCATCTTCTGAATTTGAGAATATGCTCTTGTCTCTTCTCGTGAAAGTTATTATTTGAAAAGAAATGTTACTTAAAACTATATAATGTATTTTAGCAAGGCTGAGAATAAAAGGAAAACATCATGTTCAGAACTGCAAAGTGCTCTCACTTTGATTTGAGCCCCAGGACCAGGGGTGTTGTAACTGAGCCAGAGGCTCCATGTGCGTTTCTGCCTGGAGTTCTGTTTCTCTTCCTTGGAAATGTGTGCTGGAGAAAAGACCTAAAACTTCTAGTTCACAGAGCAAGCTTGCTCGAGTTAAGGTTTCTGACAGTAAAAAAGTAGAAGTCATGCCAATATTTCTTTTTTGTCCTTTTAAATAAATACACAGCGAGTTATCCTTAGCTTTTGAACAATGAAGACATCACATAAGCAATTCAAACTTGCCTTATCGACAAAGTATTTACTTCAGAAGCAGCATGAAGATTCAGCTGCTGAAAGCAGTGCTTGCCCTCACTCTTGATACTCTTTTTTTTCCTGTTACGATAATCATGATTTGAAGCTTTTAAAAGGAAGCAAGCACAAGGAGGGATAACTCACTACATGCCCACAGCAAAGCATGGGACAGCTCACTTACCTTCCTCTGGTATCCAAGGCTGCACCAAGGGCTCCCTGGAACTGCACAGTCCCCTCTGCCTCTCCTGCTCTGGCAGCCTCTGCTGGGCACCCCCTGCCCTTCCTTGCTGTTCTTGTTCCTGGGAATGGCAGCTCCTCAGAGGCCTCTGGGCAGCAGAGAGCCAGAGATGGCATTGCTATGCAGAGGCAGGAAACACACAATTTCCCCACTGATTTCATCCTTCCCAAATCCATTCACCACCTCAGAGTGGCCACACAGCCCCTGCTGCCTGCCATGCCCAGCAGGGATCAGTAGCAGGGTTGCCGGGCTGTTCCCTGCATCTACCATTCTCTTATTTACTGGGCCAGGTGGTGTCTTGGTTTGAAGGGAAAAAACCAAGATGTTTACTCACAAAAGGAGGAGGGAGTTTCCTCCTCAATAATCACG
>JAWWLZ010000025.1:14263471-14306012 GCA_035041345.1 Poliocrania exsul
TCCCCAGAAACAAAAGAGACAACCTGCCTCCACCCCGGTGATCAGCACTCAATTGCTTTCTTTGTTAACCACTGGCACGGACAGTTAATGGCAGGGGAGAGAATTTACATAATAATTGCAAACTACAACAGGTGGGGATAGTAAATGTCTTGTTAAAAGCTGCCCCTCTGACCATCTTGCACTGTAGAGAACAGGGAGCAACTGCTCTTGGCTTATTCTGAAGGAGCTCCTCAGACCTCTTCCCCAGGAAGAACAGTCCTAACCTGGGGAAATGATTCCTAAACAGCAGCTCTTACATACTCTGTGGTTGTTACTGGTTTCCCCCCTCTTTATTTCTAGCACTTTTTCTCAGTGTAAAACTGCACATTCCCTTCAAAGCAGGAGCTGAGTCAGCGCCCTGACACAGCCTATTTTCTCACCAAACTATCTCAGTGGTACAGCCACAAGCAGCCCCAATACCCCTGGAGAAAATGGACAGAAGGAAGACCAGGACCCCCAAGGATCTGCAGTAGAAGAGGAATGGTGAAGCCATAGCTGAGGCTTCCCAGTGCCATAGAAAAGCACGGACAGGCTTTGCTGAGCACCAGATACCAACAACCCAGCACTGCAGGCAAGAAAATGCAACCCTGTAGCGAACACAAACTCTTGAGCTGTGCAGAGCAGTGCCCTCAACAGCTGATTTTCTCTAAAATCCTCACTGGTTCCAAAGGGCTTGTCCTTCCCCAACCCAAATCACTCCTGGAGCACCAGGCATCCCCACAGCCAGCAGTCTTGGGCTACACAGTGATAGCTGAAAATACAACAAAATTAAGTTTCAGTGCAAACCACTCTTTAATTTTCCTCTTTGTACAACAGAGCCAGCCACTTACAAAGTGCTAGTCTAAAAAACAGTCTGGTATTACAGCACACACACAGCAGCTGAAGCCCAACAGCTCAGAGGCAGAGAAAGCAAGAGCTGGGCCACTTGTTCTGCAGTACAAGAGAGTCTGTTCAGCATCTGAGCATCACAGGTTTAGTCCCACGGATGCTTTGCTGTGTCAGCACAGGCAAGGAGGAGAGGAGAACAAAGGCTATTTAAGATTTATCTTTTAAAAAGGTCTTTTACTCCCCTCCCTTTCCTGTACTCCCTATTTTGGAATGCCCACGTGACTTACTTTCAGGGTAAAACAAACAAAAATGCTGATTAGAGTAATTTCAGTGCAGTGCTACAGCTTCAAAACTGCTTTTTGGATGTTCTCCTCAGTAATGAGGAGGGAAAAAAAAGAAATACAATATTAAGAGTTGCAAAAAAAATTCCCAAAACAAAATAAGAAAACCCCACCAGAATAGCAGAAGCAACTAAGCAATTGTGATCTCAAAATTCAGATTTCAATATTTTAAAAGCAAAATTCCACAGAGGAGGATCACACCAGTAGCATGCCACCTAGAGGCAGCTGTCCCTTCTCCCCAAGAAAGAAAACCCACCGTGTATTGTTCATCACCTTGAGCTAGACCTTTTCCTAAAATACACAGGCTAAGGCTCTAGATTTTTTTCCCATATTTCACATGGAAGACCAGTTCTCCACTGAGGAGAGACTCACAGGAGTCCTTATAAAAGAAGAAAGCTGGACTTGAGTCCTACAAGTACCACAGACAGTAAAGGAGGACAGAGGGAAGAGCATTTGCCAGTTGTGCCAAAAGGATGGAGCAAAACTATTGAACAGTAAAGGCAAATGGGACCCCGGCCAGGACAGTCACACCTGCAACCCCAAAAAGGTGGTAATGTGGGGATCTAAAGAGCAGCTCTCAAGGGAAGAGGAGGAGGAAGGGTGAAAGAGCAGTCCAAAAAACCAAAGTTGCAAGAGAAAAGACAGAAAACTCACACGATCCAGTGCATTGGGTTGTCACAGGTGACACAGTGCTGAGCTTGGCTGGGAAAAAATGCTCGAAGAAGTCACATAAATGACCAAAAAAGGATAAAAATGCTGTTACTGCACAAACCATAGGAGCAATGCAGAAAAGTGCTTTACAAAGCAGCCTGGAAGTGAGGGATGTACGAGATGGATGAAGAGGACAAGAAATCATCCATGTTATGGGTGGTATTTTCTCTGCAGAACAGGAGCCAGAGCAGCTGTATCCTGCATCTCCATGGGGATTAGCCTGCATATCTGACACACCATAGGCAGGTATGATTCACTTCTGGCCAAGGTTCCTACATTACAAAATTCAGTGTTTACAAGAAAAAAGCTGAGTCAAAACTGCCCTGAAGAGCCTCAAATGCATCAGTGAAAGGATAGAAGCATGAGAAATGTTTGCTGCTTAGCGAGGGGACTAAGGTACAATGGTAGAGAATGCAACAGACATGCCAGACGTACAAAGATCTGAGCTGAGCTCCAGAAAAGGTGCAAGAGCCTCCCTGATACAGGCAGAGCCCGAAAGCAACACCAGAGCTGGCAGGAAGCCTCAGTGCCGATTCACAGAATCGTACCCACCAGACTCCTCCACAGGCCCCTCAAGGCTCAGCTACGACTGGTCTCCAGCTCACACTGCCCTCTCCCAACCCCACCTACAACCCTCAGCCCAAGAACCACAGCACCAGCATGGCTCAGCCCCAACCCCTGCCTCTAGCCACACAGCTCAGGCAGATTTTAAAGAGAACTTTATTGAAGCTCCAATATGTATTATTTTTGGCCTCTAAATACCCAAGTGTCAGCACCTATTCCTGGCTCTCCAGTGCTACTCTGTAACCCCCAGCACTGAAACTTTCTGTGCTCAATGTTCTGCTTTTAACCCCTACAGAAGGAAGGAAAATTTTCAGACGTCTCAGGCATTGCTTTAGAAGAGGAACTGCTACCATGGTGGCTAGAGGTGATGCTTAGTTGGTATCCATGGCACCACATTCTTCTTGGGGAGGACATGGGGCAGTATGTTCCTCGTTGTTTCGGCGCTGATAAAACAGCACATATGCAGCTTTTGTCTACCAAACAAAAAGAAAACCCATCTGAAATCATTGACACAGCTTGGCTGGAAATGTCATGTTCAAAGCAGGGGACCACACTCTCAGCACAAACTCCAAATAGCCTCAGGACAAATACTCACCACTATTTGGTCTTCCGAAGCCACTGATACGCTGCTGTCATCGAAGTAGTACCACTTGTCATTCACTTTGTTCTTTGCATAGGCAGTGTCTGTCAGGGGGAGAAACTGAGCTCAGAACTCTGAGGAAGGCAGAAGGGAACACACACCAGACATGCTGGATGGGTGACAATCAAGACTCCAACTGTGTGTGCACAGAACACCAGGAGCCAGCCTTGACATTCCCCGCCCCAAGCCCAGTTCACCAACATACACATCTTCTACAACATGCTGGCCAGCCCAGCCAGTCTGGGACCATGTCCCACATACCAGACCTACCCCTGACACCTGAGATACAGGGCAACAACACTTAGGAAAAGAATTACAGTGCTTTGTTCACCTGCCCAGAGCCAGAGCTTTCCAAAACACATAGTTCTCTTTTCCCATGAAAGAGAAGTTTTCTGTTGATGATGGATCTGACCTAGTGCTTGCAAGAGTTCTCACTCAAGGGGGAAGTTCAAAGCTCTGCAAAGTCTCTTTCCATCAAGACTTCTGTGACTGTGATCCCCAGTATCAGAGCGTATCTCCTTTCAGCTATGGGTGCTCATCATCCCCCTATAGTAAACTGTCTCTGGGTGGTTCTACAAGTGTCACCTACAGCAGGGATCTGCATGGACACCTGGTAGAGGAACCTGCCTACAGGCACATTTCATTACACTGCAGCAAACCAGTGACAGAACACGCGGACACCTCACATATCCGACTTATCATATAAGAAAGTGACTTTTCCTCCTGATGGGATGACATTTTCCCTGCTATGTCAGCCCTTGCCAGTGCAAAGGTGGAGATGTTCTACTGCAAGCCAGTGCCAGCTGTGCCTCCTAGAGGTCCCAAGAACTACACATTTTTTGGCTTGTTTTAGAAAAAAGGCTGGAACAAAGGAAAACAAAAGGGGAAAAAAACTTGCTCTTGCAGCAAACAGAATTCAGGATAGGAAATGCAGATGGCATCAGCTTCATGGCAAGGTAAGGCCTCTGCTGTGTTCTGACCTACAGGTGACTGCTGTTCCTTGGATCGTGTCTGACCACCATGGAAGGAATGCTGTATGCCCGTGGCACAAGGGGCTGGCCTCTGGCACGCTGCAGGGCAACCAGCTGTGCCCTGGAACTGACCAGACAGCTTTTGCTGAAGATGATCCTCCCAGCACTCTCCAGTAAGAAGTTCATTTTCACAAGTTCAGGTTCAGCAATGAACAATCTTGACTCCACTCATAAACCGAAGAACATCATCACACACACTAAGGACTACTAACCAGGGTCCCACAGAACTCAGTCAGACCTCAGGCAGCTGCAAAGCACACAAACTGGGTATCTGCCCTACAGATCCTAAAAGGAAGGGTATGACCTCCCAATATGATATTTACTTGCACACAGAACACAGGTATGTTGTGGGCACCAGACACCCTTGGTGAGGGCTCCTGCAGGTGTCCAACACACAGAGCCCTCCCAGGACCCCTCTGCCCACATTTCCTTGTGCACAAAGCACACAGCAGCAGTTACTCACAGTGGCCCACTCCCACGGCTCCATAGTGATTGGAAACTGCAATGAGGTCATACACATACGAGCCTGCTTGTGGGTCACACACGAACTCGGACATGTTTAAACCCCTGGAAGGAAATCCAAAAGTATTAGTACTGCAGTAACCAGCACTTTTTAGGAAGAGATGTGTGGCCCCAGTGAAGCTCTGCAGGCAGGCAGCACTGGGGCAGCAGTGCAGCTCTGCTGCTCAAGGGCCAGGCCTTACTAGTGTGAAAACCAGAACTGTCACCCCCGCCACTCAGGACAAGTCCTGGTAAAAACATCAAGCACTGCCAAAAGGTTTAAAAGGAGGTGCTGAATAAAACACAGTTCAGTGTGTCCCTGTGTAGCCATGCAAAGTGAGATGGCAGTAGTAAGGAATATGCTTCATCCCACAGCAGGACACTGACAAGCAGAAGCAGAGGGACAAGGCAGGCTTTCATCTTGCACTTGTGCAATACTCAGGACTACAAGTGCAGCTCTGCCCAACAAATTTGCTAAAATCACCATAGAAGTTCTCTTGGTTCAGCAGAATCACATGGTTTGAATGTAGTTTCAGAAGGCATAGTATCTGCTAGTAACTAATGCTCTTTGAGATGTATAGAATTGATTAATCTTAACAAAAGCAACCCTTCAAAAAACTAACCAAGTCAAAAACAACCCCTCAAAAAACTAACCAACTTAACTGGTGCTGGCTGTTGAGCTGTTCAAACCCAGAAGGCAGCTGTTCTACTTTTATCTCTAGCAAGCCCACCCAAAAGAAACATCAGAAGTAGATTTTTCTTGACCAGCTTCTTTAAGCTCTTCCTGGCTTGAGGGAAGAATCCTACCTGATAGGGAATTCCACAACAGTATCGAGTTTATCCCTCCAGTATCTGCTGTATGAGAAGCGTTTTAAATGCACCACCAAAATCTTGGGCAAAGACCACAAGCCAAACTTCTTTGTGGCCTGTTGATGCTTCTTGCAGTTAGGGCAGTACCTGAGGAAGGAAAAACAAACAAGAAAATTAATAACCACATTAAAATAAAAGCTTCTGGCATTCCATTAAAGATGCCTCACTAGCACAGCACAGCCTCTGCCTTACAGAAGGCATGCTGGCTGTGCAATACATAGGTGAACACATTGAGAGAATTCCAAACTGCAATTTGCTTTCACTTTAAAGGCAAAATGCCCCATGGCAAGTGTACTAAATGAAAACTGTACAAAAAATTAACTTTTCTCTCATAACTTAAAAGAAAAACAGTTTAAAGGTCCCATTACATTTCTATTTTTACCCTGATGCAGCCCAAACAGGTAACAGTTGCAAAAACATCTATAGCAGATTATCAGAAATTAATAATAAACAAGGACACTTTATGTTATTTTCTTACACAGCTAACAAACAACTTCCAAAGATCCTCTGCACAAATGGTAACTGCATTTTGGTCACTTGGGATCTGCTGTATCTTGTCTCTCTGGACTAGGGATTTTTGGTAGAGTTGGGAGCAGGTCAGGAGTGGTTCAAGTTAGAAATAAAACAGGATTAAATGCTAAAGTAGCCACATACTTTCACTCTTTATTACCACACAGTCTGACACTATCTAGAAGACAGATGTATGACTGAAAATTGAAAATAACCTGATCTTTAGAAGCTATATGCCCACTGACACTTTGCAGCCTATGGAATTAATGACTTAATACATATCTGACAGACTTCTCACAGGTGAAGACAAAAGTAGAGACCTGGGAAATTATCAGAATCCCATGACCGATAACATGAACTCAAATAGTTATGGCATTTTATGATAAATACGCAAACACAGGCTCTTACCACGGGTCGTGTTCACCAAGTGTTTCCATGGTAGTGAAGAGCTCTAGGCAGTCTCTGAGGGCTACCACAGCCGCCTTCTTCTGTGGTTGTAGCATGCTCCCATGTTTTTCAAATGCCTAGTCAAAGAGATGGATGCTTTATTCAATTCCACATACTCTGCAATCCTTTACATCACAAAATTAAATGCTCACCTTCCCTTCACTGCCTACTTCTGTCCCCCCCTCCACTTCCCCAGCCAGACACTTCTCTCAAGCTTCCAGTCACTCCTTTCCTGTGTTACAAACAGTCTGTAATAGAATATGTCCTTCCTTCAAAGTTGGTGGGTTTGAGGCTTTTATCATGCCAATAATAACCGCTTATTCTGCTACAAAAGATGATCCAGCAGAATCTTCACAGAAAGAATACTGAGCTTTCTGTTGGGATCTACGAATTTGGCTTCAGATTTCTTTTGAGTTTTGTTTTGTGAGTGGACCATGAACTAGACTACTTAGTTTTGAAATTAAAAGGTCAGCTTTTTTCAGAACACACTAGAAACAGATCAGCAACTACAGATCTATAGACTTTACTACTAAGTATTTTAAGCAAACATATCTCATGCTGCTGACGTCAGTTTTTATGAAGGGAGCTACACCTCATTTCCCCATTTACTGTTATCTTTTAAGTGCCATGCAAGTTTAAATACAGATTATTTACGAAAAGAGCATAGTACAACCTGTGCCTCCTGTTCATCATAAAGTAGCCTCCGTGTATCAGAATCCCAGTCAACAGTAACTGCAGAAAAAGATACAAAAAAGAAGAAATATTTATTGCAAAGATGTAAGGAGAAGGAAGGAAAAAAAGACAGCAAGAAAATAATTACCATTCAGTTTTAAGAGTTTTCCTTCAACAATGGAGTTTATCTCTGGGGTCCCAGAGAAATTCACAAGGCTGAAAGTGAAATGCTGCTTCTTGCAAGGCTGCAGGTCTCTTCCTGCCTCCACCTGCATATAACTCTCAGAGTGGCAGAGATCAACTTCGGACAGCTTTTCCTTGCCTTCTTCTCCTCTGTCCTGATACTCCATCTCTTCAATGTCACCTGGCAAAATTTAAAATAAGCACAATATTAAAGGGCTTCAGTGAAAGTTTAGCCTGACACCTCCCACGGACAGCTGTTTGCACCAGCCTGTGTGGCACACACCAGCTGCTTGGGAAGTAACGAAAAGGCACAGAAACAGAACCCTCCATCTGAAGTTGCATTTTTCCCTTTAGCAGATGTCAGGTAATGTGCTGGACTTTATATCCCAGAATCATCAGATATGATGGAGAGTGCTCAGCTCACAATAGGTTAACAATGACACCTTCTAACAGCACACCCTAAGAAACATCCCCAAGAGAAAATCAACAAGGTTGCAGCTGGGGGTCTTTACAGAAGGGAATATTTAAGTGTCCAAGAAAGTTATTTCCATTCCTAGGAAAAAACCAGGCAGATATTTTTCCCCATTTAACTTATTCCAGTTGTTACTCTCAGGGCTCCACAAGTGAATTGTTTCAATGAAGAGAAACATGCATTTGCCTTGAGCATTAACAGTTTCCTAGTAAGCATCTCGTCTAGGGATGAGACCTCATGATTCTATATCCTCCAAGAGAAAATACCATTTCCACTTTATTTCTCCACAACTTTTTTTTGTGACCCAACAGACCAAATCTCATCACCAAAGGATGTATCAGAAAAGAAGGTGCCTCTGAAGGGAGGCACCTGAACACCTCACAGGTAAGCAAGGACTGTGATGAATGCACACCACACCTTGTTCTCTGGCTGCCTCACACACACCTGATCATCCTAGGAAGGAAGGTGCTCTTTCTCCCCATCCCATGCAGAAGTCCTACCCAGCAGTGTGGTTTAATCATGGTGAAGAAACAATCCAGTGGAGCTTAAGCTAAATACATGCAGCACAAACCAAATGCTAATAAAAAGCTTACAGTGCTGAAAAGCTTCCATCCAATTTTGAAAGGACTTTACCTTCAACCACCCCATTGGAGCCATTGCAAGTTCCTCTGTCTGGGCAGGGTGTGGAATATTCTTCTGCCAAAGGGAGTTTCACGTAGCGGCTAAAGAGAGGGGATATGTTTATCACACAACTGGATTGAAGCTGTACATCTCAACAGCAGCACCCCTCTGTCATCAGTTCTTGCTGTCCAGTCCCCCTCAGCAAACCAGAACTTGTCCTGTACAGCAGCATTTATAGGCCAAGAGCCCTCAGAACGAGTCAAACAACTCAGTAAGTCTCTGCTTTCCCTGCTGGTTCCAAGTTTTCTTGGCAGTAGACTGAAAAGGCAAAAGCAAGTTATGGTGCCTTATCTGTGAGCCCTGAAAACACGGCCCAAGTTCTGCTCCTGACCTATTTTGCAACACTGAGCAAACACATCCCCTTCTGACCATGACCAGATTTCACAGAGCCCAAAAAACCAGGACCTTGAAATTGCCCCTGAGTCCTCCAGACACTAAAGCAACACAAATCCTGGTTTATACGTCCCACACAAATCAAGGAAAATTCTTCCTGCTCACAAGGATGCAGCAATTCTATTACAATGTAATTGAATAAGTGACCTCTAGAACTTGCCACAGGATTCAAAGGTACAGACACGACTTACCTGATCTGCTCCAAGACCACACTGTACAGGTGATCCACAGTGAGCTTGTGTTTCGGCACAGATACCAGCAGTGGCTGCTCAAAGAGCACAGTCCGGGCAGTGCTGCTGGGCTGCCTCATTGTCTTCTCCCAAAAGTGAATGGAGAGAGTGATGTGCTCCGAGCCATCCTCACTGGGCTTGCGAACTTCATACCTGTTCAAAAGACAGGTATTTCCATGGGTTACTTCCACTGCCAAGCAGCACAGCAGGTAGAACCAACATGAACTCAGTCCAGCAAGACACTCCACCAGGCACAGAAGGGCTGTACTCTCTCCTGCTGTAACAGAGCAGTTTCCTGAACACTCCCCACAGCTCACAAAGGCACAGGATACAGACCTGCCACCAACTCAGGTGCCACTTGCCCTCTGTATTCTTAATTCAAATTCCTACTGCCACTCACCTCCCAAGACACTACCCTGACAACTACCCAGTGCTTCAATCAGATCACAGCATCAGTAAAAACATTAAATGTACTTTGAAATCCCTCTGACAGAGTTTGTTTCTCCTGGAGAAAGAAACCCGCTTGATACTCTGGGTCTTGTGTTCTCCCAGCCTCCCATACAGTCTAATGGCCTGAGCTCACATCACTGGGTAGCCAACATTTCAGAAAACCAAGAGTTTGGAAACATCTGTTTCACAGAAAAATCCAAGGACAGTAAACAAACAAGAAATATTCTGGAAGACAACAAACAGCTAGGGAGAGAGATACTTGCTGATGTCAGAGTCAAAAGAAACCACGTGGTGCAACACTATTACACTGTTTGCTTCAGGGCTATTTGTTGCATAAGGTTCATTTTTGGGAATGCTAAGTCACTGCTCTCTAATTTGGTGAGTCATCTGTCTCAGAATTATCTTAAAACTGAAAGAAAAGAAAGAGTTCAATGAAAGGTGTTACTACACATAATGACCAAGACCACAGTCACGTATCTGAATGCAGTAAATTCTCAACAATTCTCTTACATTAGACAAGCCACTTCCCTTCTCTCAAGAGCTGAGAAATATTTTTATTCCTGTGTTCAGAATGGCCTTGTAGAGCAGGGAAGAGAATAAATTTCAGAGTTGTAGTTCTGGTCCACCCTACTTAAAATAAAAAAAGATCCCAGCCTGGGGCTTGCACTGAGTCAGTAGAGTATATGAAGGAAAACATCCTTCCAGAGAGTCCCAGCCCAGCCCACCAAAAGCACGAGAGCCCAGAGTCAGCACAAGACAGTCCCGTGCCAGGGGCTGTGTGGAGGTTTTCCAGGCTGTCACTGATATTCAGAGGGACACCAGTACTGCATACAGCTCACACTTTATAAATTTTCCTGAGAAATTGCACCACAAAGAGGTGAATTATTTTTCTTAGTACTGTTTAAATAAGAAAAGGCCATAGTCAGATCTGTCACTACAATTCAGAAAGGAGGCACTGAGCAATGAGGGAACTTTTGTTTCCTTGCACACTGACGTTAAGCAAGTGCACAGGAGCATGGGAAGGTACAGAAGACCAGGCAGAGCTACTTGAAAGGGCACTGAAAGCAAAAAATACTCTGACCTAAACACCAGGCTAATATACAGGTTGCATGTTACTGCAACACTCCCAAGGGATCTATGGCATTAACTCCAGCTGCAAATACACTGTGGGGATCACAAGTCAGTCTACAGCAACAACCAAGAAGTCTGTTTTGTAAGAGAATGGAGAAGGGCAGGAACAAATGGCACAGCAGAAGCCAACAAACAGATCTGTCTGAACAGGGGCACTACTGCACACCCACCCAGAGATGCTGCTGTGAAATCACAACAGGCCCAAAAGCAGACAGTAAGAATAAAGAGAGGACTGGAAAACACTGGGAAAAACTGCTGCACATATTCTGATCTCTTCTAGGAAGTGGAGATACTCCTAATCTTTTTACTTTCTTTCATAATACCAGAACAAAACAGACAAGTAAACTAAGAGATAAGAGACTGCAAATGCCATTTTAAAATTTTTTTTATAGGTTAGCTTGCCCTGTAGAAGTTGGTCACAGGATTTTCCTGGTCTTGCAGTAGAATAAGATTAAAAATTATGAGGGAATTCAACCAGAAAGATTTTTACAAAGCTTAAAAAAATACAAGTTCATTGTGGAAAGGACATGAACTCTCATTTTAAACAAGAAAACCCAATTTCAGCAAGTGTAAACAAACTTTCCAGATCAGTCTGCTGCAAGATCTCACACTCTCAGATGCTTCTTATAAAACTACTGGACTAGCTAAGTCTGCTGACCTCATTAACTCAGTTCAATAATTGCTGTAGCCTCAGTCACACAAACAAACCTGCCATTTCTGCAGCCAGTCACTCATGGTTTTTCAAGACCATAAACTCACCTAAATGCAACACACAGCATGTTGTAAGAGAAGGAGGAAAGCACAGCATGTATGGCAAAACTAAGTATATCCTACTCAAATATGAACACTTTTACAGGTTAAAGGTGACCTGCAAATCAATTTCTGAAACTTTCACCAATGTAGGCAATGCATGTTATATAATAATGCCCCATTAGCCAGGCTAAGAGAACAGCAGGATCCAGTTTACTCATCAAAACAGTCTTTTTCTTAGTTCTTAAAAACTAAGAACTACCAAGAGTGATATTCTTGAAATGGGCCATGGAGTTTCTTTTCAAGTGGCACTTACCTGACCCCTGGTACCGGCTCCAAGCTCCAGCAGGATCCCTGGTGATGAGATATCACCAGCAAGGTGCATGTCTGGGGGTTACATTGGAGCAGGAGCCGGAGGTCCTAGTGGGGCTGGACTTCCAGAACACTAAGTGTTTGGGTTGTGTGCTGAATGCTGTTCTCTGCTTAGCCTAGGGAATGAGACCATCCAGCACAAACACTGAACCAATGTCATTAAATTGATTTGCAGACCACCTTTATGTGAGTGAGTTCTGACCACTTGCCACAGACCTCACTGTCCTGCCACAGAACAAGATGCTTCAAGACAATCGTTTCCAACACTGTGAGAAGTCATCCTGTCAGTGATTTTCCTCGAGGCTTCCACCAACCCCCTACCTCTCTGCATTTCACCTCTTCTCTGGTGACAAATATTAACACATCTTACACCAAGACTACCCAACATTTCCAAGTCTATCAAGATGAGAAAGATATGAGTGTAAAACCTCATGAAAGAACAGGCTTGGAGAAGTCTACACCCAAATTCTCCTCCCCTTTCAGGTGACTTGGAGAGGAAAACAGTTTTGTCCTCTTGTGTAAAACGACAGCTTCATTTTGGGATGCATCTCAGAGTTACCTGAAGTCACTTAGATATCAAGAAGCCCAATAATATTTGCATTTTTCTTTCTGAAGTTTTACTATCAGCTAACCACAAGAATGCATGAGAAACTGAGCAGCTGAAAGGGAAAATGTATTGTAGCCATTCAGAGCACATTTTTGTTTTCCACATTGTAATCCATTCAGCTTAAATTCCAAATGGAGTCTAATTCTTGCTCCCCTCCTCAACCCCCAGATTCAGCATCTCCCACCACTTTAGAGGGACATGAAAATTCACCATACACATCTCAAGATGTCCAAGATGCCCTGCAAAGATCAGAAGGCTGATCATGTGTTCCCTCATAACCCTAAGTGAAAGCAAGAAAAAGAACACAGATTTCCAACCACTGAAGTCACCAAAAAAAGGTGCAAGCTCAATATTCCATACATTCCACATCCCTGCTGGGGACTCAGACCTCCTGCAGCTTTGGAATCTTTGAATTTGGAATTGAGAGATGTGTTGCCAGGTGGCCAGTGCACAATGCTCTAAAATCATAAGTCTGTCAAACCACAGGGATCTTGTCACATGCAGACCCAGGGCTGACTCTTGCTTTGAGCAAAGCAAACCTACAGAAATATTGTAAGAGACTGGCATTTATATTTAATTTTTTCAATCCTGAGACAACTTGAAGGTGATTCTAAGAAACACAGAGAAGGCAAGAGCTGTCAGTTGAAGTTACAACCAGACCCTAAAGCCTCAGAGCCATTGAAACAACTGAATTCTGTACAGAAGACAGACACACAGGTGGGAGATCTTCTGGACTCTGAGCAATGTCCTGTTTAGAGGGGGACAAGGAGATCAAGAACAAAGGAACAACTGGATGGCAGCTGCTCATAAAATCAGAGCCTGAGGGCCTTGCACTCTCTCCCATCACTGCATTCTTTGCATTCTCAGAGTTCAGCAAACAACCACAGAAAATTACTAACACAACCTTGGTTTGCCTCTGCCAGTGGAAAGGGGGAGGAAACTGTTCTACCTTCAAAAAGATGATTTAAACACCAGCATGGAAAGGTGCAGCCTTCAGTTCATCACAGCTTCTCTCAGAACTCACTCAGTGTGGCCATCAGGAAGCAACAAATGAAAAGACCTGAGAGCACACTCAAAAGACAAGGCACCAAAATCCTTCAGGAAAAGACCTCAAAAATCACTAAGATCCACCAAGCCATCTGTAAAACATGAAAATATAAGCTTGGGGAATGTACATGTAAGTTTTGGGAAAATATTCATGAGAAATCTGTTTCTGAATATCTCATACTGATTTGACTATTTTGGATTGCTTACTTCCTCAGACTTTGTTTTCTAACCAGTGAAAGGAACTTAGCATTTAACTTCAATTACTTAAAACAAGGAGTGAGATGTACACATTACTGTTTGCCAAAAGGGAATTCTTGCCACTGGACATTGCTGGAAAATAAGAGCATATTATGAGTATATTAAAGAGACAGGATGAATAAAACATCGATTAGGAAAGAGTTCAAGTACATGGGACAGTGCACACCATGCTAATTTCAATACAAGAGACATCTGGATTCTAGAAAACATCTCTCATATAAATACAATTAACTAACACTCCTCAGTTATATCCCAGGTTGCTTATTATATGTCAATTTGAAACAGACCTAGGATAGTATTTAGTACCCAAAAACACACCCTGCAAAAGGTGCCATGACCTCCTCTCCAGTTTGTTTTCCCCCGATGGCTGACATGGCCCTCACTTTGCTTTGCTGCACTGAGCACAATACCCTGAAATGATGTAGTTTTCCTATTTGATTTGCAACATAATTAATGCTATTAAAGACCTCAGCTTTTCTGTAATGTCTATTTTCCTACATGAGAAGCTGATCTGTCTTAGTCTTGCCACACAAGGCCACAAAGTGATGCAAACAAATCTTAGGAAAAAATTATGTTTTCAAAACATGGTAGGCAAGCAGCTTGCAGAGGGTTTCTCCCTTTCTTATAAAGCAATTGCTACCTTGTCATTCCAACATTTTTAAAAGTGTTCTTAGAAATTTATTTTTATCTTAAATGTTGATGCATTAGCATGATTTATTCCAGCTTTTTAAGGTTATTTATTTTAATTGTAAATTTTAGGTGAAAAGTATTGTCACTGTAAAACCATACACAGTTGTACTTTCTAATAAAAGGCATCTGTTCCCCTTCATTAATCAATACAAGGGCAGTTTTCTTTCAGGACCAGGAGAGATACAACACTTGGTGTAGCTAATGGTCCACCTCATAGATATATCACCACAAGAGGATTTTTTCCAAGCTGAACATTTTGTGGACTATGCAGGCATACAGAGCCATCCCTCACATCATAAGAAGCTTACACTAAGATTTAGAAAGCCTAAAAAACTTAG
This sequence comes from Poliocrania exsul, assembly GCA_035041345.1. Taxonomy (NCBI): domain Eukaryota; kingdom Metazoa; phylum Chordata; class Aves; order Passeriformes; family Thamnophilidae; genus Poliocrania; species Poliocrania exsul. The sequence continues at coordinate 14,278,228 of JAWWLZ010000025.1, forward strand.
ATAAGCCAGTTTCAACTTATTGATAAGTTTAAATTCATAGAGATCTCAAAGGATTCCTCGGATCATAGGGTAAATGAAAAGAAAAAATGGAAAACACTTCCTGAAAGGAGAATCTAAAGAACATATAAAATATGCTGTTAACAGGAAAAATAAAAGAAAAAAGCCTTCAGCATACCCTTCACGTGGTCAGTTTGAAAGAGCACAATGAATCACAAACCCCACATTGCTGGTCTTACATTCAACCAAGTCCTTTCAGGGACAATTTCCAAAGTTTCTCCCAGTGCCACCACACTGTCACAGCCTGCTGACCTCAGGCTCTACAACCAAGAGCAAAAGGGTGAAAGTCCCTAAAGTATCACTCCAAACTGCAGTTCAGAAATCCCAAGCTGAAGACCCAACCCTGAACAATCCCACCTTGGTCGCAACCTTAACACAAACCAATGTACTGTCAGTCCCTCCTTCCACACCCACTTCAGCAGATACAAGACCTTAACAGATGGAAAATGAACAGAATTCAAGAACCTTCACACTGCCATTATCATTTCTTGAATGATGTAACTAAATCTTAGAACATGTAAGTGCAGACTTTTTATAACCACCCAAGGTAGGTCCGCACTGAAAGTAATTATGAATTTGCTCTAAAGAAGCTTTGCTCTTTATGAACAAGTGTTTCTCTCTTGTGTTTTTGAGACAAGACTTCCTTTCAATAAAAGAATGCTGGATTTTAGCTGTAGTTAGAATATTACTTTATAGATCATTTTCCTGGCAGAAACAACCCTTAAAGAGACCTCCTATGAGCAGCTTTTTCCTAATTCTTGCCCTGGTGTCTGGCTGCTTGCTCTTGCCCCTCAGTGCTGAAAAGATCTTGGAGGGTGTACATGGAAAAACAGGATTTGCAGAACTTCCTCCTGCTACCTCTCCTCTTCCTTGGAGGGTTATTTTTAGCTCAGTTTTAGTTCATTCACTATGACTCACAGCATCACCTCGTTTACAGTTGCCCTGCACATAAAAGGATGTAGGAATTACAAAGGAAAATGCAATTGGAGCTGCAGTCCAGCCAATGCTTTCCCCATACCCCAGAGCAGACCTGATTCAGACAGTTGTTCTCTGTGGAGGGTTATGCTGTTTTGCCCGTATGAAAGCAGGGTGGTTTTACAATTACCACTGTAATATCACACTTCTTATTTTACAGTGTTTTACTGGCTTTGGACACAGACAGACTTACAAACTAACACTTTCCAACACCCTCCCAAACAGATTTCACAGAAGCCAAATGTCCTTCCCAGGCATCCTAACTGGCCACACCTTTAGATGCAACTGAAAACAACAACAACAATGTAGAATTTCAAAAAAACTCCTACACTGCATCTCAGCAAAGAGGTCACAACAGAGGGTGTGACAAAAGAGCACCAAGCAGAAGGTCACAGCATCCCACCCAGTGAAAGAGTCCCAGTGCACCAGAGGATATGAGTGCACATCTTCACACTGATCCAACAATTTCATGGAAGCAACACTCTTGCACAGGAATGCTCTCACATGAGGAAGTCTGGACCTGTGATGGAGGGCTGGATTTGACCCTTCATCCCCCAGCTGTGAGCCATAAAGCCCATTTTGCACTGCACACACAAAATTTTTCGATTTCCAGCTGCAATAGAGGAACAAGACTTTTGTTTTCCCCACTGGATTTCAGAGATGACTGGAGATGCCTCATCCATCACTCACGTGCAGAACATCAAGCACAACCAAATCCTCATCTTCACCAAGGTCCTCAACAACCACATTTAAGATACAAACAATGTTTAGCACCAGTCAAGAGTTCATAAAGAACCTCCACCCCTGGTTAGCTGAGTGGTGCAACAACCATGATGGATTCTGAAAAAGCAGAGTAAAACAGCTTAGACTCCATGCTATCCTAGTAAGGGCTCCAAGGAGGAGCTGATTTGGAACATAAAACCAGTAGGCTTGAGCCGGACTAAAAATGCCAGGGAGAGCATAACTGCAATCCAGACACAGATGATCAGCTGTGAAAGAGGCTTGAGATGTTCTAAACTGCAGAACACAGATCAAACTAAAACTTCATTATTACAAAAGTGTCTTTGCATTATTAAAAATACCTACTAAACTCTGCCCATGCTGATCAGCTGGTAGGAGCAGTGCTGCACTACCCCAAGGCACGAAAGAGGTCTAGAGGAAGGCTTCAGTCTGGGGAAGGTGGGGAGGGCAGGAATTGGGTTTTATAACCTGAAACCAAAGCAAATGTTTTGCATTATTCTTCACAGGTGGCCTCTTCCCACTTTACTCACACAAAGATGTTGTCTTTTGGCATGATATTATTTAAACCTTCATCCATTTTGAAGATTTTGTGGAATCGGTGATTGTACACATCTGTCACCACCATCTAGAACAGCAAGCAATATTTGCAGTGAGATTATAGTAAAAGCTGACATAAATTTAGGCAAATCACCTTTAAATTCAAGCAACAATTTATTCCAGTTCTTTATCAGAATTTTCACCACACCAACATCAATTGTATTTGTTGAGATTGATCAGAACAACAAAGCAATTAACAGACTGATTTCACACAGGTACTGAGGAGATGCAACTCCAACTCAGCCTGGTGGAACCAGCAGCACAGATCCCAGCACCAAAGTGGCACCAGGCTAGGAATTCAGGCAGGGATCACTCACATCTGTAATTAACTGAAATAAATTGAAGTGCTACATTGGCATCCTAAAAATACCCCACCAATTACATTCCCTCCAGAAATGACCACTTGATCCCTTTGTTATTAAAAGGACATTCAAGAAGAGGTGGACCCAAAACAGACATTGGACACCTCTCAGTACTAAGAAACTACATTATCAGAAGTGTTGGGTATGAGGGGTACCTTTCTGCCCCTTCTTTAAACCTCTCTACTGCAATGGAACTATCAGGATAAATTCAGATTGTTTCATGCATTAGAATCATAGACTCACAGAATCATAGAATTGATTGGGTTGGAAAAGACCTCCAAGATCATCAAGTCCAACCCTTGGTCCAACTCCAGTCCCTTTACCAGATCATGGCACTCAGTGCCACGGCCAATCTCAGTTTAAAAACCCCCAGAGATGGGGAATTCACCCCCTCTCTGGGCAGCCCATTCCAATGCCTGATTCCTCTCTCTGGAAAGAATTTTTTTCTGATATCCAGCTTCAATTTCCCCTGGCAGAGCTTGAGCCCATGCCCTCTTGTCCTATTGTCCATTCTTTTCAATTTACAATCAAACAACAGCATTTTAACTTGTTATGGTTTTGTCACCAGCCTATTAAGTTCAGCTTATCACCCATCTAAAAGCTAAGCCACCAAAATGCTTCAAGAAGAACAAACATTTATCAAAATTACTGTCTGCATTCATCCTTACATTTTCTGCAGGAACACCAGAGAGTTTGGAAAGTGCTTCACACAGATCCGAGATGGCTCCCATCATCGGCACCACAACCCGGTACTGGAAACAAAGACAATGTCGTGCTTACACCAGGCAAAACAAACCCACGCAAGGCAGGGAGCAAGAAAACAGAAATAAAACCTTAAAAACTCCTAAATCTTTAATTTTTAGGAGTCCAGCTCAAGTTAGGATCAGAGCCACTTCAAGATCTTTTGGATCTCAGTTCTGCCTTACAAAGCAGGGATTTGGAGGGAGTGAAAGCCTTGAACAGTTGGCCTTTTACTGTGATTAGGCTCAACATAGTAAAACTCAGAAAAAAAAAAGACCAGACACAGCAGTTTGCTCAGAACATAAAACTGCTGTTTCTTTATGTGGTAAAAACTATCTTAGAGCCATTCTCTCCACTGTCACTGGAGGTCAAGTCAAGTCTTGACAGACATGGAAACATGCCAATCAGTTCCTCCAACACTGCATCAAGGCACTCAGTCACTCTGTTTGGGTCCCCCAGATTCTGTGCTTGCTGTGCATGTCAGGGAAGCACAAGGCTACTTTAGGAATATGTGAGCCAATTTGAAAAAAAAACAAGGGGGAAATTTAAAATCAATCTATTGAGAAGGCTTTAAAAGCAAACAGGTCCTTTTTCTTTCTTTTTTTTGAGGAGGGATTCTTTTTCATTTCTGCTTGAAATTCAGAAGCCTTACCCATTTAGGATTATAGAATATGCTGAGTTGGAAGGGACCCATCAGGATGATTGTGTCCAACTGCCCCTGCCAACTTTAAAACTTAAGAGAAGGACTTGGATGACTTAAAGAAATTTTTATGTTCAATATGCCTCACCTGGACAGGTCTGTGCTGTGGGTCTGCATAGATCAGGGTAACTTCCATGAGACGATCCCTCCTCAAGGGCAGTGGGAGGGTTAAATAACAGAAGGGGTCAAAGGTCACTGAAACTTTGGAGCATTTGGGACAAACAAGGGTTGACTTGAAAAGACCATGGAAAATGTCCACAACGATAGAATCGTTCCTCAGCCTATGATTTTCCCAGGCCTCTTTTGCCACTTCCTAGAAAAACAAAAATAAAAAATTATTAGAAGTTATTTCTTTCAAAGACTCCAATGACATGGTGAGCACCAGGATCAAAGAAATCTTGTGAAATTGATACTGATGGGTAAAGCACACAGGAAAGGGGTGCCAGTATGTCCAGCATAACACACTGGGATTTCTTCTCAGTGAAACTAAGGCTTGAATAAAGTCAAATTTAATAAATCTCTTTCAGCTGAGTCACTTGACCAGGTGTTCCTTGGTGCACACAAGGCCAGAAGCATGAATGGAGCCAAGGGGACAGTGACAGGGCCACGTGCTGCTCCTGGGGACAGCAAGCTGCCAACCAGACACACCCCACTCTTCATGAGGAAGGGACTGCTGACCCCTGAACTGCACAGACAGCCACAGCTACAGCTTCCAAGAAAAAAGTAGAGAGGTTTTTCTTCTTGGAAAATGATGGTCCATGTCTCACAAAGTCTAAAAGGAGACAAATTACAATCCCTGGAAGACTTTCACAACATGATTTATGAACTCCTTACTGAAAGATATCTGGGAACTGGCATTTGTCTGTTCAGTGCAATCAGAGGCTGCTCTCAGCATGAGACTTTCTGTTTACGATACAATGCCAAATATTTTATATGTATCTCAAGTGAAATAAATGCCATAGATATACAGAGTTTCTGCCTTGCATCCAACCATGTCACTGCAGCTGGAGCTTATTGCTCTCTTCCCAGCTCAGCATCCTGGTTAGAAACAGCAGCACTGTAGGAGGTGTGTGTATCTCCTACATCAGGGAGAAAAGTATCTAAGAAGGCATGATGGGCATCCCTTCCATCTCAAAATTAGAACCATTTTCCGTAGAGAAAAAAAGTATTAAATATACTACTTCTGCAATGTTGCCACATGCACTGTCCTATGCAAGAAAAGACACACTGCCCATTGAGAGGAAAACAACTAGTCACATACACTTCCTAAAACCAGTTTTTGCATCTGGCTTTTCGAGGTTCCTAAAGCACTTTTTCACCTATTACACTTACTCTGGACTCTGCAGTTGTCAATTTGTTGCAGCTATTTATGTCGTGACAAGCCATAAAAGCCTGATCAGGGGAGCATGAGTTCACTGAGGGAAACACATTTCACAACTATGTGTCTGATTTTATGTGAGCGTGGTGCTTTGCCAGCTTCAGGGGAACAAAATGTCTGCAAGGGGCTCACGTACCAGTGCTGACTGGAAAGCACAGGACTGGGAAAAGGCAGGAAATAAAAATGAACAGAAGAGATTTTCAGGCCTCTAAAAGGAAAACCTCGTAAGAGAATTACTTTTCTCAGTTTAGGCAGAGTGCCACAAAGTATAACAGGGTTTTCCCAGGTATGCTGCTTTGTAGGGAGGGTGTTTGCGTGGCCTGTGAGCAGGAAGGCCAGAAGTGTCCCAGAACCCAACTAAACACCCTGGGAAACACAACCTGCCCTATGCTCAAGTAAAGGGCCCCGTACCGAGTCAGGTCTGCCATTGGCATCCTTCAGCTCCAAGTAGGGCTTCTCCTTCACTCTGTTCAAATCCTCATGCAAGCCATCTAGAAGAAAAGCCAAGAGCTCCTGGGAATCTTGCTGCTGGTATCCTGAAAACTGAGGAGCAAATCGGCCAATCTGTGTCTGAAACAGAAAGGCAAGAGTGAGGGGGGGTGAGCATTACCCATGTCCAAAGAGAGGAACAAAACCACTCAGGTCCTGGCTTTTGCAGAGAGCAACTCCCCATTACCCTGTGCTGGCAGGAGGCCACAGAGAACTGGATGCTAATGCTGTAAAGGCTGCCAGAACAATTTTCCCTTCTACTTTCAGTATTTCAGGAGAAAGCAGCTCTTCACACTAAAGCACTGAGAACATTCCATCAAGAATCCATGTTATAGGATGCTGGGGATGCATTCTGTTCTCCACTTAATACTTTCATTTTTCAGATTTGTAACTTGCACATCTTTTCTCACTGATCAAAGCTCAGAGCTTGCAGATCACATGACCTGGCCTAGTTTTGTAGCAGAGATCATTCTGATGCATCTGTAAATAGCTCTCAGGCTGGGAGGACATTTACTAAGTAATATTAAAAGCAGCAACCAACTCTGAGGGATGACACTACTCACTGGCAAGTTCCTGCCTGAAAAGCATTTATACAAAACACGAAACAACACTGAAGCAATTCTCTCCTTACTTCTTCCATAACAGCAAAATGTGTGACAAGCACAAGAGCTTTCACTGCTTCTTCTGTCTCAGAGCTGTGACACAAGAACATGACACACTTACTTTAAACATACGTGGGGCCACGTGGGACTGTCTCCCAGACCACATCTGTTTGAGGAGCTCCGCGTAGGCTTCTGCGATTTCTCCCCTCATCCCCAGTGGGTTGTTCTGATTTACTTCAGCTTCATATTTATCTTCCAGGAAATAGTCAGTCAGAGGAGGAGTATTGCTCAGACACTGAGAAAGCATTAAGAGAATGAACTTACTGCACAGGGCAATAAATTTGTGTGACAATGAAATAACAAATCCAAATTTCACATCAGAGCTGTACCCAGTTAACAAAACTGGTGAGACTTAATCTGAGTCCATGTTTAGTTAAAAAAAAAGAAAAATTAAGACAGAAATTTGTATTTGAAAGACTGAGGTCTAGAAAATAAAAGCCTAATGGTAAATTCAAGAAAGTAACAGGTCCTTAACATGACTAGTTTGCATGATAAATTAAGACTGAAGTGTGTTTAGATTAAGTTACTTTGACAATAAAAATTAATTTTAGCAATTGACTCTTAGCTATAAAGTCCAAGAAAGGATAAACTGGTTTAAGGTTACCAAGGCACAACTGAAAAAAAAGTCATGTTGAACAAAAATCAAAGCAGTCCAAGTTTATTGTGGTATCCTGAACACCACAGGCATAATGCATTAGTTATTTTAAGACCTGTTTTAGCTTTCAAAGCTACCACAGAGTGACTGAAGTCACTCCACAGCACTTGTGACACACTAGAAGTTTGCCTGTTGCTTAAATCAAAGTGCATACAATTTGGCTCATATTTTGTTTGAACTTCATAGCAAAAATCTATCCCAAACAAGTTTCTGAGTTGTTTAAAATGAAGAAAAAATCCTAAGAAATTAAGTTTAAAAATAAAGAATCAATTATCAGCTTTGCATAGCTGTGACAACTCAACACCTCACACAATGACCCTGAACCTTTCCTGTGGCCATACATGCTCTTAATTTTTCCAGATTCTTCAAACACAGACTCAGAACCACAAGCAGTGACCTGCTCATGTTGCTTTTACAGCCCACTCATGTCAAAATGTCCTCCATCCCAGCCCATTTTTGGCAGAGCACAGCACTGGAGCCTTGTGTTACAACTGGGCACCTTTCAGTGCTTCCCCACAGCCTGTTCAGAAGCCACATATTTCAGATCCAACCCATAATACTGCAAAATGTTTTACAGTATTAGTGTGCTACACATAAGCCAAACAAAATACGAACTGATTTTCTTGTCTGTTTTTTTTTTATTTTATGGGTTTTAGGAGGTGCAGTCTCCTCACTGAATCGCATCAAATTTCCTTTTATTTTCACTGATTTTATTTCAAAATCTCTACGAGATTGATTTATTTGATTGTAAAGAGGGCCCTTTCTAATTCTCACCTGTAATATAGAATTCATGAAGCAGGTGTTTCCAAGGTTACTGAGTCCACAAAGTCCAGGCTGTGACAGAGAAGGACTGTCCCTGCAGTTGTAAGAGTTACACACAAATCCAGAACCTCTGGAAAAAAGGACAGAGTGAACTCCACAATGAGTTTACCAAGTCTCAATACTACTTAAAAGTTACATCAAATACAAGTCAGAAACTGCTTAATGAAATTGTTTAACCAGACTTTGTGTTTCTGCTGCTTCATAGTGGCTAATACTGAATACCAGAACATGAAGGGTATGTGCTAACATTGGAAACATTAATCCTTACACAGTCTATTATTAATTTATGTGTCATAACACATTAATTTCCTCTGTCTGTAAGTACACAGCACACTATCCTAATGCAGCAAGGGTCTATATAATACACTGTAAGAAATAACAACAAAATTCTCATCTGTACCTGGAAAGGTTTCTACCACAATGGCAGATAGGGAGGAGAATATAATCCCTTCCCTCATACACCCAATCCTCCCAAAATCAGGCAGTGCTTAGGCAGTTAGTAAGCTCTGGAACTTCTGCAAGTGAGCAAGGAACACCAGAAGGCAGTGGTTTCAGAGAGCAAAGTCTGATAAACAGGTACACAAGAGTAGCAGAACTCCTCATAGGGCACCATCACACTTTTTCTATGCTGGAAAGGATGCAAGGGATTTTTCACACAAAGGACAGAGAAACAAAAAGAACATTCCTGCTCTTACCCCCTGCCCAGGTGGGAGCTGTTCAGTCCATAGGAGTTACTGCTATCACCGTTAGTGACAACAGAAGTGGCAGACACTGAGGAGTAAGAACTTGATGATGATTTTGAAGAGGTAGTAAAGTTTCTGCTAGTTGCAGTGCTTGAACTGGGAGAAAGGAAAAAGAAGGAGAAACAGTGCTACTGCTTTTTTGACCCCCAACCAACCTCCCACAAAACTCCAAGGATTTGCCACGCTACAATTAGTTACCCTGCACAGAATTTACTGCTTTGATTGTGCAACCACATTCCAAATACCTGCCTGGAACAGAAGCACCAGGAAAAAAGTATCAGAAGCAGGAGCAACAATTCTTGCTTAAAGCAAAATCTGGGTCCCAGACAGAAATCAGTAGCAATCCAGATGGTGTGAGTGAGAGGGAGCAACAAGCTTTATGTTTATGCATAAATCACCTGGAAACAAGAAGCAAGCAAACCCCCTTAAACCTCAACACCAAAAAACACTCAACCTGCATTAAAAAGTCACAAGGTCAGTCCTTCCCCACCTGACACCCAGACAACCCATTCAAACAGAACATTAGTTAGGAAGATAACCAGGATGGGCACAAAGCAGTTTGTTCCTGATTTAACTACATTGTTGCACAACTACAAGTTGGAGACAGGACACACCACTGTGTACACGCAGCAAGCACAGCAATCCTCGGCATTTCCAGACTGCAGATACTGGAACAGGTTAAAAAAACTCACAGGCCTCAAGTCTGTCTGGCTGTGAATCCAACACTACCACCCTCCTAGCCCAGAAAAGAACCAGAACACAAGACCAAGAAGGCACTGAAGTTCAACAGTGCCTTGATATAGACAGCTTCATAAAAAGGCAAACTTACAGGACAGTAACATACTAACAAGCTTAAATAAATTATTTTGACACTAATTAATTTCTCTATAGCAAGAGCTGACTGAGCAATGGTCTGTTCTCTCCACCTTTGCCCAAATAAACATGTAAAACCAAGGCAGAGCAGAGTACCAGCACAGGGCAGGGCACTCAAACTTTAGCTTGTCCATTCATCTTTTTTAATGTGCCCCTTATTCTTGAATGATACAAATTAAAAATACATATTCAGAGCTCAGATGGTACTCAAAAAAACCCCAACATGTTGAAAAACCACTGTGAGGCAAAAACTGCAAGATAATGAACAAGCCCTAATGCCAAGACAAGGCAGCACAGCTGGACAGCCTTAACAGCTTGGAAATGTAAAAGCAATAAATAGCAGCAAAATAAATACAGAAGGAAACAAGAAGTTACAACAGGAGCTTCAGGATGAAAATATCAATCCCAAACATCATCAAAACCTGAAGCATGCTAAAAAATCCACCAGTCAGTACAAAAAAAAGTACAGTGGAAAGTATCCCAGAAAGAATGAGATCTACCAAAGTAAGTAAGAATAACCATTTCTGGGACAACACACACATTTCTGTCATTACATGTTGGAGGTGGAACTTCTCAAGATGACCTGGACACAAAAATAAGATCAGTGAGAGAACAAAAGGGTCTGGACTAAAGAATTATCAGACTCACACTGCACATGCATGAGTTTCAAGGGTCAAGAATAAAATAATTTAGAGAACAACAACATGTAAATTGACTCAGAACACACTTCAGAAATTTGAAGGAGTGAATAATCTGGAAGCAAAGAAGGGCAATTACAAAATGCCAGACTTGTAAACCTGACATCTCTGCTTGACATGTTTGATCCCAGAGAGAGAACAGAAAAAGATGTTCAAAAAATGACATGAAGAAAATCTATTAGGGAGAAAAGTAAAGCAGGACAAGCTCTTAAGGGATTTCAGCATTTCAAATAGAAGCACAGAGACAGTGCATAATCAAGAGTCCCATGGCAACAGAACAGTTACAAGCACTTCAACAGTATCCTACATGCACAAAAGGGCTAAGAAATATGGGGAAAGATAAAAATGGATCAGAAAGCAAAGATAAGTGACAAGTCACAGAGTGGGGAAAGGTCTACAAAGCCAGCAAGGATTTCAAGTGAATTCCTGTTAGAAAATCAGGAAGGTTCATGTAAACAATAAAACAACAGAAGAGAGGCCAACAGCTTTCCAAGTGGGGAGGGGGGAAAAAAACCAAAAAACCAAATCAAATACACTTGTGAAGATAAAAAATTCTAAGTATTCTCACATTTTACAAGTTACTCATCTACCTGTAACATCTGAAGGATCTACTAAGCACAGCTGCTTCCCCTTATCTCACGAGATCCTCACGAAGGTATCCAGGATTCCAGGTGAAGGACACAGAGGGCAGCTGAGGAAAACATTTTTTTTTGAAACCTTCCCATTTTAAGCCTGGGAAGCTCCAGGTAATGACCCCACAGTGCTGCAGGCTCTCAAGGAGACTGCCTCAGTTGCACACAGAAGTGACAACAGAAGACCTGGATTCCAAGTATTTATCCCAAATGCTGCAAAAAGGGTTTCTGTAAAACATGAAGGCTTTCATTGGTCAAAGGCATCTGCCCTCTCCACTGACACCTCTCACAGGATGTGACTTCTGCTCCCTTGGAAATGGAGGCCCCAAGACCTTGCTCTGCAGTAAGAGACAACTGTTATTTCTTTGAAGTTTGTGACTTAGAACCTTCCAAAACATTCTGGGCTACTCCGTAGGTTCCCACTGAAACCACCCTCTGTTTGCTTAGTTTGCTCTTTGTGTGCACAACAGACACTGCACTGGTCTGGAAGGTGCGAAGCTCCTGTAGCTTCCCTTTGATCACCACAATGTTTCTGACAGGGATAAACACATTCATTTGTGTTCTATCAACAAAATCTACACAGGAGTAAATTACAGCGAAGAAAGACTTCATATAACCCTGCAATAGCTCAGGGTTTGAGAAAGTGACTCAGGTTTGAGGACAAGACTCTGTGGTACAACTGCTGAATCTGTCAAACTGCTTAAGCACAATTGAATCTCTCAAGTTAAATCTTGTCTGAGATAAAATACACCCCCTGGAAAAAACTACCACCACAGTTTCACAGTGGCCACAACAGCCAACCCAGCAGAGCACAGATAAACTCCCCCCATGATCAATAAATACCCCTTACTGTCAGAAGAAATGTGCATTTCAGTTACAGCACAACTCTCTGGCTTGATCACCTGGACATTGTTTTTTGCTCATCTCCTGCTGCCTGTAGAGCTCCTTCTTCAATTTTCATTTCTCATATCCCAGAGAAGCTTTTAAGTATTATAATCACCCTTTAAATTTCTCACCATTATAATACTTTAACTATGCATAAAAATTCTTTGCTAATTCTTCAACAATTCCCTTGGCTCCTTCCGAAACCTCTCACAGTCTACTTCCCAAATTTGGTGACAGCCTCACAGGACAAGATCATTTCCATCAGTGTGCCAGTCACCAAAAGTCTCCTGGTGCACACTCAGCATTTCCTCACTGAACCCGTCAGTTATTTGTTAGTTTTCCCCTCCCATTCAGGAGACTGAACCAGGACTGGAATCACATTCCTACAGAGTCCAACATGTATTTGGGGCTCATGTTCCTCAACCCCATGTACAACCTCAATACTGGAGCACTGCCACTGCCTGCAGGTAAATGCAGCTGCTTCATGTCTTGCTACAAACCCGTCAAAACCCCACACAAATGGCAAATGAGGAGAAATCTGGACACTTGGCAGCATGAAGAGGACAAGGTCAGATTAATCCAGTACAGAAACTGAAGCCATATGGTTGGTAAGTAGAAAAACTGCTAAGCTGAACAGCTTGAAAAAAAAAAAAAACTGTAAAAGGAAAAAGTGTTTCAATTCAGCTGAGGTACCTCCAGAGCACAGAGCAGAATTAGTCCTCCAGCTTTAAACTACCAATAATAATAATAATAATATTGTGGCAAAAGGTTTTTGTCAAATTGAGAAAAACTAGGAGTTCCATTTAATTGACAAAGCAGAGGCCATAATGGATTTTCATTTAGAAAGTTTTTTAGAAATGCCTCCTTGATGTATGTTACATACTTGATGCTCCTCTGCAAACTTGGCACCTGCTGCAAACTCAAGCACTTCAAAGTCACGGAATAAAGATCTGCACACAAAGTATGTAGCCCAGTTGCTAAAGGGGTGCTCTGAAATCACAGTGTCAGGACACAGTACCATCAGTAAACAGAAGAGCAGGAAGAGGAAACAGCAGGAAAATTCCAGCTCCAACCAAAGAACCAAATGGTATTTTAGTGCTGAGTATTGCAAAGGGAGGCCAACAGTTACCAGGCAGATGCTAAATGTAACTTCACTCCTGTTTTCAAATACAATACCTGATTAAAAAGGTGCTATTTTTACAGATCTAACACAATTGCTTGCTTGCTTCTGTTAAGAAAATGATAGCCAGGATAAAAAGTGTGTGCTAGGGCTGAGGGGAACTCTGCTAGCTCAGGATTTTATCATGTAAGTAACAATTTAAGAGTACCAAGCTCCACACAGTCATTGATAATCTCCCTTCAGAAACAAAGTGTGCTTCCAATTCTGAAATTCCTGGAATAAGTATAATTCATTCTCTCCTCTGAAGCCACTTTGGTAGTGGAAGTGGTTTCAAACTACAAGAAGAAGAAAGGATTTTGTTGTTTAGGGACCAGCAAACTAATGAACAGGAGTGGCCAAGCACAGGCTGAATACACCACCCAAGGACTGCTGTGGAGTTTAAGAGCATTTTTCCTGTAAAATGATGGCTGGGGAAACACATGGAAGGCTGCCAAACATGTGGCAAATCTATTTCCCGTGGTAGGGGCCAGTGCCTCTGACAAGCAGTAAACGTTGTTGAAAAATCCTCAGGACACAGAACCCCCCCACCCCACCACCACCTTGTTCTGTGAGCAGTGACTGACATGAACTCCCAGCTTTCCAGAACCTCTCTGGGCACACAGGCAGAGATGCAGGTGCTCACCATTGCTCTACCAACACCCTGTTTGGTTTGTGCCATCATAACTCTAAATCTGGAGAACACTCTCTCATAAGTTTTTAGTATTAAACTGATGCAGCCCAAAGAAAAAACTCCAAATATTCAAGTTCCCCACTGTGTTGGCTGAGCAGGATTTTCTCCAGATGAGAAATAGAACATTGAAGCAAAACGTTTGTCTGAGACAGGATTAAGCACAAGTATCAAACAACACATAATCCTGTATGCATGACTTAGTCACAATTCTTTCTGCCACCACTATCAGCACCAAGTCAAACAATTTCAAAAGTTTCATGTTATAATAAGCAAATATTTATTTTTACGTCATTGGAAAATATTAATCTGCATACCAATAACCATTTTCACTTATGTATCACTAGAGGTTAAATCAAAGTCTTTATACATCAGACCTGCTGCTGAAACAGGACAATTCAGAGGCCTGGGAATGCTACAGGGCTCCTTTTTAGCTCTGCTTCATGTGGAAACGAGGGTATGATCTGGTCTCACACAGCTGCCTCCAATGCCTCAACCAGTACTTGAGCAGGCACATGATAGGAATGTTCAGTTGCTTTTCACACTGTACTCCTACAGAAAGTTCACTGTAATCCCACAGGCACCCTCCTGATTCATTTACCCAGTATGGTTTCTCAGTTCTGTTACAAGATAGGTTCCACTGACCTGTCTGATCCATTCTTGAAGTTTAACACTCGTGTATCTTGATGTCAAATGAGATCTCACTTGGCAGCAAGTTCTGTAAGTTAACTGTGTTGTACAGCAAAGCAATTTCTTTACCAATAGCAAGTCTGATGGCTCCCAGGATGGGAACTGAGTAAGCCCATCAGACCAGGAAAATCACTGAATTCTGCTTTCCACAGCAGGACTTGATATGAGCAGTTCCTTCTCATTCCAAGCAACTTCCACTCTACACACAAAGTATTTCATCAAGACCCCCCTCTCACACCCATCTCTTCTCAGACTTCAGAGAGAGGATCTGTGTCATATTTACAGGCTTTTATAATTGTCTCTGGGGGCAGGGGAGCTGGTCAGCTGTTTCTATACCCTTTTTAAGGGGGAACTACCAGAACTCTGAGCATTCACTACTGGCAGCTTTGAAAACAGACTCCCAAGACCCTTTCTGTTCCACAACAGTAAAAGACACATTGTTTGTTTCCCTGTGCAGTCTGCAGAGGTAGTTTTTCAAGCAGACCACTTCAATGCAAATAGCACTTTTGTCTCTACAGAAACCCCAAGCTATTTAATCCTCACACAACCCATTTGAAACAGGTTTTAAAACAGAGACATTTCCTAAGACATAAAACCAGCAGCAGAACCACTGAAGAATGTTTATGTTCCAGACATTCACTCCTTCAAAATAACCTAAACAAAGCAAGTCACAACAGCCAGTGATAACCAGGCTTGCACAGAGAACATGTGGTCACTAAAGCCCAGCAAACAAGCTGCACAACACAGCAGAAACCTTTAGAACATGCTTGCTTACGTTGCCAGCAAATGCTGCGCAGGCCATGTGCCATCTTCATTGTTCACTTCTATTAGAAGGACCTGAAAGGGAGGTAATAAAGTAACTACAATAATAAAGTAATAAAGTAACTGCAAGTCTGTTACACACTTCACAAAAGCATTAACAAATTACATTGTCAATGTTTGCTCGAAGTACATAAAAGCAAGAGCAAAAAATACACGTATCAGCAAAAGCACTAAAAATACTCAACAAAAAAAAACAAAACAAAACAAAACAAAAAAAGAAGAAGAGATGAAAAGTTATGTCCCTTACCTGACCCTGATAGAGCCCTGCATCTTGCACTGTGCTATCCAGCTTGCTGAGCAGCTTGTAGGTGTTACTCATATACTTGTTCCACAACCTGGTTTCCTTCTCAGCTGGGATATTAAATAGTTTTCTCATTTCTTTCTCAATGGTAGCTGTTCAGGAGGGAAAAAAACACACCAGAATTACTAAAACACGAGTGCTTTAAAAAAAAAAAAACAGAGGCAAACCAGATATTCTGTATCATTAATCCTTCAAGATCTTTTAAGTAGAAAATGTATCATGGAAGTTTTAATTATTCATATAGCTTGTCTAATACTTAATCTGAAAGAATGAAAAACTTGTTTTCCATCATGGATTTGCCTGTCAAGCCCTCAAACATCACTAAACTAGAAAATAAAAAAGCATCTTTATGGATATCCAGGATAGCTGACATTCAGCATTTTAATGTGTGAAAAGTACACCAATAAGAGAGAGACAAGCCCAATTTCAGGACAAGAGAAGTGTAGAAAAAGCCAATAGGAAGATGTCTAAAATAAGCACACATCAGGAAGAAGGAATTGTAGAAGAATCAGAGGATCAACTGCTTGACATGAGTGATATGGATGTTTAAGGACATGAGTTCACAAGCCATGTGCTCTTCAAAGCTCTCAGCCACAACTCTGTTTCACACAGAATCACTGTGGCTGGAAGAAACTCAGGAGGTTCCTGGTCCAACCACTCAAAGTCAGGGATCAACACTGAATTCAAACCAGGCTGCCTGAGGCTTATCCAACCAGGTGTTCACCCCTTGCAAAGCAGATCTCCACCCTTCTGGGCCCTGCTCACAGGCCTTGCTGTCCTAATAGGGAAAATGTTTTCATTACACTCAGTTGCAATCTGTCCTGTTTCAATTTACAACTATTGTCTGTTGTGACTCAGTGAACAGCCTGACTCAAAGTTCTCAGTAACCCCCTCCTAAGTGCTAAAGTCCCCCCAAAGCTTTCTCTTCTCTGGGTTAAAGGCAGCAGCTCCCTCAGCCCCTTCTCACACACAACGTGCTCCAACCCAACTGCTGTGTTGGTGGCCACTACACTTGCTGCGATTTAACAACATCCTTCTTGTTCTGAAGGGCACAAATTACCTTGAGGGAGCCTCAGAGCAGAACTTCACCTACCAGAGAACCACTTACCCACAGTGTCTGCTTTGCTGAAGTGGCAGCTGACAACATTGTCGGGGTCGCTGCTCTCGCACAGCTTCAGCTCCAGGAGATAAACTTCCACCTTGTAGTGCTTCACAAACATCCCGTACTCCACCACCTGCAGTGGGAGCAAAGCAACACAGAGCTGAAATACTGCACAGTCCTCCAGGGTACACTGCTCTAAATATTATAAGCCTTCAGGAGTTCTGAGAGTCAAGCCATAAACTGAACATTGACTTGCTCCTCAGTCCAGATTCAGTCACCTCTGTCAGCTTGTTCAGGGTTTTTGTTTTGGTTTTAAACCACAGGAAACTCCAGTGCTTTCCTTCCTCAGTGCAAAGTTCCAAAGGTCCACAATCACACCTGAACTGACAGTGTCAGCTAATTACTCCAAAAAATATTTGATTACACAGAGCATTCTAGAAAAAAAAATCTTTTGCCTCTAATCTTTGACTAAGGTTTACATAAAGAAGGAAACAAGCCTGGACACTGGGGCAAAATCTTTTCTATTAGAAGAGAGCAAGACAAAGCATTAATTGTTTTTCTGCACAGCACACAGAACCTGCCTCTCATTACTCCTTTCAAGAACAGAAAAATACCTCTGAAGTTGTCTTGATGGCATTGCTTTATTTCAGAGTAATTTTCAATTCAATTTTGCATTTAAGAGAACCCTCCAATAGGTACATTTACCCATCCCAGCAGCTTCCAGCATATTTTTAGGAAGGTTTTCTCTAAGACTGGACACCATTTTTTACCTACAGATCATAAAGCACACTATGCCAGAAAGAAAAGCACAGTCCACAGGTCAGTTACAAAATGAGGGCAGTGTAACAGGAGGGGAAAAAAAAGAAACCACATCCCAGTCAACAATAATAAAACAAAAAGAAAATCCCACACCTCAACTATCTCCAGAGTTCTTGGCAGCTATAAAGCCTCTGAAACTGAGACCATACTTCATTGAACAAGCTTGTATAGCAAGAGTAACAGTGTTTGAGAGGGGTTTGGACAGTGCCCTTAATTTGCTTCAACTTTCAGTCAGCCCTGAATTGGTCAGGCTGCTGGACTAGATGATTGTTTTAAGTCCTCCCAACAGAAATATTCCATTCTATTCATACGACACCAGAGCTGTCATGATCTACATCTGTAACATTTTACAGGAAAAAACTTTACCCAGCTTTGGAAAGAAAACAAAAGATTAAGACTAAGACTTATAGTGAGAATTACACTAAATTATGATTCCCTCTTCTGAGCTTTTAGAGGGTCATATTAGATATGCAAAGTGCTTTAAAAGTAAATAATTAACAAACACATCTTCAGTATTTTTCTGTTACAACAGAAAGTAAAACTCTGTTTCAACAGCTTCTGCACAGGCAAAGTAGACTTTTTTTGAAGAAAGCAAAGGAACCAAATCACAAGTTCTCTGTTTCTTTTTCAGAAGGAATTTCACTAAACACGACTTCCTGTTCTCCAGTTTTCTATAGTTAGAAACTAATAAATAAAGAGTCATATTCAGAAATGGAAGAACTCTTTCCAAGAAGTTCCTCATCAGAACACCATGTCCATTATGATGAATGAATAGCAAGAAGACTCTCCAACCACCTGCAGATGACTTTTAAACACTGTCTAGGCAGTTTACTTGCTCTCTGCCAAAGCAAAACTCGGGTCATTCTGTTGGACAGCAACCTGAGCACAGCAATTCAACGACTGAGCAAGCACATTAAAACACTTCCCAGCAGGACTCTGTGGAAGTCTCCCCTTAAATATGGTTTGAGACTATCAAAAGAAACCTGAATCACAGATAAATAATTTTATCCTCCTGTACTTGGTTTTGATCATCAAACAGAGATGGAAGGAATATCACCTTGTAAAATCATAAAGATGCCTGAAAATTACTTCCCAGATCCTACTTTTATGCATATTTCAATGTATCAATTTACAGTTGATCCAGT
The DNA here is from genome assembly GCA_035041345.1 of Poliocrania exsul. NCBI lineage: Eukaryota > Metazoa > Chordata > Aves > Passeriformes > Thamnophilidae > Poliocrania > Poliocrania exsul. The sequence continues at coordinate 14,296,964 of JAWWLZ010000025.1, forward strand.
TTGAGGAAAAGGCTTAAAGCATTTATGGACCACAAGTTTAAGTGCTTTAGTTGCAGTGCTAACTGGAGAACACTGTAACCAGATCCTGTCCATGTGCTACTCAGGTGTGGTGCTGCAGCTTGTGTGTCCCACTGACACACTCTGCATTTTTGTAAGAGGCTGTTACATCCCACAAGCCCACTATTCTGCTGCATTTCAGCATCTTTTTAAATATAAAAAACCACTTCAGTTACAGGTCAATATTAATCAGTCTCAAAGCAAATCAAAACTTTAAAACTTTACTCTTAATTGGACCAGGATAACCTGGCATGTTCTGTCTGTAAACCAGCACGAGCTCTGAGCTCTGTCCCTTGGTAATTAGTGTTGGAAGCGGCATCTGATTCCCCAGGAAAAGGAGGCTCAAAAAGTTAAGCCTGTCACACAAGAGTTTCCCCAGTATCTCCCAAACCTCTTGTCAACCTCCCCATTTTTCAGAAAAGAGGGTCTACAATGACATGCCAGACTTTGTGAAAGCAATTACTTCATGAAGGAAAACACCCCCACTCAGAGAGACATTGATCAGCAACAGTTCCATTCTCTCTCTCAGTGCAGACTTGCTATTCCTCAGGATGTTAACCTGTGTCCCCAAACCCACATCTTCCTTACATGCTGAAATTCTGTTCTACTCCCCTATTCTTGCTTACACAGGAGTTCTGTCACAGCTGAGTGAACCTGGGGCTGCCTGGAGGTCCCGGGTTCATTCAAGGGTTCTGAAGATGCCAGAATTTCTCTTTAAATACCATTTTTAGCACACACTGAATGATAACACTCCAGTGCCACTGATCAGCATAAGCAGGACAGCAAGAGAAGGATCTTTCTTCCTTTCTAGTGCCACACTTTCCTGGCTCTTGCACACCTCAGAGCAATCCTTCCTGTAACACAGCCCTACCCAGACAATGAGCTATTAATTCTGTACTTTGTATCAATGCTGTTCACTTGGTGTAGTGATTAGTCTTCATGAACCACCACAGTGGCACTGCTCAATTTAGTCACTGCAAAAACATGAGACTAAAATGAAACAAAAAAAAACCCTTTTACCCATAAACAAGTGTCTGACAGATTTCAAGAAGAATAACTTACAAGTTCCACTTTCTGGAACAAGTTATATGCTCAGAACATATAAATCACTGCATCTGCCAAACAAAAGTAAGACTTACAGACAAAACCACAAATATGACTCTTCTCAAGATTTTTGAATCACAGAATATTGGAAGAGAAAAAAAGAATCATCATAAACTTCAGAGGAAGTCCCTAAGCCATCTATACTAAAAGATTTGTTGAAATGTCTCACTTTCCTGGAAAATGTATGGGCTTAATTAACAACCTACATTTGTCAACAAAGCACAAACTATTCCACACAACATGAAAGCCCTGCACCGATGCAAACAATCATAATGTAAAAAGTTACCCAGAACAAGGTTCATGGTTCTCACCCCAAATAACTCATCAATGGAGAACCCCTGAACATTCAGGCCATTTAACTGTAATACAAGTAGGTCATTGATTCAGACAAGGCAAAAAGATCTATTGCTATTCTCTCCGAAGAGCTGCTGAAGATCCTCTCTTAGCTGAGAGCAAAATAAGCCGTCTGACAAAGAACAGAAAGTGAAACCAAGATAAGGAGAACCTGATTCACCCGTACTTACTTTCCTCACAATAGGCTGCTGCCCGTCTATGCAGCCATACCACGCTACTAGTTTGTTCCAGGCTTCGGTGGGCACCAGCACGTAATCCAGCTCATCAATGAGGTGTTCTTTTAAACTCTGAGTTTCTGGGTCTAAGAGGGAGACAGAGGGCAGAGAGCTCGGCATCAAACAGCGCCTTTCCCTCCCCTGACCCACACGCGCAGTGACAGGACGCCCGGAGGCCGCAGCGCTGCCGGGGCCGGCAGAGCCGCTGGAGCCGTTGGCACAGCCCCGAACACTCGCCCCGAAAACGAAACCAGCGCACGGAAGTTCACCGGCCAGCCCGAGCCGCGGCCCCGCCGCACTCACCGCCGAACAGGCCCGAGTTGTCGATCGGCCCCGGGAACAGGCTGGGATCGCCCGAGCCGAACATTTCCCAACTGTCGAAGCCCACATACTTCTTCCACTGCTTGAACCACCGGCTCTCCACCAGGTACCTGCAAGGGTAACGGCCGCCCGGCGCGGCCCCTTTAGCGGCAGCCAAGCCGCCCGCAGGGGAGAGGGACGGGGAGGGAGGGAGAGGAGAGAGAGGAGGCCCGTCCGCGCTCACCAGGACTCTCCGGGCCGCAGGGCCGTGGCCAGGAGCGGTCCCAGCTCCGCCCGCTGCGTCGCCGGGTCCGGCCGGGCCCGCTCCGCGTCGCCCGGGGCCGCCGCCATGTCCGTGGGCGAGCCCCGGCGAGGGCGGAGGTCGCGGCACGCGGGGGCACGCGCCCGCGCGGGCACGAGCTCGGGGCGGGGGGGGGGGAGGCGGGGGCGGGCGGAGCGGGCGCGGGACCCGCCCCGTGACGGGCGCCATGTTGGGGCGGCACCGGCCGGGAGGGGCCCGGAGCCCGAGGGGAGCGCGGGCAGTGCCGGAGAGTCCGCGGCGGCACCGGGAGCGCCGGGAGGCACCCCCCTTGGAGTCACCCCCCTTGGAGTCACCCCCCTGGAGTCACCCCCGCGGCCACGGCGCTCGTCCCCGAGCAGGGCCCGTGGCTGAGAGCGGCTCCCGGACAGCCTCTCTAAGTGCTTCAAGTAAAGACTGCTCTGCCCCCACTCTGCTCTCCCTTCCGTCTCCACAGCAGCTCCCAGACCTGCTGCCGGCCCACTCACTGCTCCGGCCTCCCACACCCTGTGCTTCGCTGCCTCACCAGGAATCTTTTCCGTCAACCCTGGCTCAATGTTTCCCACAGGCTTTGAAGAGCAAACCCAGTTCTTCCTAAGTATTTTATTTTTCCTCTCTCCCTAGGCAGTCTCTGCCGAAGCAGGTGGCAGAAGCATTTTGTTTGGACTGTGGTTTCAGTCTGAGATGCTCCACTTTCTCGTGTCCTTCAGGGAGCAGGGGCTGGTTATGGAGGGGGACATCAAACGTTGTGGGAATAAACAGGAGAATGGGGCTAAATAACCTGAGTAACAGCTTGGGGTGCTCAGAACTCCTGGCAGTGTCTTAGGAAAGAACTGCTCGAGAGCTCCAGGCTTTTGTCCCCCAAGCAGCCCGTCCTGTCCTTGGAAAGTGGGGAAATTGGGAAGGGACCGGATGATGATTCAAACTTTAAAACGTGCCTTAAACTGATACACCAAAGAAACCCATTCACCTTATGGAAAAAACAAAGAGGCAGGGGTGATGTGCTGGGGCTGTGACTGCCAGTGGGCTCTGGCTCCTGCCAGCAAGCTGGGCAGTGCCACAGCCATCGGGGAACAGGATAAGGGGCTCTTATCTCCCTGAGAGCAGGACAAGTCAGTTTACTTAACATTGACAAGACCATTTTTTCCTTCCAGTGAGCGTTGAGTGTTACTTATTCCAGTTTTTCTCAGAGGGCAGGGCCCTTTTGGGCTCTGACACGCCCTGTTATGGCAATGCTGGATGTGTTTTTAAAATGAGTCAGCTATTCTGAGGTAGTGCTTACACGGCTGACCTCACTCTGCTAATGAATTACCTGCTTCTCACAGAAAGTGTGGTAAACAATTAAATGCATTCATTCAGACCTTTCTGATTCAGAACAAGGAAATTATATTGTTACAGTTTCACTGTACACAGGGGTGTCTGTGCTCTCCTGTCTCCTCAAGCACTTTCAGCCATTTGACTTCCTGCCCTGGACTCCAGCTGATGACCTGATGGCTGCAGGAGTGGCACTGACAGGAGCAAAGCCCTCTCAAGTGCCACATGGCTGGAGGTGTGTGTTTCCTACCTGCCTTAAAATGACTATGATCAAACACAGTGACAGAAAGCTGTCTTAAAAGTTACTGGGTGCAACAAAGGAAAGGGATTTTAAATAGCTGAAAGAATCTTGAAGTCTGAGAAAGAATGGTCTCAGACTCCAGCTGATGACATTCCTGTTGAGTAGACACTTCTGAATACCACCTCTCATCAGCCAGGATTTCAGGGGATGGGGCAGGGAATCTGAGAGAGAGAGAGAGGAGCAGGACGGATAATTTTCCTTGGAGCGAGTTAAGACTCCTGATATCCCCAAATATCTGAAATTTTGTAAAGATTTAAAAAGTTGGTGGCAACTACCAGCAGCTAGAGGGGAAGGGAATCCCTGGAAAGGGGAGAAACATGGGGCAAACACTTTCTAGAAAGGAGAGAATATATGGAACTCTGATGTGTAGAAAAATGGAAAAGCAGGGTTAACACTAACAGAGGAATTAGCTGTTTGCAATTAAAGTGTAGGAAGAGGGAAAATTAGTGTAGGAGTATAGATGTGACGGATGGGAGATGTTGAAAGGACAACATCCTCAAGCCACGGAAGTACCCAAGTGTGCTAAAGTAGTATTTATTTTAAGATTTCCCTCTGAGTCAGTCTGTTTCTCCCTGAAATTACAGAAATAGAACTAGGCTGGTTTATAATCCCTGAAGAATCGCCTGGGATTATTCACATTTCCCCCAGTGCAGAGCTGCTCCCTGTAGCAAAACATCTTCATCCCCTCTCATCGGGATACCAGCCCAGGTTTGGGTGTGAGATCCTGTGTGGGGGCCGTGCTCTGCTGGCCCTGGCACTGCCACAGAGCTCCAGCCCATGCCCTTTGCACCACAGCCCTCCGGACCCCGGAGCCAGGAATGTGAAACAAGACAGGGAATGACACGGCTGGGCAGCTTCCATCCACTCTGCAGAGTTCCTCCTGGTGTGCTTACTCTGGGATCGTTCATCTTCCTGCTCGCACGGCTCATCTTCACCCTGGAACCCATCGCTGCTGCTGCTGGTACGGCTGGGGCTGTGCTGGAGCTGTTGCTTTGTTTTTCTGCTCACACAGCGCCGGCAGCCGGAAGGTAAATAAATCCTTTGGCCATTCACACTGAATAAGCGCAGTGTAAGGTGCCTTTCTGACCAGCAGGCTGAGGGAAAGGCCCTTCTTGGCAGGGGGGAAGAGCAGCAGGTGCTGGGGGGCTGCTCCCTGTGGCAGTGGGGCTTGGCCAGAGCCAGAGCCTCGTGAGGAACAGGCAGAGTGAAGGAGGCCCCATTCCAACGGCTCGAGTTTGGTGAGTCAGGATTGAGGAAGTGCCACAGCTCAGGTTGAGAAAGATTTTTCAGTGCCGTGAGCTCCTGCTGTCCATGATCCCCTGTGCTCTCCACATATTTCAACATCTGCATTAATGAGGGAAGTAGATATAACTGAAAAAATAATCCCCTAAACCATATATCATCTGCTCCAAAACTGAAATAGCTGCTGAAAACATCCTGTTTTTTTTCTCTGAAGCTGTGCTGGGAGTTAAGAAATAGCCCACTGAGGGTTGTGCAATCTGAGTTCAAAGCTCAGTGACTCAGGGGGTACAGGGTGGTGCAGCTGGAGGATTTCCCCCAGTCTCTCCACAGCCTTGAGGGAGCCTTGGACTTGGGTACAGTAACAAATCAGTGGTGAATTTGTGAAGTGAGAAGTTACAAACAGGAAAAAAAAAACAAAACAAAAACCAAGCCCTCAAATCTCGAATGTTTTATTATGAAAACTAATGCTTGAAAGTGTTATGCCTTCCCCTTGAGAGCTCATGTTTCTGGTCTGGGTTAGTCCCACACCAAATTTCTAATGAGGGCTGTGAGGCCTTGTGAAGAGTGGCTTGTAATGAAACTGTGCTCAGAGGGCCATTAAGGAGTGAATGTCCCTGCAGAAGGACCTCAGCCTGGACCTGGGCAGAAGAACAGCAGGTGAAATTTGGCACAGGCTCACAGTTTTGCAGAGGAAACCAATCCTAATTCCAGCAGTTCAGCAGCAGCCTGTAAAAATAAAACTAGGATTGCTGTGCAGTGACAATATGTCAGAATGATTGTTGAATCACAGAATCATTAAGGTTGGAAAATACCTCTAAGATCATCAAGTCCAATCGACTCCATGAAACACTTGTCAGCTCCATGGTTGGCAAGAGTCAAAAAAGTGTTGGGGAAGGAGTAAAAGAAGAAAAGATTTCCTGAACTCCAGCACACTTGCTCTTGGGAGTGTCCCATGCAATTCCTGTGCCCAAAGGGCATGAGGACACTCTGAGGCAAGACAGTTTCCGTGGGAGAAGTGGCTCAATGAGCTGGTATTGCACTGGAAACAGGAAAGAACCGGTTCTTTGTGTGATTGCCTGTGTTGCAAGGTGTTGGGGATACCTGAAGGTGATTTGGGCTTCATGTAGGACTGAGCCCATGCTGGGCTATCACCAACACAAACTGGGATAGAGCCAGAGATGGCTGAGGCAGTGAGGGGCTCTGGGACAAGGGGAGGTACAGCAATGGCAGCAGGTGCTGCTCCTGTTCTTGGTGCCCCCTGGGCATCTTGCTAAAGGAGGGCAGATAATGAGATGGGCCTTGGCCAACAGGCTGTTCTCACCCTTGCCCTGTGCCAGGGCAGGCTGCAGGACCATTCACCTCAGGTTAACAATTGTTAACCTGTTCCAACTTGTTGCTCGTAGCCGCTTGTCAGTCAGTGTAAAACCACCTCCGGCCACGTGCCAGCATGTTCCCTCTGCAGGGAAGCCTGGAGCCACGTCCAGGAAGCAATGTGGTGAGGACTGTCTGCTCCGTGCCACCCTCCCACTCTACCAGGCTCGTTACAGGCAGGGCAGATTCACAGCCTGCAAAGTTCATGAACGTTGTTTGCCCATCACGCTGCCCTCAGCCTGACTGCACTACCACAGTTGTGTGCTCTGAGTCTGTGAGCACCCACATGGCCTGATGAACAGGTAGCGAGCACACCCACCATGTTTCACCCAGTTCACCCACATTTATCAAGTCACAGCCTTAAAGAAATTATGTATTTATTCAGAGAATCACAGCAAGCTACTGAGACTCACAGCTGCTTGCCCCAGCATAGCCTCCCAAACATTCCCGTGCAGCTTTTGAAAACATCAAGTACACTTCAAGGATTTGGAAGATGCACCGTCATAAGCAAAACCTGCCCGAGACCTTGGGATTTCTGCCAGAGCAGCAGCTTCCTGCGCGAAGAACAGGGAGGTGCACAGCGAGGGGAGCAGGGAGCGAGGGAAATGGGTGGAGAACTTTCTAGGGAGCCTTCTGCAGAAGCACCTCGATGTCGTCCTGGATCTTGATGGTTTCGAAACGCCGGCTGTAGCGTTTGAAGGGCACCCCGTCGCGGCCGATGAGGAACTTCTCGAAGTTCCAGGCGATGTCGTTGCGGCAGACCGGGGACCAGATGATGTACTGCGGGTTAGTCATCAGCGAGGAGGGGTCGTCGTGCGGGAAGGGCAGCGCCTCTTTCAGGAACGTGAAGAGCGGGTGCGCGTTCTGCCCGTTCACCTCGCACTTCTCGAACATGGTGAAATTTGGCTTGTACCCGTTGCCAGGACGAACGTGCTCCAGCATGGGCAGGATCTCATCGTTGGTGCCATTTTCCTGGGAAAACAAACACAAGCCCGCCCCGCGCACAGCCCGTGAGAGCCCGCACGGGGTGGGCGGCTCCCCCCGGCCCCGCTCCCGCCGCCCGCCCTACCTGGTGGCCGAACTGGTTGCAGGGGAAGCCGAGCACCTGCAGCCCGCGGGGGCCGAAGCGCTCCTGCAGCTCGTTGAGCTGCAGGAAGTCGCGGGTGGTCGTGCCTCAGAGCGACGCCACGTTGACCACCAGCAGCACCTTCCCCCGCAGCGAGCCCAGCGACAGCGGCTCCGCCGCGCCGAGTGGCCGCGCCACCAGCCCCGCCAGCCCTGCCAGCCCCGCCGCTCGCCCTCCCGCACCCGCCGCCGCCATCGCTCGCACTGCGCGGGGACCCTCTGTGCTCCGCCTGCCCCGGCCCGCCGGGACCCGCCTCCGCCACCGCCCTGACCCGCCTCCGCCACCGCCCTATCCCGTCGGCACCCGCCTCCGCCACCGCCCCGTCCCGTCGGGACCCGCCTCCGCCACCGCCCCGGCCCTCCCGGACCCGCCTCTGCCACCGCCCGAACCCGCCTCCGCCCGGACCCGCCTTCGCCCGGACCCGCCTCCGCCACCGCCCTGTCCCGTCCGGACCCGCCCGACGGAGGAGGCTGGAGGGGCGACGGCCCGGGCATGGCGGCTCTGCAAGGTTTGGCGGGTCTCTGAGCGTTGTTTTTTTAGGTCCACGGGTAACATGCAAGGGAGGTATCGCGGATTTTTCACGCTATGGCAAAGCAGCAAAACGCAAAGTGGCCCCAGGAGCTCCAGCCTTTGTGGTGGCACAGCCGCCTCAGTGCAGAGGTCACACCAGGGCTGCAGCACCCTCCGAGGATGCCTCTGCCACCGAGAGTGGCTTCGTGGAGAGGAAGTTTGTGTTCAAGAGGAGGAACAGAAGGGGTCCACGAGGGGCCATAAATTTCCTTCTTCAGTCTCTTATAACTTTTCCACCTCTTTGAGATTGGTAACGCCCATATACAGGGCTACCTGTATGTCCTCACTAGATAAAAAGGAGGCTCCTTCCTTAACTTCAGGGGTTGCTTTTTCCCATCCTTGACTTTCCATTTCTTGCCTTACTTCTTTGGTAAGTCACACAGTAGTGACTGTTGGTTTTCCCATGGATTCAAGGCAGCCCCAAATGAGCTAGGCTGTTTCTTGTGCCCACACGAGGCAATGTGGCCCAGCCACTCCTCCACAGGTCTTTGTGAACCACTGCCCTCCTAGAGAACATCCCATGAACAGGCAGGACCGGGGTCGGGGCTCGAGGCCATGTCCATGGGTTGGACCAACCTGGATTGTGGAGCAGCACAGCTTGGCAGTGACAAAGAGCCAGAGGTTCAGCTCTAGCACAGCTCCCAGGGGGAAGCAGGGAGCCCCTGCTGAGGCTTCTGTGCCAAGGGAGCTCCATTCGCAACAGCCCAAGGTCAGGCAGCTGCTTATCAGCCCTGGCCCCCAGCCAAGGCAGCCTGGGCCCTGCATGAGGGGGATGCACTCCGGGGGGGGGGGCGGGG
>JAWWLZ010000025.1:14306513-14328308 GCA_035041345.1 Poliocrania exsul
GATGCACTCAGGGCCCCCCCCCGCGCCCCCCCCCCCCCACCATGGTGTCTGCTCTCTTTCATGCTCGAGAGCAGGGACTTGTCATGAAATGCCAGCTGTCACTAACAGGCACCACACCACGCTCTATCTCTTGTCTGGGTGCCCACGTGACTGCAGGATCTGGGGCTTTGCTTTGAGCCACTTTTGGCACCTGCCCCCATGACTGGGAACTGGAAAAGTTCCACTGCCTGTCTGTGGCAAGTTTTGGGGACTTGCTTGATTATCTTGCATCTTTGGGGACCTGCAGTGTATTGCAGCAGTGATGGCAGGAGCCAGGACAAGTGTTCTGAGAGAAATCAGAGCTGATGGATAAGCAGAGGCCCTTGCTGTGACCTCTTGAGTAAATGGATGGTTACAGTCTGCAGACTCCTCACCCCACCCCTGGGCACAGCGAGCCACAGTTCCTGAAGAAGAGGAATTTCCCTTCAGGGTGACCTCTAGGGCACTTTTGGCACTTGCTCAGACTTCAGTCCTCTGTCTGGAGCTGGGAAGTTAATCTGAACTAGGGAGTTTACTGCTGGGGCCCTGCCCTTTTCAGAGAAGCACAGGTTAGGGCTTTCCCCTCCCTCATGAGCAACATTTAAGGACACCAAATGAGTTGAACTTCCTTGTTGGCTCAGAGTTACAGCCTGTGCCTGGACACATTCTGTGGCGCCAGCTGAACTTGGACCCAGAGGAGTGCCAAAAGCTCCTGAGAGACTAGATGGGCTCAAGGGACCCCTTTTGAGCTATGTGTGACAAATGAGCGTTGTCCTGCAAGGTCAGAAAATTGCTGTTTAACAGCAGTGAGTAATCAACAAAGGCCACAAAACCACACCTTCTGTCCTCCTGCTGACATCATCTCCCTACTCCAGGCACAGAACTTCCTCTCCAGCCCAGGGGGCTGGCACTTGGCTCTTAGCTTTTCCCTTGCCCCTTTCACACTCCCTGCCAGCCTGGATCACTGTCCCTGAGTGCCAAGCTCTCTTTTCCCAGGTCAGGGCTGGCTGGCTGTCTCCTCAGCTGTTTCATCCAGAACAAATGTGGCTTCCAGGGGTGACAGATGTGGCAGGAACCAAAAGGGAGCCAGGCTGCCAGCCCTGGAAGGCAGGAAGGCTGAGGACTCACATGGTGCCGGAGGTCAGCAAGAGCTTAGAGTAAAACTGGGATCAGTCACTGCTGGGTGAAAATGCATGGGCAGATGTGCAGCCCATGAGCTGGCTCTGAGGAACAGGCCTGACTCCAACCCCCTGCAGAGCTGCTCTGTAACTGTGACACAGCAAGCGACAACCCCACAGCCCTGCAAGACTGAAAAGCCCCAGTTTTGCTTAACTGCAACACGGAAAAAAAAAAAAGGAACTGCAAGTGAGTAACTAAACTTGTCACCACTGCAGCTGTGAACTTCCTGCACTGTTCAAGCCGGTCACCCCGCAGGGGGAGGACAAGCAGGCAGGAGAGGAAGGAGGGAAGGGTGGGGCAGGTGACACCCAGAGGCTCACTCTGGGTGTCTGTGTAGGAAGGACAGGGACAGAGGTATGGGGCACTCCTATGGCTGGGTCTGTTTCTCCTTTGCTACAGGAAAAGGAATCGGGAACATTGTCCAAAAAAAGAAGTGACATGGGCGTTTTGTGGGCCATTATGGGATACAGCCAGGTGCTCACTGACATGGATTGTCATCAGCAACTGGACTCCCTCCTACCCAGGCCATTGTGGAGGCTCTTGGCTCAGCAGCAGCTGCTGTAAATACCAGTGGAACCACGGAGATGCCCAGTGCTGTTCCCTGTCGTTTCTCTCCCAGGAGCAGCACAGTCTGCTCTCCAGCCTGGGCACAGCACAGGGCCCACACCTCGAGCCCAGCCCTTGCTGCAGTGCTCCAAGGCATCGCTTATGGAACAGCACAGCAAACACCCTCCCACGTGCAGCCTCTGCTGCTGTCCCAGCACAGCCTGGCTGCTGCAAACCATCACAGGCTCCCACAGCAACACTGCTCCTCCCTTCCTCCTGCACAGCCTCCTCCTGCTCCTCTAATCCTGCGCTCAGGACCAACAAATTCAACTCAGCTAATAAAGGCCTCTCATCTGGTCTGAATATCAAAAGCTCCTGGGAAGCTTCGCTGCTCCCTGCGGGGGCCAGGTGAGGTAACTGCACCTCTGCTCTGCTGCAACATTCGGAAACCACCATGAGCAGTGAGGGTATCACTTGCTGGGAAACAAAAATAAGTATTAAAGCACTTGCAACTGCTCAGTGAATCCTTTCACAGCTGTATCAAAAATGGTATTTCTAATTCAGGCTGTCAGATGCTGGGCCAAAAACCCAGAGTGAGGAATACAGACACCAGGATACAGGGAGCTTAGAAAACTGCCTTTATTCTATTAGTTCTTGGAAAAAATGAAAATACAGAAAGAGTTTAGTTGGCTGCAGAACAGCAAGAAGTTCACAGGTTAGGAGTCTGATCACTACATGGTAACCAAACTTACACAAAAAGTTTCTTTTTTTTTGTTTTTATAGTTTTGAAACTGGGTCCAGCAATGAATTTAAGGCAACTGAACAGTTCAGAAGCTTTGAGTGTGAGCAGGCTGTCTTTTCTCATCCCTACAGCACGTCATGGGAAAAACTCCTCCTGGGTGTGCAGACCACTCAAATCATTCAAATGGGTCAGACTCTTACAAATGAACAGGGGAAGAGGATCAGCTGCTTTCCATCGGACTTTATTTTCAAATACAGTTTCTTAAAAAACCCAGAACACCTTAACGCAGAGGTTACAAGTAACAGTATTAGGAAATCCAATTATACAAAAAATACTACATCTAAGCTGGGGTAAATAGATTTATTTTTGGTAACATACATTTAAACTGGCACTAATTACACAGTAACTAAAAGGTAACTAACATGAAACCACAGAACCCTCACTTTTCCTTAGCTGAATGGGACTTGGTCATTTCAGAGTGATCACATTTTCAAACTCATGTTTTACACCACGGAGCCATGAAAATCAGATCTTCCTAAATGTGATAGCACTGAAGCTACGCTCAATTCCATACAGCCATGTAACTGTTGTACTCAATTAGAATAGGACGTTAGTTATAAAGTAGTTACAGACCAATCCTCTGTGTTGACAGCTTTTTCTCTTTCTAGAGAGAAGAAAGAAGATAGAGAATTGTCTTCAATTAGCGCCTGGCATATCCTGTGAGTGCAGAAAAGGTTTGTTAGAGGAATGTTGAGGTTAACCTTGGGTGCACAGATGAATTTGATGCAGATTGTTATAAAAATCATGGTTGGCTTCTAAATACTGGTAGCAAGATGACTCGATTTTTAAATCTCTTAAGTAAATTATAGATAATGAAAAAGGCCAGTAATCATACACTAAGATTAATAAACAGCACTTCAAAATTACTCAAGTGCAGGGTGCTGCTTTGGCCATCTTCCTCTGGCCACGCTTTATAAGAGAAGGCACCCGGACTTTTTCTTGCCACGCCGGGCTTGCAAAGCAGCTCTAGTGGCCATTTCAAACACCTCCCTCACACCGTCTTTGGTCTTTGCCGAACACTCCATGTACCCGAATGCACCAATGCGGTTTGCCATATCCCGGCCTTCCTCGGGCTTGACAGGCTCCTGAAACGGCACAAAACCAGCCAGTGAGAACAATCCAAACCCACAATGGGACTTCATAAGCCAAACTGCTGGGTTTCCCCCACCCAGCTTCCCAACAAATGCAAAGGAATTTCTGGATTAAATGCACATAATTAATTGGTTAGTTAAAAATCCAGAGCCCAAGGACACGATCAGTTTGCTGACACCTCTAAGCCTGAAGGCTGCAAGACCCTTTGAAACTTGAGCAAATGATTGCTTATTTCTGAGGAAATATTTATGCAACTCTTTGCTACATCTGCAAAAAAGCCTATGAACAAATCCCAAAATTAATGCCTGTCTTTGTATAAAACCCCTAAATATGATGCTACAGGAGCAAAAACTTCCATGACACAGCAGAGTATCTGCGGTCCCATTCCCAAACTGGGTTCAGGCTCAATCTGAAAATGAAACCCAGCAGTGGGCTCAGGAATGAGGTACAACAGCACCTGTGGTTATCCCCTCAGAACACCCACCAATAAAAGCATTTCCTTGCACATCCTGAACACACCAAATAATGAGCAACTCCAGAATGTTTGCAGTGATGTGCTGATCATTTCCTAATTAATTCCTCTCTACCTCAGGGATCCAGCTCTGCAGCACAGAGAGCAGCTGACTGTTAGTAACCCCATACAGCCATTTTAATTGCTGAGGATGCCTTTTTCTAAAAAATACATCTCCAAACATGCAAAAAGAGGCACTCAGTTAAAGGCAATAGATACTCATGGTGTCTGCCACGGGCAGGTGCTGATCACACAGCCCACAGCAGCTGCAGCCAGCTGTGGGTGCCTCATTTCATGCTCTACAACCACCACACATGTCTGCCATTTATTGTAAGACTTTCCAAAAGGAACCTGCCTGCTTCATTTTGGCCAGCTCTCGTCTTGTGTGCTCATCATTCCTCAGGTCCTTCTTGTTTCCTACCAAGATGATAGGCACGTTGGGGCAGAAATGCTTCACCTCTGGGGTCCATTTCTCTGGGATGTTTTCTGAAAGAAATAAATGGAAGTATGACTTTACTAAAACTGATGCCCTTTTTTCTACTCTTACCATGTGAGGCAAATAGACCTGTTCTGGTATTACCAAAGAAGACAAGGCTGTCTGTGGAAATTTGAAGGCTGAAGGACACGTAACCACTTGGCTGCTCTGCATCTCTCAGTAGCTGCCTGGCAAGGCTTAGCAGAGGGGCCTTACAAAGCACAGCATGTAGAATTCTGGACTAGAAAGTTATGGAATATTTTGTTTCATGAGAAACGTTTTATTTATCTCCAGAAGCTAAAGATGGGTACAACACTGGAGCCTAAGTTTTAACTTCCTTTCTTTATATAAAGCAACATCAAACATCCGCTCCAAACTCTGCCATTAAGTGTAGCAGAAATGTCCTACACACTAATTACAGATACACAAAAACAAAGGTCTTGTGTAACTAATTTTCAATCTGCCATTTCTCCCTATCTGCAGCAAATGAATTTGTGCTCATATACAAGAAACCTCCTCCTCCTCCTCCTCACATCCCTACATGACTTTATTTTCTAATGGAAGGAGGACTTAAGGGCTTTTGAAAGCAAAACCTTGATAATTTCTATATAGCTGGAAGTGCTGAACAACCCAAAACATCTGGCTTTGTTTCCAGAATCTCTCAGACATTTGAGATTCACCTGTGGATGTACCTGCAGGCTGTGTAACCCTATTTTATCTTCAGGAAATTCCATTCAGCTTTTGAAGAGACATTCACTGTTATGCATTATGGCATATTTTCTTGCTTAAAATAACAACTGAGACACGGATTTTAAAGCCAGTTTTTGCACTACAGCCAAAACATCAATTCTGCAGCAGCACCTGGAGTGCTCAGGTGTGCTGGCCTTTGGACAGTGCACATCTGAAAGGTTGTTCACTGCTCCGAGGGACCCTGGCACCTGGACACTGGTGAGCAGGAAAAGAGGAGAGGGAAGAAAATTTTTACAGAAACTTGGTTCTTGGAAAAAATGCTACCACCATGTATTTGTTTAGCAGACTACACTGGATGGAGTAATTACCATTTTAAAGGAACAGAAATAAACTTCCTGCGACGTTGAGTGTTAGAAATGAGAGTATCTCTATTCCCTGCTCCTTATCCTCTTCAAAAACAACTTTGCAAGATCAAATACATCAATATCTACACATAAGATTTATAAATCAATCAGTGAAGACTTCAGTCTTGGACTGCACACAGAACAGGTGCCCACTGAATACACAGATATTTGAAATGTATTGTTTTTAGAGCTCAGAAATCATGTATCAGGCAACTCTTCTCTTTTCTCCATCACAAGCAGATGGAAATCTCCACCACTGTAAAGCAGACTAGGAGAGTATAAATCTCCTGTGAGAGAACCCCCTCCAGTGTAGCTCTAGCCCATGTTTTTAACTAATCAAAGAGCAAAAAATCCAGGTTATTTGGGACCAGTAACTCAAGAGTATTTTGAGCTTGAATAAAAGGGGGAGTGTCAGGGGGGTAAGGGATGAAAACACAAAGCTCCCGTTTACACAGAAAGGAAGTTACTCCATTTTCTCAGATATAGTGTGGTCTTGAGTGTATAAGAACCTACAACTTCCAAAGAGAAATTAAAAAAAAGAAGTACCATTGAAACCTGGCAGGGCCATGCCCCTCAGTGGTCACCTTCTGTGCTCACAGGGCTCCCGGACACTGCAGAGTGCACCTACAGCCTTTGTGTGCTGGGGGTCCCCAGGGCAGCCCCTCCAAGGGACAGGAACACCAGCACAGGCTGGGCTGGGGTGCTGGCCCAGGGGAGCTGCCCTCCTGCCAAGGGTGGCTCAAACCAGGCAGCAGAACCCTGGCAAACACAGAGTGCTGCTGTGGCTCTCATGGTGCTCAGCACTGCTCAAGAGTGCAGGTTCCTTCAAGGTCTGATGTCTGACAACTTTACACTCAAACCAGCCTGGCTCCTGAAACTAGGAAAGCTCTCAGGTGGAAATATATTCTACAGCGTGATTTCCAAGGGGAATACAGTGACACAGAGAAGTGGTTCCAATTCCATTAGTGATCTACTTACCTAAACTATCAGGACTATCAATTGAAAAACACATAAGTATAACATCGGTATCTGGATAAGAAAGCGGTCTAAGTCGATCGTAATCTTCCTGTCCTGCTGTATCCCACAAAGCCAACTCAACCTGCAAAATAAACAGAAGGAGTCAGATCACCAGGGAAGTTCTGATTCAGAAGCCAGTGGATAAAAACTTTGAGACAAACCACTTCCACAGGAGAACTATTAGGAATTTTACATCCTCTAACTCCAAAAATCAACTTATTGCAGCTTATGAGACTTTTCTTTACATCCACAACCAGTGTCAATTCTCTGAAAGGGCATAAAAGCTACCAGGGGAAAAGCAAGACAGAAGAGTCAAAGTGAATCAGCTCCAAAGGGCTGGGAATCTCTGACAAGTATCCCAGAAATACCAGTTTTCAGGGGAAGTGGACTAAGCACAGGCTTTTTAGGACTACATAAATTTTCAATGAGTTTACAGCTGGAACCTGAATTGACTAAGAAATGTCAAGACTGTACTTACTTGTGCACAAATTCATTACAACTCCATCACAGCAGAAATTTATGACTGCAATTTACTTTGAAGCAGATCTAATTTGTGTATAAAGCTGCTGGTTACTAAGAGGCAAGTAAAGTACCTAATGTTCTCAACATTTCTACTTATGTTGGAGCTTGGGGAGACACCCCCATAGGATTGTTCAAACTATAGAAGGAATTAGCCAACACTTAATCCAGGAAATTAAAAAACTATAATCAAGCTCTTAAGTCATGCTCTTGCTTGAGATTCTCCAATGAGTCTGCCTTTGCAATGGAGTGGGTTCCTTCTTGTTTAAACTCTTATGTCCAAAAATTCCAGGAAAAAAGTCCACGGCAGCCCAGCTAAAGACACATGGGCAGAACTGGAACCCAAAAGTGAGCCTGAATGTGCAATGCAACTGTTTGGTTAAATTGTGAAGAGACAAAGCCTTAAGTTGCACACATGTACACAAATAATCTTCTGTATTTCTGTCATAAATACTCCTCTCAGAGTCATCTGCATTTGCAGATGTGAATTCTGTGGCAAATGTTCGTATTTTTTACAGAGATGTCTGCTGAGGGTTCCTTAATATGACAATGGCATTGGCTCCTTTGCTCTACCTAAAAAGACACTTCTCCTGCCATCACCTTTGTGTCTCCATGTGACTTCTGGACATTTCTGGTAATGCTCTTCTAGGAAAACAGAGTAAGTGGCTGTCAAACAGAACAGGCTTAAGCACTGCCCTCCTACAAACTTCTGTAATCAAGTTTTCTGAAGACAAAGTGCTTGGATAAAATATATCCTCTAGTTACAAAAATGAAATCAGCTGACACTGCTCAAGCTGCTCATGCCATTTTTCTTTAGCCACTGGCTGCACACAGCTGATAGGGCAGGACTCTGCTCACTCATGCAGAGATGCACAGATTCAGGCAGAAGGGAATGAGGAAGTTTGACTCAGTGATAAGAGAGAAATGGATCTCATACATATTTTAAACAATAGTCCTTACAGTCTAAGATACAATACAGAAACTGTAGAAACTGTCACTTGGGGGAAAAAAATGTTCTAACATTAGTCTAAAAGTCAATTTTCTCTTACCAATTCATATTATGGGAGAGAAGAGCCCTTTTTAGACTCAACTAGCATGACCTATCACGACTAAACCCACAAATAACCCATGTCTGTAACAGCAGGAAATCAAATTTAATGTAAAGCCCCAAACTAGCTCAAAAAACTTCTTTGCTCCAATGAGGATCAAAGCTGAGCAGTTTCAATCCATCAGTCCCTGCATTTGAGCTAGAATGGACTGATAGATGTTCTGGCTGTACCTGAGCCCAGAGCAAAGGCCCATCTCACACCAAGGGGTGACACAGGGACACTCAGCACCATCAACCCCCAAACCTGCCACATGCCTGACCTGCAGATCCAGGCACTGAGTCAGCTCTGGGTGGTTACAGAACAAAACAGACACACTGTGGCTGCCTGAGAGGTTTGGAAATAGTTGAGCTTGCAAGGTGCCAACTTTCTGCTTTGTGTGTTTCTGGAGTATCCTGGAAAGTGACAATTTCACACATCCCTCAGCACCTTCCTGACTGTACAACCCACCCAAGGATCAGAGAGCAGCCTGACAGCTGCCCCTGGAGCAGGTGTCTGGCACCTCTGCTTGTCTGCTAACAAACAAAAGGACACGAGCTCCCACAGACTGACAACTGATTTTCAAAATATTTAAAACTAAAGTAAAATATTTTAGTGATTAATTTGCTTAAGTACAAAGTAAAGATGAAGCTCAGTGAGCTGTGGGTATGCCTGGCTGTGAAGAATTGTGCTCCTTCAGAAAAGCAGGACAGATGATGCTGATGTACACTATGAAAATCAACCTCCTCTGAAGCCTGTCAGTCTTCTGTCCCCACAAGTATCCTGCATGTTCCCAGGAGTGGGCATGAACCAAAAGACTCTCCAGGAATTAGTCATTAATCACAATACCAGGGCCCTACCAAAGGAGGGACTCCATTCCAAAGGCCTGTGTCCTCAGCATGTCTTTGAATTACTCCATCCCCTCCCACCTGCTGCAACACCATACCTGGACTAAGTGCTTGACTTTTAGAACTTCAATTTGTGTAAGGTTAAAAACAGATTGTTAAACAAACATTATATATGAGCAGACTTTAGCACAGCCAATTATTTTTTTTCCACAGGAACACACTTAATATTGAAAAATACATTTACAACTTAAGAACTATTCATGTGTGTAACAACTCATTAAAGAAGTGCAGAGATCTCCATGCTGTTCTGAACAAACACAAGCTCATTCTGGCTGTTACAGAGGGTTCACATACCTGCTTTCCATCCACTTCAATATCTGCTACGTAGTTTTCAAAGACAGTGGGAACATACACTTCAGGGAACTGGTCTTTGCTAAATACAATCAGCAGACAGGTCTTCCCACAGGCACCATCGCCCACTATAACCAGCTTTTTTCGAATGGCTGCCATAGCTGAAAAACAAAATAACAGCTTATTCATTTCAACTGCTACAGCTTTTAACTGAGATGCTGCTAATAATTAATAACTACTAAGTTTTCAATTAATAAGAACTTTTAAATCTACTATACATATCCATTAGAGACACAGACAGATATCTGGACTAGAGTGAGTTCAACTTCCCATCCTTTTCAGAAAAACATTCCCCAGAACTTGTCCACACACTGATAAACCACTGGGTCCAAAAATAATCGAAAGGAGAGGAGATGGGCCTGGTTTAGCATTTGTTGGTCTGTTCTAAAGGTTAAGAGAGGAACACCCAGAGACAGTGAGTGATTGAGCAGCACTGAGAGCACCTTCTCAGAAGTGTATTCCAGGTACTCAAATATGAGATGCTTCGATTCAAGGGCAGGAACATTTCCTTGTCACACTGAGTTGCCTTAACTACAAAGTGCCAGCTGGACTGAGGAGCACCTGCTGCCATGTCACAGCAGCAACAGAAAGATCTCAAGGTAACCAGCCCATTCCTCAGATTACACCCACCACACTGCAAAGGATTTGGGCAGGACACATCTCACTCCTCAACCCACTTTCCTGGGTATTGCTGTGACCAGGTGAATCCAGCCTGCTATCAGGGGGGACACAGAAGGGGAGACCCCCGTGGTGCTCCACACAGATCTCTGCTGTGCAATGGATCCATTTGTATATCCATGATCTGCCCACAAGCAACTCTGACCTCAAATGGACAGTGTGAAAGCTTGAAAAGTTTTAAAGAAAACCAAGAGTCAGGGTGAGACTGAAGGGTCTCGTTGTGAAGGCTGAAGGGGATGGTTGTGTTGGGTCTGGCAAATCAAACAAAACCAGCACTATCCATGTGCCTGCTCTCCTCTTCCTTTTCTCCAGGCACTTACTTGTGACCAGTGCTGGAACAAGCCAGAGATTTAGGGAGTGACCTGGCTATAAGGGACTGCAATGAGGACAGAACCGTCACTACTTTCTTCTCCTTAACACGAAGGCGGCTCCAGGGGAAGCCGCTTAGTCATCCCATGAGGCTTCCTGGAAATGGAGCAAACAGCAACGCCACCACAATACCTATGGCTGCCTGACCAAACACCACAGAGAGCACCCCTGTGAGTTAACCTTTGCCATGACAAACCCAGAACAATGTTTGTGAGGATGACCAGGGCTGCTGGTGAGGGGTGAGGGCCCAAAGAAGCACAGACATGATGTAAAGGACACAGCAAAAATGTTTTCTCCTTTCCACTTCTTCTCTTGCCTTATGAAATTAAGTAAAAAGGTGAAACTACCCATCTAGAAGCCACCTTTAGTACTGTTACATGGTGAAGGAGCAGTGGGTATTACTGTGCAGAGATTATGTACTTCTACTTCAGGTGCAAACAGAGAAGGACCATTGTAGCCCATCAAGCAGCAAGGCCTGAAGGACTTGCAGAGCACAGCTCTGTCAGACACCGCTGCTCAAGAGGTTAAAATCTATCACTTAAGTGAGATTCTTTCACCTTGTGAATATATATGTATACAAGTTCAAGTTATTTACCTTGGGGATTTGGGGTTATTTTTACATCTGTGGAAGGTTTCAAATGAGTCAAGCTTTAAAAAGGGTTTCTTTCAGTGGTTCTAGATGAGTTTGAACACTTTCTAGCAGAGGGAGTATTTGAATTGCACAGAACTGGAAATCATCTGTCCTCTGTACCATGTCAAGATCAACTACTTACAAGTTCTACCTGACATCAGCTTTGGCTAATCTGCTCTTCCAGTCCTACACAACCTCTGAAGCCACCTACCCCCATGCTCCACAATATTCAATATGAGATAACTTCCCCCAGTGTGTACCCTCAACCTTCTCTGATGTAACGTAAGCACATTACTGTTTATCCTGTTTGTCACGGCCATTGCAGAATAGATTATTGCCTTTCCCCAGCACAGCTGAGAATACTTGTCTTCATTTAGTCTTCTCTTCAGGCAAAGTAATTCCAGTTTATTCAAGCCTCCTCTGTAAATCATATTTCTTAGACCTTCCTGTTGCTCCCTTCTGGGCACAGTCCAGTTGGTACAAATGTACCAAAGTGTGGAACCCAAAAGCTGAATCCAGAATTTCTCCTAGGGCTGTATGAACAGTGCCCAGAGCTGAAGGATTAATTCACTGATCATCCAGGATATCCTGCTGCTTAAACACCAATCTGGAAGTGTTTGTCCTTTCTCTCTTCCTCGCCTCCCCACAAGACAGCACTGTTGATACATTCAGGTTTTAATTCCTGGTAACTCCCAGATCTTTTCTCCTTTGAATGGCCATACAGAAAATAGTCCTCTATTCACATAGCTAAATATTCCACTGTCAGGCTTTTATTTATCCTTCCACTGATTGATGTTTTATTCTACCTCCAGGTTCTTGCTCTGTCCTCCAGCTTAATCACAGTCTGTCAGATGCAAGTTTAATAATCATGATTCCCAGATAATTATCTAGGCCATTGATGAAACCACCCTGGAGACAAAGTAGGCGGATGATGGGATGGGATAACCTGTCCTTCCCTGGTATCCTCCCTCTCTCCCTTCTGTGCCAGTGGCTCTGGCCCGTGATCACCTGGGTTACCTGCAGTAGCACCTGGGGCAGGTGACCTGTTTGGCACCACCTACGGATAACTGTATTTTTCAGTGGATTATCAGATCAACTCTTCCTTTATCTTCCTCTAAATACTTCCGTCACTCAGATTACTTTTTAAGTGCTCCTTGCCAGTTGAATCTCATTTTATGCTTTGGCCTTCTACATACTTATGCCTAAGGTCTACAAAGAAACTACAATTCTGTTAAAAAATCATCTAATGTATTGCTTTCTATAAATCCTTCCATAAAATAGCTTGAAAAAATTATGTCTATATATAAAAAAATATTTCAGGAGCTTTATTTCATCTCCTCAATACCCTTTTCCTGAGAAAAGCTTATCATGAAACTCTCCCTGCCTGAATGCTTCCTGAGATCTGCTGACATCATCTGGACCCAAGATGCCCTTCAGCACTGTTTGCTCACCCACTTCCTTCCCACTGCTCAGGATCCGCCCCACGAGACTCTCCCCTGCCCACGGCCTTATGTGCAGGACAGTCACCAACACATCTCAGACCTGCTGAGCACTCCCCTCTGTTTAGCACACTGAAAAATTAGGGAACTAAAATTCCCTCACTGCCAGCTTGTAGAGGATCCTTCTGGACAGTCACAAAAAGCCTCAACTACTATTTTTTGGGGTTTTTTTGGTGACCTATGGCACCCTCATCTTTTTTACTTTAGTTTCAGCTTTGAGAGCATTACTGCAGAAGAATTCCTTCTGGAACAAGTGTGTCGTACAAAATTCAATTCAGGATGCAAAGATGACCACTTACAAACTCAAATTGTCAGAAACAGCCCAGATTACAGATGCTGGGTAGACAGAGATCCCTTGGAAGGAAGTCACCAAAAACCACCACCACGTTTTTCTTCTTGACATTATCAAAGAACCATAGAATGGTTTGGGTTGGAAGGGACCTTTAAGATAACCTCGTTTCAACCCCCTTGCCATGGGCAGGGACACCTTCTACTAGACCAGATCACTCCAAGCCCCATCCAAGCTGGCCTTGGACACGTCCAGGGATAGGGCAGCCACAGCTTCCCTGGGCAAACGGTGCCAGGGACTCACCACCCTCACAGGGAAGAATTTCTAGTCTAACCCAACCCTGTCCTCTGTCAGTTTAGAGTTTTCCCTTGTCCTATCTCTACATGCCTCTGTCAAAAGTCCTACTCCAGCTCTTTTGCATCTCCTTTAGGTACCAGAAGGTGCTCTAAGGTTTCCTCAGAGCCTTCTCCTCTCCAGGCTGAACAGCCCCAACTCTCTCAGCCTCTCTCCAGCCCTCTGACCATCTTCATGTCCCTCCTCTGGAGCTGCTCCAACAGGTCCATGTCCTTCCTGTGCTGGGGTTCCAGAGGTGGATGCAGCACTGGGGGTGGGTCTCACCTGAGCAGAGCAGAGGGGCAGGATTAGCTCCCTCGACCTGCTGCTCATGCTGCTTTTGATGCAGCCCAGGACATGTTTAGTTTTCTGGGCTGCAAGTGCACATTGCTGGGTCATCAACCAACACCCCCAGGTCCTTCTTCTCAGGGCTGCTCTCAATCTGTTCATCCCCCTGCCTGTACCTGGGATTGCCCCAACCCAGGTGCAGGGCCTTGCCCTTGGCCTTGCTGAACGTCAGTTTAACCAGATTAGTGGTTACAAACTTTACAGCTTTATGAAGTGTCTTCTCTTTGGTGAGGGTGAACTTGCTGCCAGAACAAGACACTTCACTTCTACTGCCCCTGTTCAAGAATGGATGCTGCTGGTGAGCCTCACACCAGCTTTCTTCTTGTGACAGACTCATCTTGTCTGGATCACTAAAGTGTCCATGTGAATGGAAACCGTTCCAGTGGTGCTACAATGTCCCAAACTCCCATAGGTTGTCCTCAAATTTCAGCAGATATCTGGCCATGGCAACAGCAGCCCATCATTCATGCATTTACAGTAATAATTGCCTAATTTAGAGGATTCAGTGTGCAGATCAGCATCCTTCAGCTGGTTATTTTTAGATAAAATAAATACATTCCTCTCCACTGGGCAGCTGTAAGGGATTGCCGGGGCTGGCAAAGACTCAGAAAAACATCTTGTGGTACAACAGAGAAAAAAATTGATTGTTACAATGGAGCTACATCTTAGTGGTGCACATCACAGGGCAACACTAACAGCATTCACAGCAGTTGGGTCTTTCTGCTTCATTTTGACATGCTCTGGTTTTTTTAATCAAGTATTCTGAAACATGGACATACAACAAATTTGGACAAGCTGTATGTGGGAATCAAAGCACTTTGCTGGCCCAAAGAGTTTAATTTAAGATGTCCATTACACACAATTTACCATTTGCTGCAGCCCATCCTGTCACCAGTGTGTGTCTAAATTTAAAACTAAAAAAACTCTATGAACCACCTAAGAGGAAATAACTGATAGACCAAATCCAAGGTTCTACTACCTCACTGTAGCTGAACACAAGAACTACACATTCATCCTTTTACACAACACACAGAGCAGGGAGAGACCAATAAATCCAGAAAGCTGCTGGAACTGCATCACTGATGATGCTCACAGAACACTGAGCAAGAAATGTTCTATCCCAGTAAGTGCAGCAGAATGGCTGCAGCGATCTGGGAGAATCTGTGCTGTCTTCTGCAGTGAGACAACAGATCTCCCATTTTTCCTGCTCTTAAATGAACCACTCCTCCCACCTTTGCATTTATAGGATTCTCAAAACCAGCCAGTCTGCTGGATTCAAAGTGGAAACTCTCACAACATGACTCAAGTGACTCATCTGAATGGAAGAGATTCAATTATGACATTTCCCCAGCCTAGGCCAGTGTCTTTCACAGGTATTACAGGAGTTTTAGACATCATTTACTCAATCCCACCAACATCACAGGAGGTTACAACACAAGGAGCTCCTGTTTGCCACACTAATATCCCTGTTACATGAGGCTGCTGTTTCTAAGGGCAGGAAGGCTCCAAGACTCCTGCAGCATAAAGCCCTGCTTGTTAAGGGAACCTACCAAATACACCAGAAAAATCAGAAATGGGAAAAATACATTTTCCCATGTTTTAAACATACTCCCCCAAGTATTAGTGTTTACTGCAAGGGAATTTGCCTCTTCAGCATGCTGTTTATTTTTCCGAGGAGCAACTTTTCCAGTGCCTCTTCTCCTGCAAATCCCAAGGCCACACAGCATGAGTGAGGATTGTGGACATGCTGTTGACATTCTGAAGTTGAATAAGCTGGTAACAAACATGCCAGGTTTGCCTGTCTTGCTCTGGATCTCATCCTGGAGAAAGTAATCAATGGAAGAAACAGCTCTTTACCATCACATAGATATCATGACTAGATTTAATTACAATTAACTACTACTACCTCTATACTGCCTGCTATGCTACACAGGCAGATCCCTTGTACAATGCAGAATTTTGTACAAAACCTCCCTGGATTATTGCATGTTAGCAAGAACTCAGCAGAAGCAGCTCAGCAGGACCTTTAAGGATATTTCTCATGCTGGGGAAGGGGAAACGTCTTTTAAATCCTTTCTCACTTAATCTTCCTGAAGTCCTTAAAACCAAAATGTTGGAAGGCAAAGGTTTTGAAACCTTAGAAAGACTGGCTTGCTGCTGACTCCTCCACACACAGCACTTAAACAGTTTGCTGCTGAGTGAGTTACAGCCTGGCACCCTTCTCACTTGCTTCATTTCCCCTTCACTCAGCCAGCCCTGCCCTGGGAGGGACCAGAGGAACACGGCCCAAGTGTCCCCCACCCTGACTAGTCAGGCCCTGCCCTCTGCCTACCACAGGGGAGAACTGCCCCTGCCCCAGTACCTGAACTGCCCCTGCCCCGGCACCTGAACTGCCCCTGCCCTGGCACCTGAACTGCCCCTGCCCCGGCACCTGAACTGCCCCTGCCCCAGCACCTGGAGTTACTCTTAAAATATACCCATTTTTGTTCAAGTCTGAGGGGAAGGAGGAAGGAGTTTCCCCAGAGACTCCAGTGATGAAGAGTGGATGAACAGGCTCTCCCCATACTTTTCTTCTGGCCGTCCAGCAAGATCCAGCACCAAAACTGAGAACACCAAAGCAGTTTGGAGCCCCAAGGCCCATCAGCAAACAGGTCTGCTTTGAGGGCAGCTGTGAACAGCCAGTGGAGGGAGAGACTGAATATGGAGCATCTGAGGGGGTGAAATGGTCCAAAGACCAGAACTAGGGAATGAGGAGGGGACAGGCAAACATGCCAGGAGCAGAATCCAGGATTCCACATCTCCCAACAGGGATCAAGCATCTCAACCTTCTCCTCCACTGAAGTCCCAATGGAAAATGTCAGCAACTGCACATTCTGTAATTCTTTATCACCACTGCACACCTCATTAGGGAAAACACATATAAACAACTGTCTGAAACACTGCAGTTTGCTGCTGAAATGCTAATACTGCTACCTTAAATCAGCTCCTGAGAGCACATCTAAGCCTGTACGTGCTGTCATGCCATTTTCCCCACATAACCAACATGAGATGCTCTTACACAGCAATACTTGTGAAGTAAAGGAAAGTACCACCCCAATCCACCTCTTGGAGAAGGTGCAAAACGGGGAGCTAACAGCCTTGAAACTGTAATGAAAGTAAGAAAAAAGTTAAGGAAAAGGCTGACTCAATCTCATAAAGGAGTCAGATACAACCCACGTTTCTGCTATGTGGTTCCTAAAAGATCCTGGAAGAAGGACACACCCCAAAAACATTCTGCAAGTGACCACTTTCTCATTGTTCTGAACTCATCTGTACAGCCACACTGACAGTAAAGCCACACACATTCAGTGATCTGCTCTTCTGACATCATGTACAACTTGAAATCAAGCACTACTGGAGTGGAAATACAGCTCAATTGTAACCCACTGGAATACAAACACTAGAAATATGAATGCAGTCACTGCTGTTGAGGAGACAGTCAACACAGTTTATTGCAATAATTGAGATTTTCCTAATTCTGTGCAAGTTTGCCTGTGAACACTTGCACTCATAAACCAAAAAGCCGCGCTATTTAAAGCGTTGCTAACAAGGCCTTTGGGAAACAACGATATTTATATTCCTTACTGCAGCCAGCACATAAAGCAGTTTGACAGAACTGCAAAATAGAACTATTTCTAACTACAGCACTATGTGGGAGCAGTTGGTGAGAAAAAGCTCTCTGCTTGGGATTTTGGAGGGTTACATATGAAATGTAACACTTCAAAAAAGTCCCAAAGCTGGCAAAGAACAGGGCAGGCCACTGGTGTTGCACATTAAATGTAATCCACAGAGAAATGGAAATTTTCTGTTTTAAGACTGAAGTACAATTGAAAAACTGACACAGAAGGTCAGTGTAGTATCCAACGGGATTAAATACACAAATGGGAAGGTCCTTGGACAGGGCAAGCTGAATCACAGAATCAGTTGGGTTGGAAGAGACCTCCAAGATCATCAAGTCCAGCCCTGAGCATTCAGCTTTGTGCCAGCAGTTCATTCAGACCCTGAGCTAACCAGGCTGAGGTCTGGCAAGTTTTACTAGTTTGGAAAAAGTGCCTTGCAAACAGAGCTGTACATTTCCAGAGCCAGCTTTAAATCAAGAGCAGTGTATCTGTGCTCATCCCCACCTAATGAACCTCCTCAGGTCTCAACTGACTCCACAAATAACCAGCTCAAGCCTCTTTGTACCACATCACCACAACAGGGAGCAGGGTCAGCTTAACTGCATTAGGTCTCAGCAACATCAGTTGCCAGCCCCAGTGAACTCTTCATGACTGATTAATTTTATACAGTCACTACGAGTTACCAAAACATACAAAATAAATGTTTCCTGGGCACAGCCATCCAATGCACCTCCCTTGAGCAGGCTGTGCTCACGCTGCCTCTGCAGTGGCTGCAGATTCCTCACCCAGCACAAGGCCTGCCAGTGCAATGTTTTTGAGGAAACCTGAATCACCTGTCAGCACTAGATCCGTGTTGAGTGTCATGTGGACACAGCACGTCTAATCCGAGATATCATGTGCAGTCTCAAAGCAGGATTCATCCTATCAAGTTACAGCCTTTGCCCTTGCTTTCCTCTTCAGGATAAATCTGTATGACAACACACAATTCATTTCCCTCTCAGAGAACAAAATTGCTTTGGATTCTAATAAATGTTCTTGATTTTTAACCACCACAGGGAAAAGCAAAACATTCTGCTTTGCTCTCCTGCCCTGCACAGCCCACCTGCCCATGCTTTATGGCAACAACACCTCAGCTCCATCAAGCTGGAAGGAACACACAAATTGTTTTTTGTTAAAATGCACAAACCACAACCTGGGCAACCTTCTACACCCAGCACTGTCTCCCACAAGCGGCTCCAACAGACACTGACCACTGGACCAACCTGTCCTTGCAGCTAAACTCAACATTTCCTATGTCTAAGACTCACAGACCATTCTTTGCTACAGGTCTACACACATACAGGAATGGGTATATTGGCTTGGGTCTCTCCCCCTCAGTGTGGGGCATTCTGGATGAGCTCAGGATGGGATTCCTACGCAAAGGAAGAGTAAAACAAACAAGAAGCTTCCACCTCAATGCTCTCCAGCCACCTCCAGCTCAGGAGCTTCTCGGGAGAGATGTGATTTCCATGAGTTTAGTAACCTCAGATTTCTCTTCCATGGTCTTGTCCAGACTCCCTTTGAACCCCTGTAAACTTCCAGCACACACAACATCCTGTTGGAGGGAGTTCCCACAGCTTAATTACACATTGTGTGTAAAGCCACTTCCTTCAAATTCAAGATTGTCCCTATTGCTTTTACTGCCTCTTAACTATGAAATGGAAAGAGAGCGACACTTTACCTCTTTCTGCTGCTCATGGAACACTTTCCAGACTGCAGATCCTAACACAGAGATGGTTGTTTTTTTAAAATTACCTTTACACCTTTGTCAGTAGTGACTCTCTGCTCCCAGCATGAGGAGTAACGAAGTGGCAGAGGTGTCACAGTGAAGAGTTCACCCAGGAAAGCCCTTTAGGGACCAGCAGCACAGCACCTGTGCCTTCCCTTCCCCTCCCCATCCCACATTGTCCATCCCACCCCAAACGCCCCTGGGCTGTCACAGCAGCTCCAGGAGGGGTGCCTGGAGTGACACCCCAGCTCTGACAAGGGCGTGCTGTTAAATCCATTTATGCCGTATCAGAGAACCACACCCTGAGCTGCGTTTCAAGTGCAAACAAGCCACAGCTTGGTCATTCCCCAGCACGTGTTTCACTCAGTGCATTAACTCAAGTGTGGACTATCCTGACATTAAAGAGCAGTACCAGAGAATCCCAGACCACGCTCCTTGCTCCACAGTTAGTTACATTTTACTGCATTACAACCAGGTTTTAGTGGTCACTTCCTCATTTCTTCAGCCACTGTGAATTTCCCATTCCTGGCATTTTGTGTTTCCTCCAGGTGACCAACAAGAAATACAACCCAAGAGCCCAAATCCTTCACGTTCTTACTGGACACAGAGTTACCTGAGCCTCCTCTTGCCTTTTACAGCTGTCCCCTTCCTACTAAATTTAATATGAACCATATTGATTTTGTTCTGGCTCAGTTTCTCACTGAAAATGATGTGCAATTACTGTCAAGTGCTAACCCAAGGCTAAGATGAACACTTGCACTTAAGAACCAAACTAAAACAATTAACACCAATTGTTTCTATTTCCCTCACTCCAGGTTGAGTGACATTGCCTTAATTCTTTCCTGAACGCTTTGTTACTTATTTCATTATTGTGCCTGGGATTGATGTCTTAGTCTGATGGGATTATAATCATTA
This sequence comes from Poliocrania exsul, assembly GCA_035041345.1. Classification (NCBI taxonomy): domain Eukaryota; kingdom Metazoa; phylum Chordata; class Aves; order Passeriformes; family Thamnophilidae; genus Poliocrania; species Poliocrania exsul. Next base: position 14,326,600 of record JAWWLZ010000025.1, read on the forward strand.
AGCTTGTCCTACTTCTCTTCATTATTACTGCATATTAGCATTCGTTCAAACTCAGAATGCTGCAGTATGTAAAGAGCTTTCTGGAAAAAAATTACATAAACCCCCTCCATTCTCAGTCCAGAGATTTTCAGAGCTGAGATTTCTCTCAAAACAGAGGTGTCAATTACCACCATTAGGTGTGCAGTACAAGTCAATCTTTTATTTTCTTAACTTAATGAGATAATCAAAATACCTGATTAAAGGGTAGTTCCCTGTGTACAGATAAATAACTGCCAAAAGAGAGGAAACCAGACTGAAAGAAATGCTCGGTGCACTCAGAAAATCACCCGTGGAACCTGCACAGCTCGGCATTCACAAATGACCTGAAAAAGTGAAGAAAAATAACAATGCAACAAAATTTACTGATGATGTCAAGATTTACAGGTACTAAAGGCAAGGGCTTAGTGTGATGAATTTCAGAACCTTAACAGGCTCTGTGCCTAAGCAATAAAATTTGAAATAGATCAATGTGAAGTCATACACAAGGTAAAAACCACATTCAGCTTCCTATATGGAATGACAGACTGGGAGCTGATCACTCAAGGACAGCGTTTTAAGGTTATATAGTTAATTTCTTTAAAATACAAGCTCAATACTCTGAAGTGCCACAATTTTTGTTTAAGACACCAGTATTAAAAACTAGGAAAAAATGACCCAAAGCAGAAATCATTAACATGAAGTAAGAATACACCTCACACCTGCACCTTCTGAGTGCACAGCTGTGACCCTGCCCATGTCAGGAGGCTGCAAAGGAACTGGAAATGACTCAGAGTTGGGCACATGGATGATTAAACGATACAACAGTGACCATATGAGGAACAGCTACAGCAGAACTGGAATAAGGACAATCTGGAAGACAACTCAACACTGCACTGAGATCCTCAGGAGCAGTGAGGAAAGCTGGGCCTGAAACAAGGACAAGGGCACAGGGGATAAGCCAGGCTGGAAGCAAAGGCAGGCCCAGCAGGACACATGGCAAGGCCTCCTTGCTTCTACCACATTCCAGCTTTTTAGATCTATAATTTCTTAGTCATCAGCTTCTCTTTGAGCTCCCTTTTCCTCCCAGTTACTTTCCATAATTTTGAGCTTCTGTTTTCTATTTTCTCCACTGGGCTTCTACTTTTCTCCTATTTCATCTGTGGGGCTTTCTTGCATTGTTTTTTAAGCATGAACAAAACAGATGCCTTCACTTCCTTTCCAAGCCAGGTTATTTAATTCACATTCAACACTTGATGGGAGGAAAACACCACAAAAGAAGGTTCCTGAAAAAAAATTTTTTAAAGCATATTTAAGCCAAAATTGTTAGAAACTAGAAGGGCAATATGGGTAAGCAAAACTCTGTCTCAGAATTGTCCCCATGCATCTTGTTTTGCTAACACCAAACTTAGCAAAGTTCTCCTGATCTACTACAGGTTTGTTCTCAACTATCTGCAAAGTTCACCCTCACACTGTTCACCTCCCTATTGCTGTATAATTAGTAAATTGACTATTTCAGAACCCAGGGAAGAAGACTAATTGGAGCATTTCTCCCCTGCCTTACTCTACCAAGCCAACTCCCTCCAAGGCTGAAGGCAAAGTTTGGATTAGAATCACAGAATGGATTGGGTTGGAAAAGACCTCCCAGATCATCAAGTCCAACCCTTGGTCCAACTCCAGTCCCTTTACCAGAT